>CACVBM020001063.1:600000-1053659 GCA_902728155.2 Microthlaspi erraticum
ACGGTTTGTTACTCTCAAACAGTTTTTAGAAAATTAATTACAATATTCAGTTGTAATGGATGAGTTGCCTAGGTCGATGTAGTTTTTATCTTTTGGGGATGAATTGGTTTGAATCTGAAATAAATTTCAGGCTTAGTCTAAACATGTGATAAATATATATATATATATATTATTTTAATATATTTATATTACTAGGTTTTGTATAGTCGAGAATGTTTTTAGGGTTAAAGAGTTTTTTTGTGTTTCTTATTGTGTCTCCGACGTTGGAGTTGTTGACCAATGATACATTGAAACACATTACATTTCTCAAACTTATGATTTCATGTTCATTTGTTTGTCTGTAGACCCCAACATTGGAGCAAAGTTGATCCGAGTTTCGCTGACCTACCATCAAGCCTTTTGGAAGTAATAATGTCTCGTATTGTGTTAGAAGATAACATACGTGCATCCGCTGCATGCAAGTCATGGCATGAAGCTGCAACATACGTACGCGTTGTGGAAAATCATCCATGGCTTTTGTCATTTCCTAAACGTGGAGGCAGTGACTTGTTGGAACTCCGCGATCCACTACAATCTAAGTCTTTCACTATGAAAGTTCCATGGTCACCATATGACGACACTGTGTGTTACACAAGAGATGGTTGGTTACTTGTGCGTAGTCGTAGTTATTCGTCCTCAGACCCGGACAAAATATTCTTCTTCAACCCGTTTTCTCAGGAGCGCATAAGCTTGCCTAAGCTCCACTTCATACGTTGTCATGAGCTTGCATTCTCTTGTCCTCCCACGTCGGATGATTGTGTGTTGTTAGCGTCATGCTGTGATCAGAGAGATAACGTCACTTTAATAACTTGGCGTCCCGGAGAAACTAAGTGGACTATTACTACTGGGGACTTTGGATCGTCTGAGAAGTACGGCATGCTTCTCTATTCCAAATCCAATGATCGATTCTATTTCTTAACCTCAAGAAGCTTGCAGTCCTTTCATCCATCTTCCGGTACATGGAAACGTGATTCTCTTACTGGTATATATGTTCATAATGATAGTCAGCGTCAGCGATATGGCCATCATGAGCTGAACAGTAAAAAAATTTACTTTGCGGAAAAGAGAGGAGAGGTCTTTCTCATGGTTACATGGGGCAAAAAGAAGCCAAGGGTCTTTGGAATGGAAGGAGATGAGTGACGCTGAGCTTGATGGCTTGACATTCTTTGTCAGTTTATATAACTGTGAGTTGAGAAGTGATCTCCCATGCCGCATGAGGAACAATGTCTATTTCTCTAGGTCTGGTCACAATCGTAAGCATTGTGCTTACTACTCCTTTGATGAAAGCAGGTACGTTCGGTATAATGAATCGCTTCTGTACGATCGATGGCACCAAAACGGGCTTGAACTTTGTCCTCCTCACAGCGTCTGGATCGATCCGCCAAGCAACGTTTCAGACTATTTTGTGAGTGAGAGCTTTGCATGAATTTTTTGATGTATGTTTATCTTTTCAAACGGACAAACACGTGCATGTAATCTTAAAGTCCTCTCTATTGTTTACCACGCAACCGGTTTCAGCTTTTATTATATTCTTCTTTATCAGTTGACATGGAACCCTATCATGTTCTAAAATAATTAACTTAGGAAACCAATTTCATGTACAGCTTCGAGCCACGCAATAAAACCTAGCGATTGACTTTGTAGACAAATATCGATCATGAGATCATACGGGATGAAATCCGAGTTCATGATTGCTGATATCGATCGGATATGAGAGAAAGAGAGAGAGAGATGTTAAAACTTATATTGCTTACCTAGAAAACCTAGTTAGGTCTAGGTAATTATACAGACTTTTTTAATCATCACTTAAACGTTCATAAAAATTCTAAAAAATATATACATTAGAAACATTCCTTAATTGAAAATATAAAAAACAATTTCTGTGGAACATTGAAATAAAACTATATAATAAAAGGATCAGTATATAAAATAAAATATTAGGAGGGATGGAAGGCCGTGCGGAGAAACTCCACTTTGGAATTTGGAACACAACAAAACCCTAAGATTTTAGATTATTCCCACACTAATCAGTAATCACCATATGCGACCACCGTCGCCAAGTCAAACAACACCGCTGTCTCCAACCATGGCGTCACGCTCGCCGTCTCCGATCACCTCCCGACGTAGACGGTTTGTTACTCTCAAACAGTTTTTAGAAAATTAATTACAATATTCAGTTGTAATGGATGACTTGCCTAGGTCGATGTAGTTTTTTTATCTTTTGGGGATGTTGAATCTGAACTGAATTTCAAGTTTAGTTTTAACATTCGATGATATTTCTAGGTTTTGTATAGTCGGGAATGTTTCTAGGGTTAAAGAGTTTTTTTTAGTGTGTTTCTGATTTCAAATTCATTTTTTTTTGTTTGTTTCGTAGATCCAAAACTCAGAGCAACGAACAGGCACTGAATCCGAGTTTCGCTGACCTTCCATCAAGCCTTTTGGAAACAATAATGTCTCGTATTGTGTTAAAAGACAACATTCGTGCATCCGCTGCATGCAAGTCATGGCATGAAGCTGCAATATACGTACGAGTTGTGGAAAAGCATCCATGGCTTATGTGCTTTCCTAAATTTGGTGGCGGTAACTTGTTCCAGTTCCGCGATCCAGTGCAATCTAAGTCTTTCACTTTGGAACTTCCAGGGTTACTAGTACTTACTACCATGTGACGACTGTTTGTCTGTGTGTTACTCAAAAGACGGTTGGTTACTTATGCGTAGACGTAGTTTCTCCTTAGAACCAGACGAAATATTCTTCTTCAACCCGTTTTCTAAGGAGCGCATAAGCTTGCCTGTGCTCGAACCTACGCTCAAATTCATACGTTCTCATGAGCTTGCATTCACTTGTCCTCCTACGTCGGATGATTGTGTGTTGTTAGCGTCATTCTGTGATTATCAGAGAGTTAATGTGACTTTGAGAACTTGGTGTCCCGGAGCAACTGAGTGGAGTATTATTACTCATGAGGACGCTGGATGGTTTGGGTTCTTTGGGAAGTACGGCAAGCTTGTCTATCTCAATGATCGATTTTATATTTTAAACTCAACAAGCTTGCATTCCTTTCATCCATCTTCCGGCACGTGGGAACATCGTCCTACTACGCGTCTCCATGATCATAATGATGGTCAGCGTCAGCGATATGGCCGTGGGCCGAACGAGACAACATTTTACTTGGCGGAGAAGAGAGGAGAGGTCATTCTCCTGGTTACATGCAACAAAGAGAAGCCAAAGGTGTATAAGCTAGTCTCTTTGGAATGGAAAGAGATGAGTGACGCTGAGCTTGATGGCTTGACATTCTTTGTGAGTTTATATAACTGTGAGTTGAGAAGTGATCTCACATGCATGAGGAACAGAGTCTATTTCTCAAGGTCTGGTGGCAATCGTAAGCATTGTGCTTATTACTCATTTGATGAAAACAGCTTCACTTCGTATAATGCATCGCACTACCGCGGACTTGAACTTTGTTCTCGTAACAGCGTCTGGATCGATCCGCCAAGCAACGTTTTAGACTATTTTGTGAGTGAGAGCTTTGCATGAAATTTTTTATGTATGTTTTAAAACAGAAAAACAAGTGCATGTAATTGTAACTTTGACTCAAGGTTTGGGAGTCCTCTCTATTGTCTTCTTACTCTTCTTCAGTTGACATGGAACCGTATCTTGTTCTCAAAAATTTAACTAAAAAAACCAAATTCATATACAGTTTCCGATTTACAAAATAGATAGTACTTTTTTCCTTTTTTTTTGGTAACGTACATATTATCTGATTAATATATACAGCATTATATTCGCCTTGAGCAAGTTATCCAATAAAGAGAAAAGATTGACACGAACACTTTTGTTATTATCCCTAAGTAAATAAGGGAAAAAAATTCAGTTTCAGCCAATCAGCTCTCTATATAACAGCAACATCAGCATCTTTTAAGAACCGAGAGAGAACATCAGCATCTCAGCATCTCTATATAGGAATCGGAGCCGTGTGGAGATGGAACACAACAAAACCCTAAAATTTTAGATACCTCACTTATCACACCATATGCGACCACCGTTGCCTCGTCAAACACCTCCACCACTGTCTCCGACCATGGCATCATCTTCTCTGTGTCCGATCACCGGTCCATGTACACGGTTTGTTACTCTCAGAACAATTTCTAGATATTATAAATAAAATTCAGTTGTAGTGGAATTGACAAGTTCGATGTAGTTTTTATCATTTTTTTCTTCTCGGTGAATTGGTTTGAATCTGAACTGAATCTCAAGTTTAGTTTTAACATTCCATGATAATAATAACAGATCTTGTGTAGACGGCCACGGGAAATTTTTTGAAGTTTTTTCTTTTGGGGGTAAAATATGAAGATAAAAAGAGTTTTGTGTGTTTCTTTGTAATGATACCTTGAAATATATTATACAGCTTTCAACTTCATTTTGTTTTGTTTTGCAGATCCAAAACTCAGAGAAACAAAAAGGCACTGATTCCAAGTTTCGCTGACCTTCCATCAAGCCTTTTGGAAACAATAATGTCTCGTACTGTGTTAAAAGATAACATTCGTGCATCTGCTGCATGCAAGTCTTGGCATGAAGCTGCAGTATACGTACGAGTTGTGGAAAAGCATCCATGGCTTATGTGCTTTCCTAAACGTGGTGGCAATAACTTGTTCGAACTCCGCGATCCACTGCAATCCAAGTCTTACACATTGAAACTGCCAGAGTTACCTAATAACTCCACCGTGTGTTACTCAAGAGATGGTTGGTTACTTATGCGTAGATCCATCTCATCAAACGAGACCTTCTTCTTCAACCCGTTTACTTGGGAGCTCATAAGCTTGCCTAAGCTTGACCGAAATCTTAAGGAGGCTGCATTCTCTTGTCCTCCTACGTCGGATAATTGTGTGTTGCTAGCGTTATGCTATAATCTGGGATACAATCTCGCTTTCAGAATTTGGCGTCCTGGAGCAACTCAGTGGATTGATACTAGTGTGGTGCTTGGATCGCTTGAGATGCCGAGGCACGGCAAGCTTGTCTACCTCGATGATCGATTCTATCTCCTTAACTTGAAAGGAGGATACTGGTTGTGTTCCTTTCATCCATCTTCCGACAGATGGGAGTTTCGTCAGACTACGTGTCTTAATGATCATAATAACGATGGTCCGCGTCAGCTACATGGGCCGAACAAGAAAACATATCACTTGGCGGAGAAGAGAGGAGAGCTCTTTCTCATGGTTACATGCGGCAAAGAGAAGCCAAAGGTGTATAAACTAGTCTCTAGTGAATGGAAAGCGATGAGTGACGCTGAGCTTGATGGCTTGACGTTCTTTGTCAGTATATATAGCTGTGAGGTGAGAAGTAATCTCCCAGAGATGAGGAACAATGTCTACTTCTCAAGGTTTGGTAACAACCGCAAGCATTGTGCTTACTACTCCTTTGATGAAAGCAGGTACGTTCGGTACAATGAATCGCTTCTGTATAATTTATGGCGCCACCGCGGGCTTGAACTTTGTCCTCCTCGTAGCATCTGGATCGACCCGCCAAGCAACGTTTTAGACTATTTTGTTAGTGAGAGTGTTGCATGAAAACTTTGATGTATGTTTATCTTCTCAAATTTAATTTAAACAACATTTTGGTTGCGGTTTGATCAAACCATCCTTCATATTGAGCTAAAACCAGGAACCTTAGAAATCTGCTTCTCCTTCATCCACTGCCTCAAACTCTCAGCTTCATCAAACCGACCCGCACCAGAATATAAACCAGCCAATGTCACATAGTAGCTAGCTTTTCCCGGTTCGAGCCCAATCAGCTTCTTCGCCACTCTCTCCCCAACTTCCACGTTCCCATACACCTTGCACCCACTCAAAACCGCACCCATCACAGCCTCATCAGGCTCCACGGGCATTTCATCGATAAACTTCTCTGCCTCCTCAAGAAAACCCGCACGAGCCATACAATCCACCACACTAGCATAATGTTTCAACTCAGGAACTATCTTACATTCCTCCATCTGTCTTATATACAACAAAGACTTCTCCACAAGACCGCCATGTACACAGGCCGATAAAACACCGAGAAAAGTGACACCATTTGGCTCAATCCCTTCCTTAATCATCTCATCAAAGAGTCTTATCGACATCACCACGTTTCCGTCCAAACCATAACCCAAAATCAGTGAGCTCCAAGAGATCACGTCACGTTTAGGCATATTCACAAATACTCTCTCCGCATAACCCAGATTCGAGCACTTTACATACATATCAGTTATAGCGTTACCGAGATTCAACCCGAAGCAAGAGCATCTCCGGATACACCATCCATGAACGCTCTTCCCTTGCTTCAACGCTCCAAGTTGTCCACAAGCCATGAGCAAACTCACCATCACCACAGAATCAAGAGAGACTCTACAACACATCATTTCTCTGAACAGAGCCAATCCCAAAATAGCTTCTCCTTGCTGAACATACCCACCAAACATTGACGTATAGAGAACAGAGTCTCTCACAGGCATATCGTCGAACAACTTACGTGCATTTGAGATTTTCTTCATTTCAACGTACATAATCACTAAAGCCGAAGTGACGAACAAACTTGCGCCAAATCCGAGTTTCAAGCACAAGACGTGAATCGAATCACCGAGTTTCGTCGTCTCTCGGGAAGCAGAGCAAGCTCGAAGAACAAGAGGGAGCGTGAAATCGTCGGGTCTAACGCTGGATTCTCGCCACATTCGAAGAAACAATCCGATTGACTCCGACGCGAAACCCGATTTGGAGCACTCGCCGATGATTATATTCCATGAGAAGATGTTGCGGTGAGGCATGTGCCAGAAGACGGCAAGCGAGGTAGGGAAGAGGTGGTTTAGTTTGGAGTAAGCGAGAACGAGCTTGGAGCTGAGAACGACGTTGGAATAGAGAGAGGTGCGAAGGAGATGAGCGTGGAGATGGCGAAGATGCTTAGCGGTTGGGGATTGATGAAGAAGAGAGAAGAGATCAGGATTCTGTGCGATTCCTGAAAAAGCTCGAGCTATGACTATGAGATTCTTCGCCGGACGAAGATAGATGGAAGAAGCAGACGCTAAATGCATCGAATTACAAAATCTCAAAGAACAATCGAAGAAGAAACTGTAGACAATCTAAAGGTTAGAGACGAAGTGCGTTATTAAAAATTAATTAATTATTTTTGGAAATAAAATAATATATTTTGTGAGGGAAATTTTAGATTTCAGATGATATATTTCATTCTCCCGGTAAAATTCGAATTTCTCAGTCTTCTCTTTGACGCTCTCTCTCTCAAAATGTTCTATCCAGATTCGCAGGAACTAGACTCCGATCATCTTCTCCGTGAAGCTGCGGCGGTTCCTAACCGTCAATTTCCGTCGCCGCCATGCGCGAATGGTCACCGATCCACGATTTCTCTGCGCACCGACCAAGGAGGAACGTTTTGCTTTCTCTGCTTCTCCAATCTCGTCTCCGATTCACGCGTTCCCACCGTTCACGTTTCCTACGCGCTTCACCAGCTCTCAATCGCTCTCTCAGAACCTCTCTTCCTCCGAACGCTACTCTCCGCACATGTTCACTTTCTCGTATCGCCTCTCGTTCACGCGCTCTCTTCGTTTGATGATGCGCCCATCGCTATCCAGATCATGGATATCATCTCTCTTCTCTGTTCCGCTGAGCAATCTTCCATCGGCGAGGATTTTGTGGAGAGAATCTCCGTTCAGCTCTCTTCCGGGGCCTTGGGTTGGAGCCGAAGACAGCTTCATATGGTAATTGTTGTCTTTCTAGGTTTAATTTTGCTTCAATTGGGGATTCTGGTTGAGATTTGCATCGGAGAAATATCTTAAAATTTGTCACTCCATCTAATTAGATTATAGATCTGCAATTACGACTCATTTGAGCATGGAGAAGTTTGGTACAGTCACTGAAGTTTTCCTCTGAAATCTCTCATACGTAGCTCAAATATCTGTGTTTGCAGCTCCATTGCTTTGGCGTTCTGATGGGAAATGAGAAATTAGACATCAATTCTCACATCAAAGATAAAGAATCTCTTGTTTGCCAACTCGTTGAAGGTCTTCAGTTACCAAGGTATGTGCATAAGCCACTTGGAAAATCGTCTTCTTTCTTTCTTGTATGGAGACTGTTGTGATTTTATCCTGTTTGTTTTACGTTCTCTCATACTAGCGAGGAGATCCGCGGTGAAATCCTTTTCGTTCTGTACAAATTTTCTGCTCTGCAATTCACAGAACAAAATGTTTATGGAATTGAGGTTCTTTCTTCATTATGTCCCAATCTCTTATGCCTATCCTTGGAAGCTCTTGCAAAGACGCAAAGAGATGATGTTTGTTTGAACTGTATAGGTTCGTATGAGCTTTTTTCATTCTGATTCATTCTTATGCAGTAGACATAATTCCACCATAGGTTTTGCTATATTTCAGCTAAACATCGATTTTGAACTTTGTAGCTCTTTTGACCATCTTGGCCCAGCAAGGTCTTTTAGCAAATTCACATACAAGTCCTGTCAGCAGCATGAGCTTGGATGAAATGGATGATGACCCTATGCTGACGGCTGAGACTGTAGTCGCCAGGCCTTGTTTAAATGTCTTATTTGCTGAGGCCATCAAAGCTCCATTGCTTTCCACTGACAGCGAGGTGCAAATAAGAACCCTTGATCTTATCTTCCATTACGCGTCCCAAGAGAATATTTCAAGCAAACAGGTTCAAGTTCTGGTAGAAGAAAATGTTGCTGATTATATATTTGAGATACTTCGGTTTTCAGGTAATGGCAGTCTCCTTGAAGAAGTTAATTATATCTGTGATTATAAACTTTTCAAGATACTAGTAGAAAGTTAAGAATCTAAGAATTGAAGTTACTTCCTACACATTCTGATGGCAAATGCATGATTCATTGTGTTCTACACAAAATAATAACCTTTTCAATTAGTCCTCATTGTTTCCTATCTTTCTCTAGCTTACTCTTTGAACTCCTTTTCATGAACAGAATGTAAAGATCAGGTCATCAACTCATGCCTCAGAGTTCTTGATCTATTCTCCTTAGCCGAGGATTCCTTTCGGAAGAAACTTGTGATTGGGTTTCCTTCAGTCATCCAAGTGCTTCACTATGTAGGCGGAGTTCCTTGCCATCCTTTTCAAATCCAGACACTAAAGCTTATCTCGAGCTGTATTTCTGATTTCCCTGGGATTGCGTCAAGTTCTCAAGTTCAGGAAATTGCTCTGGTTCTGAAAAATATGCTTGAAAGATATTATTCTCAGGAGATGGGATTATTTCCGGATGCATTTGCGATCATCTGCTCAGTCTTTGTTTCCCTGATGAAAACTCCATCGTTTTCTGCGACTCAGGATGTGTTAACATCATTGCAAGAATCCATGAGGCATGCCATTTTGGCCTGTCTTAGTCTCCCTGAGCAAGATTCATCACAGATCTCGCATGCAGTCTACTTACTCAATGAAGTATATACATATTGTTCTGCACCAGCATCCATAAACAAGGCCAGTTGCACTGAGTTAAGACACTGTGTTATAGACGTGTGTGTATCACATCTATTGCCGTGGTTCCTCGCTAATATCAACGAAATCAATGAGGAAGCAATTCTTGGCATAATGGAAACTTTTCATTCAGTTCTGCTTCAGAATTCAGATATCCAAGTCGTGGAGTTTGCCGAGACGCTTGTTTCAGCAGATTGGTTCAGCTTTTCATTTGGATGCCTAGGAAGCTTCTCTACTGCTAAAGTGAAACAGAGGGTTTATTTGATGCTCAGTTCCCTTGTTGATATTCTTCTCAAACAAAAAGTGGGATCACTTATCAGAGATGCTCTTCCTTGCCTTCCGTCGGATCCACAAGATTTGTTGTTTTTGCTCGGGCAAGATAGTTCCAGTAATAAAGAACTGGCTTCTTGCCAGTCTGCAGCTCTGCTTATTTTCCACACCAGTTGGATATACAATGACAGGTGACTTAGGCTTTATGTTTAATTAAGGATCATCTTTTACTGCAGCTGCAAATTATTTCTCTTCCTTATATTGTTTTGCATCTTTTGCAGGCTTGCAGATGATAAGCTGGTTTTAGCTTCTTTAGAGCAATACATTCTCGTAAACAGGACAAGTTTAACACGTGCGATCTCTGATTCTCCAGCTATGCTGCACCTAGTGAATCTATATAGTCTTTGCAGGAGTCTTCAAAATGAGAGATACCAGATATCATACAGTCTTGAAGCTGAAAGGATTATCTTCCATCTACTAAATGAATATGAACGGGACTTGTGCGCCTTTGATATTCATTTAGAATCTCTGAAGTGGCTCTTTCAACAGGAATGTATCAGCAAAAGTTTGACTTACCAGATTCAAAATATTTCCAGGAACAACTTCATTGGAAATGAAGTTCACAATGTATACGGAGATGGCAGACAGAGATCACTCACATATTGGTTTGCTAATTTGATATCAGAAGGAGACAACTATGCCGCAACGCTTTTGGTTAACTTGTTGACACAGCTCGCAGAGAAGGAAGCGCAAGAGAGTAATATTATCTCAATTTTGAATCTGATGACCACGGTCGTTTCTATATTCCCGACTGCCTCCAACCATCTATCCATGAACGGCATTGGCAATGCAATTTGTAGACTCGTTTGTGGTTTTACAAACTCATCTTTCGGAACATCATTCCCAACACTGCTTCTGCTAATATTCAACATTTTAGCTTCTGTCCAATCAGGAGTGCTTAAAAATGATGAATCCTGGGATGCTGTATTTATAAAGGTGTGGCCGTCTAAACCGACTCCCCTCCAACATTTCCTTTTATCAAAGAGCTCACAAAAAAAAAAACTCCTTTTTTGCAGTTGGTAAACTATCTGAGCTTGCAAGACATTGCCATAACACAGAAACATGAAGGTATGATGGTGATTGGGATTCTTTCTTTGGTTCTGTACCACTCGAAAGATGGTGCCCTTGTGGAAGCTTCAAGAAGTATTGTGTTGAATTCGTACTTGGTATCAGCAATCAACACTGCGGTTGATGTAGCTTGCTCAAAAGGCCCATCATTGACTCAGTATCAGGATGAAACTGACATCGGAGAGGCTCTAGCATTCATGTTACCTCTCTACTTTTTCTCATTAAGAAGGTAGAGTCTGAAATTTGTTCACTCTGTTAGTGTAAGATCCTACTTATAACTGTTCTGACTACCTTTTGAACTTTACTAGCTTGCAGACTGTTCTAGCTGAAGCAGTGGATTGGCAAACTTTCTTTGGCTCATCGGGAAACCCGGAAACACTACCCATAATCTGCATCCACTGCCATAACTTGTGCAGGCTGATGCATTTTGGAACACCGCAAATCAAGCTCATCACCTCTTATTGTCTTTTGGAGTTGTTCACTGGACTATCAGAACAGATTGACATTAAAAAGGAGAAACTACGGTGTTCATCGAGTTACCTGAAATCAGTGAAGGCTGTTTTAAGTGGTCTTGTATTCTACGATGACATAAGAGTAGCGATAAACTCTGCGCTTTGTCTCTCCATGATATTAAGATTGGAAGACATGGAAGGAGGAACGGAGATGGTTAACACCAGCTCATGGTACCGGTTTATTGCAGAAGAAATGTCAGTGTCCTTGGCCATGCCTTGTTCAGCATCAGATACCTTTGTCAACCACCACAAGCCATCGGTTTATGCAATTGTTGCCATGCTAAGACTCAAGAACAAGCCAGTGTGGCTGAGATCTGTTTTTGACGAGTCTTGCATCTTTAGCATGATTCAAAATCTGACTCTGGCGAATATCAGCAGCGAGATTGTAATATTGTTTCGAGAACTTCTTCAGGCTCAGCTACTGAATTCCGAGCAAGTGGTCAAGTTGATTCGTGTATTCCAGGTTCGTAACGCAGATAAGATTTACTCATAAAAAGTTTGAATACGCCATATTCGATTTCATTTACAAACTCATTGATACTGCAGGCAAGCAGAAAACAAATGCAGAGAAATGGAACGCGAGATGAGACCGTCGAAGAAGAACAAGTGCAACGGACAATTTCCTCAATCCATGATCATGGTGAAGTCTGCAACTATCTTGTTTACTTGATGGTATCTAACTCGTGTGGACAAACCAGTGGAAGCGAAACATACACACAGAAGAAGAAACAGGTTCTCCAGGAAACGGAACAATTCTTCAAGCTTTCATCATCAACAAGAGGGAATGGTGTTACTGATACAACACCGAGTAAGGTCTATACAAGACAGAGATACAAGACAAATGCAACCAGTGAGAAACCGTGACGACGAGCAAGACTATAAGAGCTGTTAGTGTATAGGTTTGAAATATACATTACTATGGTTCAGCTTCTTTCTGATTCTTAACCACAAGTTCCATTAAATACTGGTAACTCCATAGCTTTGATTCTTCGTTCTTCAATTCTTCACAGCTTCTAAGAAAATGTCCCTTCCCAAAAGCAGCATGAACCAAAGGATCAGTCTTCATTTCCACAGGCTTATCAAGAAACCCAATTTTCTTCCAACTCATAAAAACTCCAGTACCGTCGAAACCAGCTTTACTTAAGTCGAAGACGATCCCTACTGTCACAAGATCAAGCTTCACATGTTTCCTCCGTAGCTCATCGAGTAACAGCTCAACGCCCTTGAAATCGCCCATCTTCGAGTAAGCTAAAAGCACGATATTGGCGAAAGTTGCATTCCAAGGAACTCTAGCTTCTTCCATCTCTTTAACAACGTAATCCAAACCTTTCCGACTCACAAGACGGGCATGACACAGAAGCCTAAGACACCAAGCCAGATCAGTCCTACGAATGCCACGACCCAAATCATCGAGTCTCGAGAACATGAGGTTATCAATATAAACATTAGCTAATTTCCTAACCAAACCTTCATCTAGAGAAATCCCAAACCGTATGATCTTGTTATACGTTAACTCCATCTTTTCTAAAAGCCCAAACTCTGCATAAGCTTCAAGCATTGACAACAATGTACAAGGCTCCAGAGTCATCTTCCTCGACATCAAGCTCTGGTACATTTGCTCCATCCTCTTAAGCAAACCTCCTCGAGAAAACTCGCGTATGAGTAGATTGTAAGTAACATGGTCACGCACACAACCGTCAGATTCCATTCTCTTGAGGCACAGAACAATCTCATCATACATTTTCCATTTACCATATGCTTCAATCAAACCGTCGTATGTATCAGTTTCCGGTGAAAGATCCTTCTCTTTCATATGATTCAAGTAGAAGATAGCTTCTTCGAACTTCCCTTCATCAGCATAACCGTGGATGATTGAATTGTAGATTTCCAAAGACGGACTTAGCTCGTGATCATCAATCATGGAGTTGAAAGCTCGAACTGCTTCATTCATCGATCTTTCTTCGCATAAGAACCTTATAATCCTCTCGTAATTCGCCTCGCTTATTCTTGAACATTCTAGACTCTTCCACGCATCAAAAACCTGCAATTGAAAAGAAAAAGAAAAAAAAAAATCCTTTTCATGTTCTTAATTTCATGAGAGAGAGAGAGAGAGAGATGTAGCAGAGAATAAAAAATTACAGGAAGAAGGTCGTGGAGTCTTGAGGATTGGCGGAGAAATCGAATGACGGCCCAGAAATGGTCTTTGCTCCAGTCTCCATCTTCCTGAAGCAGCAGCAACGGACACGAGCCGGGACGTTCAAGTCTCCGCAGCAGTGAATTGAGCAACCGATGGTGGTGGTTGAAGCTATCGGCGAGAAGAGAGCTGGGCTGCGTCGCGTCATCGTGAGACAAGGGAAAAGAGCGGCGGAGAGTAGCGGAGAAGACGGTAATGGGTTTCGGTCTCGAGTATAATGAACTGAAGAACCTTCTCTTCGAATTCCATAGCGGAGGCGGTGGCTTCTGTAGCGTCGCGCTGTGGAAAAACTGCGCCGTCAGATTCTCCATAGACTCTTCTTCCTCTTCACTCGGAAGTTCGCGCCGGTGACTGTAAATCGTGAACAGAATTTTCTAAAACGCCGTCGTTTCCACCTTCCCGGTTTTCTGTACAATGGATTTTTCGGTTTATAAGTTCAGTTTGGTTGTCTTCTGTGCCAATTCATTAGTTTTAGCTTTTTCAACTCAATATTCGAACCATAAACTTGGTTTATCCTCTTAAGAAAAACAAATTTCAAATCTAAAAGCAACAAGAAAATATAAAAAATCACATAAAAGCTAGTCTCATAAATGGTCTGCATAGAGTACCTAAAGAAGCTAAGCAACAAAAGCTCCTACAAGTAACCAAACTAGTGATTATAAATCCTTAGAATCATCATCATCCTAACATCATTATACAACAGAGAGAGCCTTTTTTCACTTAACAGAGGAGCAGCAAACAAAAGGCACCCAAAAGGGTTTTCCTTTCCCTTTCCTCTCCTGTCTCTTCAAGTCCACTGGATACTTTGCTGGTGAATTCCACTCCTCACTCACTTCTCTTCTCTCTGGCAAGCGACCGTCTTCAGGGGAAGTCTCTTGTCCCAATATCGAACTCACTCTCGGTACGTTACTCTCGTCATCCTTCTTTGCCTCTGCTGCTAGCCTTGGTGACCTTGCTTCACTCAGAAGGTTCTTCAGCGGGACGTGCTGCTCCTTTGCTGTGCTCCAGCTTGTTGTCTTCTCCAGAGTGATCTCTTGGTTCTTCGACAGAGAAACAGCAAGAGATGATGACTGAGATGTGTAGTCCGGTTTGTCAGCTTCACCACTTGGTCCTGTTCCATCAAAATCAACAATATATAATTTACAATGAGTGACTTAGCAACATTACTAACAACTCTCTCCAGTGCAATAATGAAGAGGGTTTCAAGATATGTACCTGAAATCGATCCCAAGTTGGATTCAAACGCATTAGATGTGTTATTTCTAGTGACTAGCGGACTGGAAACCAGTGATCTAATGTGCTCTTCTGAAAGATTCTGCAGTCTCCCAAAATCTCGATGGTCATTCGATTCGATTGTCACAGGGACTTCAGCATAAAAGTTGTGTGCTTTAACATTACCGTCAATCTCATTTGCTTGAATAACCCCCAAGCCACCAACAACTCTGTGGAAATCTGTCCTTCCGCTTTCCGGTAACTTCTGATCAGCTGTTTTAACAGTAGCATCGTCAGGTCCAGTGCCTGTTGATCCAGAATGGCTTATAGGAGTTTCCATTGTACTCGCTACATTTATGAAACTGCTTTCCTCCATAAGCCCCACTTTGCTACTCTCTCTGTAAACTTCATCGTTACTTTCACAGGCTTCAGCACCGGTTTGGAGGATGGAGTCTTTAGATGTTTCTACTGAACTTTTCCTCTGGTTGCTTGCATCCTCTCCATCCAATACAACCGACACCGGAGAAAAATAGTGTTCAACGATACAAGAGGACTCAGAACTCAGCTGGCTATTTGGGCTGTTCTCCTGACCAGTGAGATCAACTACGCCAGTTTTGTTAGGTGCATGGCTCACATCAGCATCCGAGTCAGCAACCATAGGACTTCCCGCAGGTAGAGACACTCTCAAGGTTTCTGACTCAGCAGTTTCCTTGGAAGCACCAAAAGATGATTCACCCTCTTTGTCAACACCTTCAGGGTCATTCTTAGATGATTCTGCAACCAAAGAAGATTGGCCTTGAGGTTCAGTTTTTTCTTCCAAGAGAAGCTTGGCTGATGAAGTAACCTCTGAGCCAGTAGTAAGAGTGTTGGTTTCACATTCTTCTCCCTTAGGTGTCTCAGAGACAGGAAGACAGGGGTTCACCGAATGATTTGATTCATGTTCTTCATGGCTTTTGACTCCAAGCAAAGCATTTTCTGCGTCATCAGGAACAGATTGATTGGTGCTGATAACGTGAGCTGCATTGGCTGTTACCAGAGAAGTATCAACCGGCACATTCCCACTGCCTTCACAGTCAGCTTCACCAGGATGAACCATACTCGTTGCTTCAAAAGAAAATCCATGAGGACCCTCCACATCCGAGTAGATAACTTCATCGTTCCATGTTGAATCAGAAGTATCTTGTGTCTTTCCTAAAGCAGATGCTAACTTAGCTTCAGAATCATCCTGTGAATTTCCTTTGCATTCTGTCGCTAACCCAACATTTGATATGGTATCACCTCCGTCAATGACTGGAGCTTCCTGTGATGACTCAGTCAGTGTTTTAGCCGCCGTAGAGTGTCCTTCAGTAGATGGTCCTCCTCCTTGTTGATTACCAGAAGCTACTTCAACAGAACTTGAGACGTTATGGGTCTCAAGGACTTCCACAGGTGGAACTTCACAGCTCTCTTGAACCACTTCAGGGCTTTTCATCACACCACCCACTGATGAAGTGTTACCCTGTTGAGTTTCACCTGAAAAGTTCCATATTCATCAGCTATGAAGTCCAAGTAAAGCAGGCACACCACACAAAACATGAACACCAAATGGGAACAAAACCAAGAAAATGTATCAAACAGATGATTCAATGTCACATTAGCATCGGAAAGGTAACAACTAACATTATCCCTGAGTTGTTGTTTATCAAAGAGGAGTAAACTCACCAAAATTCTTAGTACTCTCTTCCTTTTCCTTGAAAGAGTCAGATCTCGAAAATTCACAAGCAGCATCTGCAAACACATCTTCTTCATGTATATCCCCAATTCTCTCATCAGCTTTCTCCACAGTTCTTGGACCTTATCAAGAAAATACACCAAACATTAGCATCAAGGGAATAATCACAAAGTCTTTTCTACTTTTTTCATTCGAAATTGACAAATGTTCTTACTTGGGGTTTTTAGCTCATCATTCAAGCAATGTTCTTCCTGCAAATCCTCAAGATTCTGTTTGTCCTTTTCGGAATCAACGATCTCAAATCCTTTGATGGTTCCACAAACTTTCTTGTGTGCACGCCGGTTCTTAGCACTAGGATGTGGATTTGGATAATTCCAACCACATTTAGTGCAGACATGAGCCCCATTGCTCTTTCCTCCTGTATAATAAGGTTTACAAAATCTTCAGTGTCCGTATTCTTAAAATTGATATTTGTTTATCAAAAATTATAAACAAATCATCAGAAAGCGAACCCATTATTAGTCAAACAGATACATTAAAAGACAAAAGGAAGAAGCCATTATTGCCAAAGGAAATTTTCTAGAAAGTTGCAAAAACCAAAAAGAAGAGAAAAAAGGAATCATTTTTATGCCAATTGATTTTGAAACATGAACATACTGAAAGAAGATTCAACACACAGTAAAAAAATCGAGAAATCGGAAATCAAAATCTGAGAAGCCAGAAATCACAAGAGAAACAACAAAAGTAACAAAATCAAACTAAACCCTGAAGAAGATGCTACGACATTTGACATTTAAAAGATCCAAAATTGAAACTTTAAGAAGCAAAAACCCTAAATGACATTGTTAATGATTAAGAGAAACCTGAAGATTGTTGAGTGTTGTTGTTGTTGTGGTCCTGAGAATCCATGTGCGTTTTTGATTTTTTTTTTTTTGTTGCTTTAGCGAAGAGTGTGTTTTTTTAGGTTTTACAGAAGAATGAGAGAGGTTAAAAAGTTATAAAAGCAACAAACAATGTTGTTGCGAGATTTTGGAAAACGAAGAAGCGAAGCAAAAGCCCACTCAGAAACCAAATGCTGATCGGTGAGTGGGGCCCAAATTATATTTATGTATCGTATAAATGTACGGAGTTTTTTTTCAGTAAAGTGTGAAGCACCATTGGCTCATTGCTAATTCTCACAACCACCAAACAAATATACAAAAATCCTTATCAAACAAAAATAAATTCCTAAATCATATATGTATCATTTGTTGACGTTTGTTAGCTACCAACTGATTGTTAACATCATCACTAATCAAAATCCAAAATAACAAAAAAAAAACTATTGATGTTTTAGGATATGACTTTATCTGAATTCTAGATGTTGTGAGTGATAAGATCGGTTCGGGACTTTCTTGTATGTGAAGGAAGGACCGATATCGAAATTGATCTAAGTTTATGAGTCAGAAATGGGAAGAAAAATAGGTAATTAATGTCTTGTTAATAATATAATTTCTATATTAATCTCCATATTTAGAAAATCGACCTCTTAATTAAACTCCAGAAGGGTAAATTGGTCATTATCTCTTCCATGAGTATGATTCATATATTGGTCGGGCTGGTGGTGGGTGCAAACGCACCATCAACATATGTCTTCCTCCTCGGTATAGTTATGTGAACACTTTCAAGGATAAATATAAATACAGCCACCTCGTTTTCCTGACCATGATTAACTTTGTTTTTCCTTACCATGCTTACCGCTTCCAGCTGTTACGGTTTCCTATTGCATCTATTTAGCTTTTGTTGTAGGTTTACCCAGTCTTCCTTGAAACAATCTTTGGTCATATTTTGACAAGAAAACTAAAAACACTTTATACAACAGCCATAAATTTAAAAATATGCGAAAAATGATTGAAAACAAAATACACTGTTGACGAGAACAAAAAATATTATTTGTAAGCAAATAAATCTTCAAAAAAAAATTATAGAATAAAATACTGAATTCTTTGATCCAAAAACCATCGAAATTTAGTTTTGGAAAACGATATTCAACGGATCTTTATATTTGAATACAACAACAGCAATATAACTAACATTGCACAAGAAGGGATCAGTTATTCAAAAAATATGTGTTTTAATAATTTCATGAATCCATTAAAATCTTTGTTATTGGGACATTGATTTTAAATAATTTAGCTCATGAAACAAAACTTTCAAAATACTACCTATAACCCTTACATTTTCAAAATTATTGTAGTAAAATATTTGAATAGATTTTTTAAATATACAAACTCTCTACAAATCTAACAATAAGTCTATCAACTTTTAAAATTATGCGACTCTATGTAAATTCATCTTCTAATAACCTCTCAAGTATTTTCCTTTTCACGTGTTTTACCTTATATTAAATATACATTAGGCATACGGTTTATACTTATTAGGGAATATATTCCACATTGGAAATTGTAAAAAATCTTAAATAATATATAAGTAATATGGAAACTCGAGTCATTGCCAATTAATTTTGAGTCGGAAGCTCATTTGCCATAACACTACTCCCTACATGGCGTATGACTTATCTATCTAACCTATTTGATAAGCCCATAGCATGGATCAACGATCAAAGCAATGAACCTGAGCGTTGCGTTCTGAATAATGGTATGTCGCCCCTAAAGCTAAAATTACC
Organism: Microthlaspi erraticum; assembly: GCA_902728155.2. NCBI lineage: Eukaryota > Viridiplantae > Streptophyta > Magnoliopsida > Brassicales > Brassicaceae > Microthlaspi > Microthlaspi erraticum. The sequence continues at coordinate 619,211 of CACVBM020001063.1, forward strand.
GCATCCATTATTTATCCTCATGTGTAGTAACTACTCATATCCGTATCATATGCTATAGATTTTGGCCATATGATTTTCTTAATTTTGTAGTGTAACTTTATCCACTCAGCTCATATGGTAATCAAACTGTTCCACATTCTGGTTTCGTTGTACTTTTATCACATGCTGTCTTAATTACCCAAGCCAAAAGCAAATATTTTTGGTGTCTTGTTCGCTGGTGACATGACTTGCAAGAGACTTTCTAGACTTTACCAGCCTAGGCTCAAAGAAAAAGAAAAAAAAGGGGATATATTTTGTGGTTGAAAATTCCGTCTCTTATTTTTCTTTACAGAACACACACACACATATTTTGGTTGCCCAGTGGTAATGGACTCACAGCTGTGAGTACCGCCACCCGGGTTCAAGTCCCCTTGGCCACCTAGCCGCGCCCTTAACGATGGGATAACGCGTAACCGGATGCAAGGCCAGGTTGGATTAATCCTTAGACCTAGAAAGCCTTTGGGAAACCAACTTTAAAAAAAAAAAAAGACCAATCAAAGAATCACCTTGTAATATGTATTTTTCTACCGAGGACAAAATAATTAAAACAAAAAGGTTACAAAAAAGAAGACACAATGATCAATCACTTTGATCACAAAAGGCCCACAGTAATTACTTTTCACGATTATAACAATGACAAAAAAAGAAGAGATGTCAAATCTGTGAGATTCATTTACTGTAGAGAGTAGCGTCAATTTTGGATTTGCTGCAATGAGATTTTTTATACAGAAAATGTTACAAATAATGCTTACAAGCAATGATCTTTAAGCTTCCTCTTCTCATATTAATTCAGTCGCCTCCGATAACTTTGGCCTGCCAAGACGCAGCCAGTAGCTGTAATCCTGAAGAATAATCAGTAACCAAACTTGAACAATTTGGAATTAATGTGCAAGCAATACCTCTGTATAACCGGAACAGTTTTATGGTGGGTGTAAAACCGTAAAACCAAGTCAACAGACCGGTTCTTGGCAAAAGCCGGATCATACCAATACAAGACTAGTTAACAGATCTATGATTTTGGATCAGCAAGCCCACCATTCCAATGGACGATTGTTTCAGAATAGAACTCAATGAGATGAGGAATTAATTGAGACAACTTTTTTTAATCAACGATGCATAGATTAATGTAAAGTTGTACATCATGAACCATGGGACAAACTCCACGTTAATTTTTTTTGTTTTAAGTAAAAAAGACGAGTGAGTTGTTAAAGCTAATTGCCTTCTAACCAAACCTAATGGGCTTTAATTTAGTAATAAACCCTAATGACCTTTTTTTTGTTTTGGACAAAACCCTAGTGGCCTCTTCTCTTCCACGCTGTTATATATGTCGATCACTTAGCTTATCAATGAGATGAGGAATCACAAGAAGAAGAAGACTATGAAGATTTCGGATCTTCCTGACGATTTGGAATCGGAAATACTCGCTAGGGTTCCGGCCAAGTCTCTATGGAAATCGCAAACTACTTGCAAACGATGGTACGCTTTGTTCAGAGATGAAAGTTTCGTCAGAAAGAACCAGAAGTTGGGTAAATCAGTAAGGGAGTCAATTTTACTATGTAATTATGGGGTTTATTCGATCGGCGAGGATCTCCACGGACTTTACAATACCGGCGTTGGTAGATCTATTGAGTTTTCCGGTAAACTTAGCAGTCTAAAGAAGGATCCAAAAGAGGATTTGAAAATATCTCAAATCTTTGATTGCGACGGTTTGATATTATGGTCCACTGAAGGAAACACTAGACTTGTGATTTGGAACCCTTGTACAGGTCAAACGAGTCAGATCAAACCCAGAACTCGTTACCGGAGTGAAGATATCTATGCTCTAGGATACGCAAACAACAGCAAATCTTGCCATAGCTACAAAATATTGAGGTGTTATTATTATCTCAACGAGCAAAGTGTCAAGGTTGCAGAGTTTGAGATGTATGACCTCAGCTCTGGTTCATGGAGGGTTCTTTATAACTTCACTCATGACTATGCCATATTTTGCGATGGAATGTCTTTGAAAGGAAATACGTACTGGGTTGCAGGATGTAAAGAAACCGGTCTTTTCCTGATGAAGTTTGATTTCACAACAGAGAAGTTTGTGCGTCTCTCTCTTCCCTTTCAGAGTTTTAATCCTGAAGACACCGTTTCTCTATCTGTTGTTAAGGATGAGAAACTCTCCGTGTTACATCAGAATATTCTTGAGTTTTCGAATGTGATGAGGATATGGGTGACCAATAAGGTTGATGAGGCAGACAAAGACTTGTCTTGGAGGAGCGACTTTGAGTTGGTAGTGGATTATGATAAGTTTGAGTTAGAAGGTGTGGTGAATGTGTCAAGCTTCTTGTTGGACGAGGAGAATAAAGTGGCAGTGTGTTGTGATATAGATCTGGATGATGAATATAGGAACGGCAGTAGCAGAATCTACATTGTTGGAGAGGATATGTATAAACAAGTTTACAGTGTAAAGTGCTCTCGTTCCAGTTGGCCACTTCTCCTAACGTATGTTCCAAGTTTGATACGCATTCAGAAAAATAAACCCACAAGGAAAAAGAAAAGGAGATTAGTTTAAATGCCTTTCTTCTGGTTTTCTTAGTTTCTTTTTCTTTCTTTCTTTTGGTATTGGTGGTGATGTTCTTTTGAACCAAGAGCTTGTTTCTATTTATTTATTTTGGAGGGTGTCGAGGTTAAAAAAATTAGATTTATATTGTAGTTTCATGAATTAGAGAACGTCAATTATTATTATGATAAAAGAAAACGTGTTGCAAAAACGTTACTTTATAGAGAAGTGGTCTTTTTATCTTTCACCGCTTACGGGCGGGCTCTGTAACTCTAGGTACGGCTCTGGCACAAGAAGGGAAACAGATCACGAGTATTTGCTAATAACCTCAAAGGACTAGCCTTTTAAAAAAGTATTTTCCTTTCCACGTGTTTTGCCTTGTATTAGATATACATTAGACATACAATTCCTACTTCCTACGGTTGATTCCCTCCATGACTTATCTAACCTATACTTATTTGATAAGCCCGTGGCATGGATCAACGATCAAAGCAATGAACCTGCACGTTCCCTTATGAATAATAATGTCGCCCCTAACAAATTTGTAGACAAATTTACCGCATCCATTATTAATTTATTATATCCTCATGTGTAGTAAGTAGTAACTAGTAAATACTCGTATCCGTATTATATGATATAGATTTGGCTATATAATTCTTAATTTTGTAGTGTAACTTTATTCATTCAGCTCATATGGTAATCAAAACTGTTCCACATTCTGGTGTCTTTGTACTTTTATCACATGCTGTCTTCATTACCCAGGCCAAAAGCAAAAAATTTGTGTTTTGTTCGCTGGTCTCGTGACTTGCAAGAGACTTTTTAGAACTTATTGTTTATAGAACATATATTTTAACTTTTTTTTGCCGAAGATCAATCAACGATCCACCTTGTAATATGTATTTTTTACCGAGACAAAAATCATTAAAACAAAAAGGTTTAAAAAAGAAGACACAATGATCAATCACTTTAATTGCAAAAGGTGGACATAAATTACTTTAAACGATTATAACAATGACAGAAAAAAAAAAATAGATGTTAAATCTGTGACTGTGAGATTCATTTACTGTAGAGAGTAGTGCAATTTTGGCTTTGATGTTTTTTTTTAGCCCTTTTTATACATAAAAAGTTACAAATAATGCTTACAAGATGAGTAAGTTAGGCAGGCCCAGACTCAGCTAGTGTGAAAATCAAATGGGCTTTTAAAACAAAACTAATGGGCCCTAATGACCTTCTTTTTTTTTCTGGACCAAAACCCTAGTGACCCTGCTTTCTTCCAGTGTCGATCTCCTAGCTTAGCTTATCAATGAGAAGAGGAATCACAAGAAGAAGGTCAACTTTTTTTTAGCCTAGGCGATCTCTTAGATCGACGGCTATGAAGATTTCCGATCTTCCAGGCGATCTGCAATCGGAAATACTCGCTAGGGTTCCGGCCAAGTCTCTATCGAAATCGCAAACTACTTGCAAACGATGGTACGCTTTGTTCAGAGATGAAAGTTTCATCAGAAAGAACCAAAAGTTGGGTAAATCAGTTAGGGAGTCGATGTTACTGAGTAGTTATAGGGTTTATTCGAACGGCGAGGATCTCCACGGACTTTACAACACCGGCGTTGATCCATCTATTGAGTTTTCCGGTAAACTTAGCAGTCTAAAGAAGGATCCAAAACAGGATATGAAAATATCTCAAATCTTTCACTGCGACGGTTTGATGTTATGCTCCACTGAAGGAAACAATAGACTTGTAATTTGGAACCCTTGTACAGGTCAAACGAGGGAGATCAAACCCAAAACTTGTTACCGGAGTGGAGATACATATGCTCTAGGATACGCAAACGACGGCAAATCTTGCCGTAGCTACAAAATCTTGAGGTGTTCCTATGATAAAAAGGATGAGAGTGTCATGATTGCAGAGTTTGAGATGTATGACCTTAGCACTGGTTCATGGAGGGTTCTTTATAACTTCACTCGTGACTATGGGATATTTTGCGATGGAAAGTCTTTGAAAGGAAATGCTTTTTGGGTTTGTGGAGATAAAGAAACGGGTCTTTTCTTGATGAAGTTTGATTTCACAACGGAGAAGTTTGTGCGTCTCTCTCTTCCCTTTCAGAGTTTCAATCCGGAAGACACCGCTGTTCTATCTGTTGTTAAGGATGAGAAACTCTCTGTATGTCATCAGAATATTCTTGAGTTTTCGAATGTGATGAGGATATGGGTGACTAACAAGGTTGATGAGGCAGACAAAGACTTGTCGTGGAGGAGCGAGTTTGAGTTGGTAGTGGATTATGATAAGTTTGAGTTAGATAGTGTGGTGAATGTGTCAAGCTTCTTGTTGGACGAGGAGAATAAAGTGGCAGTGTGTTGCGATATAGACGCTGATGAATATCATAGGAACTGCAGTACGAGAATCTACATTGTTGGAGAGGATATGTATAAACAGGTTTACAGTACAAAGTGTTCTTCTTCCAGTTGGCGGCCAATTCTCCTCACTTATGTTCCAAGTTTGGTTCACATTTAGAAACTCTCTTCTGGTTTTGGTGGGTGATGTTCTTTTGAGCCAAGAGCTTGTTTCTACTTAGTTGATAAACAGAGTAACTTGATTAAGCTTTTCTTTTGCTTCTGATATTTAGATCAGTGATCTAATCATCTTATTCAACTACAACTGTTCTGCTTTTATATATATATATATATATAGCCACTTTTAAGTTTTAACTTCAAATGTAAAAGAAAAGGAGGTTAGTTTAATGCCTTTCTTCTGGTATTGGTGGAGATTGTTGAACATACATCAAAAGTTTAACCAAGAACAAGTCCTTTAGTGGTGCTGATTCAATACTTGGTGTGACTATGGTTGGGCTTCGTATCTCTGACGGGACGGTTTATCTAACTTGGTGGTTTGCCTATTTCTTGGAAGACAAGTAAACAGGATGTTGTTTCTCGATCAGTGGGCCTATTGGGCCATCGTGTACATGTATTCGGTTAAATCAATGTAACCTTGAGTCTTGACATTCTTGTATATAAGGCTAATGCCTTTGTACCGTAATGAATAAGAAACCTCTTTACAACTTTAATGAAGATTTCCGATCTTCCATACGATCTGGAATCCGAAATACTCGCTAGGGTTTCGGCGAAGTCTCTATGGAAATCGCAAACTACTTGCAAACGATGGTACTCTTTACTTAGGGATGAAAATTTCATCACAAGGAACAAAAAGTTGAGTAAACCAGCAAGGGAGTCAATATTACAGATTGATTTTGGGGTTTGTTCAACCGGTGACGATCTGCATGGAATTCACAACAGAACCGGCGTGGATCCATCTATCGAGTTTCCCAGTAAACTTTGTTATCTAAGGAAGGATCCAAAAAAAGTTTTGAAAATATCTCAAATCTATCACTGCGACGGTTTGATATTATGCTCCACTAAAAGAAACAATTGGCTTGTGATTATGAACCCTTGCACCGGTGAAACGAGGCTGGTCAAACCTAGAACTTTTTACCGGGAAGATGATACCTATGCTCTAGGATACGTAAACAGCAACAAACCTTCTTCTTCTTCTTCTCCCCATAGCCACAAGATCTTGAGGTGTTTCTATCACGAAAACGAGCAGAGTGTCAAGGTTGCTGCGTTTGAGATGTATGATCTTAGCTCTGGTTCTTGGAGGGTTCTTGATGACTTAACTGGTGACTATCGCGAATTTAGATACGGAATGTCTTTGAAAGGAAATACTTACTGGGCTGTTGGAGATTTAGGAACGGGTCTTTTCTTGATGAAGTTTGATTTCACAACAGAGAAGTTTGTGCGTCTCTCTCTTCCCTTTCAGAGCTTTCCCAATGCAGTTTTTGCTCCTCTGTCTGTTGTTAAGGACGAAAAACTCTCGGTTTTAGATCTGGATATTCAAGAGTCTTCATGTGTGATGAAGATTTGGGTGACCAATAAGGTTGATGATGAAGACAAAGACTTGTCGTGGAGAAGCGACTGTGTGTTAGAGGTGGATTTGGATAAGTTTGAGTTACCAAGTGTGGTGAAGGTGTCAAGCTTCTTGTTGGACGAGGAGAATAAAGTGGCAGTGTGTTGTGATTTAGACTGGGATCGAGATGATGAAAATAGGATTAGGAACTTCATTACCAGAATCTACATTGTTGGAGAGGATATGTATAAACAAGTTTACAAAGAGACTACAAGAGGAACTCGTTTCAAGCTGCGGCCACTTCTCCTTACTTATGTTCCAAGTTTGGTTCGCATTCAGAAACATAAACCCACAAGACAAAAGAAAAGGAGATTAGTTTAATTTAATGACTCTCTTCTTGTTTTTTTTGCTTTCTTAGTTTCTTTCTTTCATTCTTCTGGTTTTTGTGGTGATGTTCTTTTGAACTAAGAGGTTGTTTCTATTCAGTTGATAAACAAAGAAACTGGAAGATTAAGAGCATTTCTTTTGCTTTTGTAATTTGGATCAGTGATCTAAGTATCTTCACTCAAATATAACTGTTATGCTTTTGTATAGCCACTTTTAACCTTAAATGATTTGATCTTGGAGAAATTATAATCACAGTAAAGCAGAATCTTATTTTAACGCAAGTTATGCCCGAGTGATTCGATATATTGAGTAGAAATTTCTCGAGTAACATGTTAGATTGTTATAAATGAACTTGAACCTGGTATTGGTAGAGCTCTCCAATACAATTGCTAGCTATTCCAAATTATTTTAATGTCGATTTTTTAGAACTGAATGCCTCTAGCTAGGCTCTAAAATAGAGTGAAATTACTCTATTTTATATTAATTGTTTTTCTGTATATAAAAACACTGGACTTTTAATTTGGAACCCTTGTACAGGTCAAACGAGGGAGATCAAACCCAGAACTTGCTACGGGAGTGACGATACATATGCTCTAGGATACGTAAACGACAGCAAATCTTTCAGTAGCTACAAAATCTTGAGGTGTTCCTGTTATAAAAAGGATAAGAGTGCCACAGTTGCAGAGTTTGAGATGTATGACCTTAGCTCTGGCTCATGGAGGTTTCTTTATAACTTCACTCGTAACTATCGCATATTTTGCGATGGAATGTCTTTGAAAGGAAACACTTATTGGGTTTATGGAGATAAAGAAACGGGTCTTTTCTTGATGAAGTTTGATTTCACAACAGAGAAGTTTGTGCGTCTCTCTCTTCCCTTTCAGAGTTTTAATCTTGAAGACACCGCTGCTCTATCTGTTGTCAAGGATAAAAAACTCTCCGTGTTACATCAGAACATTATTGAGTTTTCGAATGTGATGAGGATATGGGTGACCAACAAGGTTGATGAGGCAGACAAAGAGTTATCTTAAGAGTGGTTAATTACAATATGGGACTCTATGTAAAATTGTAAATTCATCTCCTAATAACCCCTAAAGTATTTTTTTTTTCACGTGTTTTACCTTATATTAAATATACATTAGGCATACGGTTTTTACTTATTATATTCCACATTAGAAATTGTAAAAAATCTTAAATAATAACTTCCATGGTGCACTATGTATAATATATTAGAGGAACACGTTTAGAAAGAGAAGACTGTATTCTTGCGTCACAAGTTAAAGACATGCCAGCATATACACTCAGAAGGTTACTTCTGCAAAAAAAACCACCAAAACAAGATTGTTCAACATACATCAAAAGTTTCACCAAGAACAAATCTTTAGCGGTGCTGATTCAATACTAAACACTTGTTCTATATATTCTTTATTTTAAGACTGAGTTCAAGTAAGTATTCTTTACGACGTAAATACATGAGAAGTAACATCGGTCTCACACTCTCACTAACCAAGTAACCATGTACGTTAATAACTCGCACTCCAATTAGCTAACCAATCTTACCACTTAGTGTGACTCTGATGGGCTGCGTGTCCCTAAACACGTGGATCTCTAACGGGATGGTTTGCCTATTTCTTGGAAGACACGTAAACACGATGTTGTTTCTTGATCAGTGGGCCTATTTGTTGAATTTTAATTTAGAAAGAGAGAGAGAAAAGATGAGACAAAACAGAGCAAGAGATAAGAGTGTATCTCTTGTCTTGAAGAAGAAGATTTACGAGGAATTGTGTTTTATTAATCTGACACTTGTTGATTGTTACATAACGTGTTACATGAGTTTAAATACTAAGACAACAACACAAAGAGTTTGTGTCTTAACACACCCTAAACCAAAAGTACGAATTTAGAAAGACAAAGTTTAATAGATACTTTATTCTAACTTAGAAACATTAAGACTAAACTCAATTAAATCCAACACTATTGGGCCATCGTGTACATAAGGCCATTGTATTAGGTTAAATCAATGTAACCTTGACATTCTTGTGTATAAGGGCTATATTGCCTTTGTACCGTAATGAATAAAAAACCTTTTCACAACTTTAATGACGATTTCCGATCTTCCTCACGATCTGGTATCAGAAATACTCGCTAGGGTTCCGGCCAAGTGTCTAGCGAAATCGGAAACTACTTGCAAACGATGGTACGCTTTATTCAGAGATGAAAATTTCATCACAAGGAACAAAAAGATGAGTAAACCAGTAAGGGAGTCAATATTACAGAGTAATTTTTGGGTTTGTTCAACCGGTGACGATCTGCATGGAATTCACAACAGAACCAGCGTTGATCCATCTATCGAGTTTCCCAGTAAACTTTGTTATCTAAAGAAGGATACAAAAGAAATCAAGAAAATATCTCAAATCTATACCTGCGACAGTTTGATATTATGCTCAACTGAAGGAAACAATTGGCTTGTGATTTCGAACCCTTGTACCGGTCAAAGGAGGCTGATCAAACCTAGAACTTTTTACCGGGAAGATGATACCTATGCGTTAGGATACGTAAACAGCAACAAGCCTCCTTCTTCTTCTTCTCCACCTCCTTCTCATAGCCACAAGATCTTGAGGTGTTTCTATCACGAAAACGAGCAGAGTGTCAAGGTTGCTGCGTTTGAGATGTATGATCTTAGCTCTGGTTCTTGGAGGGTTCTTGATGACTTAACTGGTGACTATCGCGAATTTAGATACGGAATGTCTTTGAAAGGAAATACTTACTGGGCTGTTGGAGATTTAGGAACGGGTCTTTTCTTGATGAAGTTTGATTTCACAACAGAGAAGTTTGTGCGTCTCTCGCTTCCCTTTCAGAGCTTTACCTATGAACTTTCGGCTCCTCTATCTGTTGTTAAGGACGAAAAACTCTCGGTTGTACATCAGGATGTTCAAGACTTTCCGGTTCTGATGAAATTTTGGGTGACCAATAAGGTTGATGATGAAGACAAAGACTTGTCTTGGAGGAGCGACTTTGTGTTAGAGGTGGATTTGTATAAGTTTGAGTTACCAAGTGTGGTGAGGGTGTCAAGCTTCTTGTTGGACGAGGAGAATAAAGTGGCAGTGTGTTGTGATTTAGTCTCCGATGATGATGAATCTTGGAACTACAGTACCAGGATCTACATTGCTGGAGAGGATATGTTTAAACAAGTTTACATAGAGACTCCAAGAAGACTTCGTTGCCTGCGACCACTTCTCCTTACTTATGTTCCAAGTTTGGTTCGCATTCAGACACATAAACCCATAAGGCAAAAGAAAAGAAGATTAGTTTAATTTAATGACTCTCTTCTGTTTTTTTTTTTTTTTTTTCTTTCTTAGTTTATTTCTTTCATTCTTCTGGTTTTGATGGTGATGTTCTTTTGAACCAAGAGCTTAAGATTTTATTTTGCTTTTGAAATTTGGATCAGTGATCTAATCATCTTTACTCAAATACAACTGTCCTGCTTTTATAAAGCCACATTTAACTTCAAATGATGTGATCTTGGAGCAATTTTGATCACGTAAAGCAGAATCTTATTTTAATGCAAGTTATGCCCTAGTGATTCGATATGCTGAGTACAAATTGCTCGAGTAACATATTAGATTGTTGTTAACTCGAACCTGGTAGTGGTAGAGCTCTCCAATACAATTCTTAGCTGTATTCCAAATTATTTATACGTCGATTTTTTAGAATTGAATGCCTCTAGGCTCAAATTTTTTGAATATGGAATTATTTTGGGCAATTCTCATATCTATTTTTTACTAACTGTTTTTCTATATGAAACATGACATGCCTACACGTATATTTATTCTTTACAACCAATATATTGTTTTCGTATGCAAATCCTTTAACGTAATCACGTAAAGCAGAATCTTATTTTAATGCAAGTTATGCCCTAGTGATTCGATATGCTGAGTACAAATTGCTCGAGTAACATATTAGATTGTTGTTAACTCGAACCTGGTAGTGGTAGAGCTCTCCAATACAATTCTTAGCTGTATTCCAAATTATTTATACGTCGATTTTTTAGAATTGAATGCCTCTAGGCTCAAATTTTTTGAATATGGAATTATTTTGGGCAATTCTCATATCTATTTTTTACTAACTGTTTTTCTATATGAAACATGACATGCCTACACGTATATTTATTCTTTACAACCAATATATTGTTTTCGTATGCAAATCCTTTAACGTGAGGACTGAGGGTTGTACACAAAGTAGAGCTAAAACAGGCAAATGCCTCAAAACTGATTAAATAAGAAATTAATTGACCTGCTAAAGAGTATGTGATCGATCATATGGATTCTGAAGTTTTCGATCAAACCTACGAATCTATGATATTATTATTTGTTCACAGAAGTTGAGACGACCTACATGTGCTCACACAGTCACACACCAAAATGGCAGAAGAAGAAATATATGAGAGGTTAATAACTGGCGGCACTCCAACTAATATTTGGGCCTATTGGGCCATCGTATGTGTTGTTAATATAGAGATTAGGTTAGATCGATGTAACCTTAGACATTCTCGTATATAAGGCCATTGCCTTTGTAGCGTAATGAACAAGAAACCTCTTTACAATCACTTGAGGTTCTTGACAATGAAGTTTTCCGATCTTCCTCACGATCTGGAATCGGAAATACTCGCTAGGGTTCCGGCCAAGTGTCTAGCGAAATCGCAAACTACTTGTAAATGATGGATTACGTAAACAGCAACAAATCTTCTTCTTCTTCTTGCCATAGCTACAAAATCTTGAGGTCTTTACTGTTATAAAAACGAAGACGGAGTTAGGGTTGCTGAGTTTGAGATGTATGATCTTAGCTCTGATACATGGAAGGTTCTTGTCAACTTCACTCGTGACTATGACATATACAGCTTAGGCATGTCTTTGAAAGGAAATATTTATTGGGTTGCTGGAGATGAAGAAACCGGTTTTTTCATGATGAAGTTTGATTTCACAACAGAGAAGTTTGTGCGATGGTTTCTTGTTGTTTTGGTGGTGATGTTTGTTCTTTTGAGTCAAAATCATTAGCTATTTCAATGTTATTTTACAAGAAATTGTTTATCGTTTGCCAATCCCCTTTTAACTTTGTCTTGAAATGAGGTTTGTACACAAAAGTTGCCAAATAACATGTAAGCTTACAGGCAAATGGAAACGACCTTAAAAGCTTCATCTTCTCATGTTGATACACTTGCCTCCGACAACGTTCGCGGTCCTGACGCGGCCAGTAGCTTGGATTTTTTACGACATGGTACTTGAAAACCTTAGTTTTGCTTTGGTCATCTGCGATTTCGTTAGGGAAGAGTCTCTCGAGTTCCTTGATCGTTGCATCGATGATATCAGAGTCGCTCCTTGATATCCATTTCTCTGCTGGTGCAAATACTAGCTCTAGCATCGACCGGTTAGGATCGTAATAATCCTACAGTTTAATACAAAGAGAAATACTTTAAAAATGCACCAAATTTGGATCAGTGATCTAATTATCTATACTCATATACAAATGTTCTGCTTCTGTATAGCCCCACTTTTAACTTCATATGATTTGATCTTGAGAACTTATAATCACGTATCTTATTTTAATGCAAGTTAAATATGCCCTAGTGATTCGATATATTGAGTACAAAATTGCCGTTTGTCTTGAAACGAGGGTTGTGCACAAAATAGAGCTTAAACAGGCAAATGCATCAAAATAAATGAGAGGTTAATAACTGGCACTCCAACTAATATTGGGCTTATTGGGCCATCGTATGTATTGTTAATATAGAGATTAGGTTAATCAACCCTTGACATTCGTAGAACCGTAATGAACAAGAAACCTCTTTACAATTTCTGAAGGTTCTTGACAATGAAGTTTCCCGATCTTCCTCACGATCTGGAATCGGAAATACTCGCTAGGGTTCCGGCCAAGTGTCTAGCGAAATCGCAAACTACTTGCAAACGATGGTACGCTTTGTTCAGAGATGAAAGTTTCGTCAGAAAGAACAATAAGTTGGGTAAATCAGTAAGGGAGTCGATGTTTCTGAGTAATCGTGGGGTTTATTCAATCGGCGAGGATCTCCACGGAATTTTCAACACCGGCGTTGATCGATCTATTGAGTTATCCGGTAAACTTAGCAGTCTAAAGAAAGATCCAGAAGAGGATTTGAAAATATCTCAAATCTTTGATTGCGACGGTTTGATATTATGGTCCACTCAAGGAAACACTAGACTTGTGATTTGGAACCCTTGTACAGGTCAAACGAGGGAGATCAAACCCAGAATTCGTTACCGGAGTGAAGATACATATGCCCTAGGATACGCAAACAACAGAAAATCTTTCCGTAGCTACAAAATCTTGAGGTGTTATTATTATTTCAACGAGAAAAATTGTCAAGGTTGCAGAGTTTGAGATGTATGACCTTAGCTCCGGTTCATGGAGGGTTCTTGATGATAACTTGAGGGGTGACTATGCTACATATAAATATAACACAGACATGTCTTTGAAAGGAAATACTTATTGGGTTGCTGAAGCTGAAGAAACGGGTCTTTTCATGATGAAGTTTGATTTCGCAACAGAGAGATTTGTGCGTCTCTCTCTTCCCTTTCAGATTTTTCACCCTCGAGATACTGCTTTATCAGTTGTTAAGGATGAAAAACTCTCCGTGTTACATAGTTATGCTGTTGATTTCTCGAATGGAATAAAGATTTGGGTGACAAATAAGATTGACGAGGAGGATAAAGACTTAACGTGGAGGAGCGACTTCGTGTTAGTTGTGGATTTTTGTAAATTTGGGTTTACAACTGCGGGGATTCTGACAAGCTTCTTGTTGGACGAGGAGAATAAAGTGGCAGTGTTTTGTGATTTATACTGGGATGGTGAATATAGTAAATGGACTACCAGAATCTACATTGTTGGAGAGGATATGTATAAACAAGTTTACAATAGAAAGAGTTTATGTTACCCATTTATCCTCACTTATGTTCCAAGTTTGGTTCACATTCAGAAAAAGAACCCAAAAGGAAAAAGAAAAGGAGATTAGTTTAATGCCTTTCTTCTGGTTTTCTTAGTTTCTTTTTCTTTCTTTCTTCTGGTTTTCTCTTTCTTTCTTTCTTCCGGTATTGGTGGTGATGTTCCTTTGGAACCATGAGCTTGTTTCTATTTAGTTGATAAACAGAGAAACTTGATTAAGCGTTTCTTTTGCTTTTGAAGTTGGATCAGTGATCTAATCATCATAGTGATCTAATCATCTCTACTCGAATACAATTGTTCTGCTTTTATAGACACTTTTAACCTCCAGTCATTTTGATCTTGGAGATGATAATGCAAATCATGTAACCACTAGGAGAATATATATATAGTGTCGAATCAGATAGGAAATCATGATAAGCCAACAAAATGTGTGAGTGATATAATTTGAGAACCTCCACGGTGCACCCAGTTGTGAGTGATACATATATAGTATAGTAGAGCAACACGTTTAGAAAGAGAAGAGTGTGTTCTTGCGTTGCAAGTTAAAGACATGTCAGCATATACACTCCTAAAAATTGTTGAACATACATCAAAAGATTAACCAAGAACAAGTCTTTAGTGGTGCCGATTACTAAACACTTCAAATTATCGATAAAAAGTCAAGCATTAATGGAAAAAATTCTTTATTTTATTGCTGAGTTCAGGTAAGTACATATATTCTATAAGACGTAAATACATGAGATGTATATCGGTCTCACTAACCATGTACGAACGTTGATAACTCGCACTCCAACTAACCACTCTTACCACTTGGTGTGACTCGGGTTAAGCTGCGTGTCCCTTAACACGTAGGGATGGTTTATCTAACTTGGTGGTTCGCCTATTTCTTGGAAGACAGGTAAACAGGATGTTGTTTCTCGATCAGTGGGCCTATTGGGCCATCGGGAACGTGTATAGAAAGGTTACATTGATTTAACCTAATCTCTCTTGTTATATTGCCTTTGTACCGTGATGAATAAGAAACCTCTTTACAATCCCTTGAGGTTCTTGAAAATGAAGATTTCCGATCTTCCTCACGATCTGGAATCGGAAATACTCGCTAGGGTTCCGGCCAAGTCTCTAGCTAAATCGGAAACTACTTGCAGACGATGGTGCGCTTTGTTCAGAGATGAAAGTTTCGTCAGAAAGAACAATAAGTTGGGTAAATCAGTAAGGGAGTCGATGCTATTACGTAAGTATGGGGTTTATTCAATCGGCGAGGATCTCCACGGACTTTACAACACCGGCGTTGGTAGATCTATTGAGTTTTCCGGTAAACTTAGCAGTCTAAAGAAGGATCCAAAAGAGGATTTGAAAATATCTAAAATCTTTCACTGCGACGGTTTGATATTATGCTCCACTCAACGAAACACTAGACTTGTGGTTTGGAACCCTTGTACCGGTCAAACGAGGGAGATCAAACCCAGAACTTGTTACCGGAGTGTAGATACATATGGTCTAGGGTACGTAAACGACGGCAAATCGTCCCGTAGCTACAAAATCTTGAGGTGTTCCTATTATAAAAAGGATAAGAGTGTCACGGTTTCAGAGTTTGAGATGTATGAGCTTAGCTCTGGTACATGGAGGGTTCTTGATAACTTCACCCGTGGCTATGATATATACAGCTATGGAATGTCTTTGAAAGGAAATGCTTATTGGCTTTGTGGAGAAGCAGAAACAGGTCTTTTCGTGATGAAGTTTGATTTCACAACAGAGAATTTTGTGCGTCTGTCTCTTCCCTTTCAGAGCTTTCCCCATAAAAAAACGGCTCCTCTATCTCTTGTTAAGGACGATAAACTCTCGGTTTTACGTCAGGATATTCAAGATTCTTCGAGTGTGATGAAGATTTGGGTGACCAATAAGGTTGATGATGAAGACAAAGACTTGTCTTGGAGGAGCGAGTTCGTGTTAGTTGTGGATTTTGGTAAATTTGGGTTACAAAGAATGGTGAGCGTGAGGAGCTTTTTGTTTGACGAGGAGACTAAAGTGGCAGTGTGTTGTGATATAGATCTGGATGATGAATATAGGAGCAGAATCTACATTGTTAGAGAGGATATGTTTAAACAAGTTTACAAAGAGACAACAATAGGATCTTATTTCAATCGGCCACTTCTCCTCACTTATGTTCCAAGTTTGGTTCGCATTTAGAAGGTTAGTTTAATGTCTTTCTTCTTGTTTTGGTGATGCTGTTTCGAGTCAATTATTAAACTTTGGTTGTTTCTATGTAAATATTTTTGATAAATAGAGTAAGCTGGATTAAGCTTTTCTTTTGTTTTATAAATTTAGTCTGGTGATCTAATCATATTTACTCAAAATTCATTGTTCTGCTTTTATGTAGCCACTTTTAACTTCAAATCTTGTTATTTTAATGCAAATTATGCAATCATGTTATGTTATGGAAGCTAAGTACTTCTGTTTAGTGTAATCTCCAGCTAAGTAGAATCCTTTAATAGGAGATCTCTGTAGCGGACGACATGGTTCACAGTTTGGTATTGTCTTATACACAGACCTTAGTGAGAGAGAGAGAGAGAGATATTGTGTGACTCACTTGAAGCTCAAGAAATGGGACATTCTAATCCAAGATTTGAGTTTCGGCATGTAACGTGTCTAACCTTGGAGTTTTAACGACATGGTACTTGAGAATCTTAGCTTTGCTTTGGTCAGATGCGATTTCGTCAGGGAAGAGTCTCTCGAGTTCCTTCATTGTTGCATCGATGATATCAGAGTCGCTCTTTGATATCCATTCATCTGCTGGTGCAAAGACTAGCTCTAGCATCGACCGGTCAGGATCGTAATACTCCTACAGTTAACACAAAGAGAAGTTTTTTTCAAAAGTACACCAAGTTGTGATCTCTTATGATCTTATATATATATATATATATAGTAGAGAAACACCACTATTTTGCATTCTTTACCATACAAGTTAATGACATATCGGCATATACACTGAGAAGGTTACTTCTGCAAATGAAAAAAAACTAGACAAGATTGTTGAAAATATGGTTAAAATTTAACCAAGAACGAGCCATTACTGTTCTTGATTCCTTTCCATGGAGGTTCGCCAATTTCTTGGAAGACAAGTAAACAGGATGTTGTTTCTCGATCAGTGGGCCTATTGGGCCATCGTGTTACGTTTATCGTTGATATAACAACATAGATTAGGTTAGAACAATGTAAACCTTGACATACTTGTATATAAGGCTATTGCCTTTGTACCTTAATGAACAAGAAACCTCTTTACAATCTCTTGAGGTTCTTGAGTCTTGACAATGAAGATTTCCGATCTTCCTCACGATCTGGAATGGGAAATACTCGCTAGGGTTCCGGCCAAGTCTCTAGCGAAATCGGAAACTATTTGCAAACGATGGTACACTTTGTTCAGAGATGAAAGTTTTGTCAGAAAGAACAAGAAGTTGGGTAAATCAGTAAGGGAGTCTATGATACTACGTAAGTATGGGGTTTATTCAACCGGTGACGATCTGCATGGAATTCACAACAGTACCGGCGATGATCGATCTATTCTTTTTTCCGGTAAACTTAGTTATCTAAAGAAGGATCTAGAAGAAAAGGATGTGGAAATATCTCAAATATTTCACTGCGACGGTTTGATATTATGCTCCACTCAACGAAACACTAGACTTGTGATTTGGAATCCCTGTACAGGTCAAACGAGGGAGATCAAACCCAGAACTCGTTACCGGATTGAAGATACCTATGCTCTAGGATACGCAAACAACAGCAAAAGGCCTCATTCTTCTTCCTCTTCTTCTCCCCATAGCCACAAGATCTTGAGGTGTTTCTATCACGGAAACGAGCAGAGTGTCAAGGTTGCGTTTGAGATGTATGATCTTAGCTCTGGTTCTTGGAGGGTTCTTGATAACTTAACTCGTTACGATTGCATATTTAGACACGGAGTGTCTTTGAAAGGAAACACTTACTGGGTTTATGGATATAAAGGAACTGGTCTTTTCGTGATGAAGTTTGATTTCACAACAGAGAAGTTTGTGCGTCTCTCTCTTCCCTCACACAGCTTTCCCCATGAACTTTCGGCTCCAATATCTGTTGTTAGGGACGAAAAACTCTCGGTTTTACATCTGGATATTCAACAGTCTTCGTGTGTGGTGAAGATTTGGGTGACCAATAAGGTTGATGATGAAGACAAAGACTTGTCTTGGAGGAGCGTGTCCGTGTTAGAGGTGGATTATCGTAAATTTGGGTTACAAAGTTTGGTGAATGTGTCAAGCTTCTTGTTGGACGAAGAGAATAAAGTGGCAGTGTGTTGTGATATGGACTATGAAGATGAATATAGGAACTGCATTACAAGAATCTGCATTGTTGGAGAAGATATGTATAAACAAGTTTACAAAGAGATTGGAAAAGGGTCTTCTTTCAATTGGCCACTTCTCCTCACTTATGTTCCAAGTTTGGTTCGCATTTAGAAAAGGAGGTTAGTTTAATGACTTTTGGTGATGTTGTTTTGAGTCTATCTTAGTTTAATGTTAGTTTATTATTAAAGTTTGGTTGTTTCTATGATTCTATCTTACTTGTTTTGATAAACAGAGTAAGCTGGATTAAGCTTTTCTTTTGCTTTATAAATTTGGATCGGTGATCTAATTATATTTACTCAAACTCATTGTTCTGATTTTTTTTAAAGAATCGAATGCTGCTAAAATATTGAACATAAATTCAGTTTAAATAATCATTTTACATTTCTTGCGTATACAATGCAGAAAGCAGTTACTGTATTTTATACTGATAATTCTTTTTTACAGTCAATAAGTTGTTTTCGTTTGCCAATCCTGTAACTTTGTCTTGTAATGAGGCTTGCACACACAAAAGTTACAAAACCACCTGTAAGCTTAAAGGGAAATTGGGGCAGTGACCTTAAAAGCTTCCTCTTCTCTCATGTTGATACAGTCGCCTCCGACAACTTTCGCGGTCCAGACGCAGACAGTAGCTCGTAATCCTGAAGAAGTCAGTAACCAAACTTGAACAATTCAGACTAAACCAATATTACCGGGACAAAACCGGATCATATACCAAATACAGGGTCACAGGTTAACATATTTAGCAAGTTAAAATTGTTAGATTACCTGGACAATAGACTGTGAGCAGAATTTGCCAGAGAGAACAGCTCCTTCCATGGAAGCTAAGTACTTCTGTTTAGTGTAATCTCCAGCTAAGTAGAATCCTTTAATAGGAGATCTCTGTAGCGGACGACATGGTTCACAGTTTGGTATTGTCTTATACACAGACCTGAGTGAGAGAGAGAGAGATATTGTGTGACTCGCTTGAAGCTCAATAAATGGGACATTCCAATCCAAGATTTGAGTTTTGGCATGTAAACGTATCTAACCTTGGAGTTTTAACGACATGGTACTTGAGAATCTTAGCTTTGCTCTGGTCAGATGCGATTTCGTCAGGGAAGAGTCTCTCGAGTTCCTTCATCGTTGCATCGATGATATCAGAGTCGCTCCTTGATATCCATTCCTCTGCTGGTGCAAAGACTAGCTCCAGCATCGACCGGTTCGGATCGTAATACTCCTACAGTTTAATACAGAGAAATACTTTTGAAAATTGCACCAAGTTGTGATCTCTTATGACCTTATTATATAGTAGAGAAACATAACTAACTTGACAAGAGTTGCATTCTTTACCTTACAAGTTAATGACATATCGGCATATACACTGAGAAGGTTACTTCTGCAAATGGAAAAAAACAAGACAAGATTGTTGAAAATATAATAAAATTTAACCAAGAACGAGCCATTACTGTTCTTGATTCATTTCTATGAATAGAAATGCTTTGAAACTGCTCTGATAAGAAATTGACCTGCTAAAGAGTAAGTGATCATATGTGTTCTGTAGTTTTCGATCAAACCTGCGATATTAGTTTACAGCACTTACTTAAGACCCACATGTGATCTCACACCAAAGAAAAGAGACATGAGAGGTATTGGTCTCACTAACCATATATGAACGTTAATAACAGGCACACCAACTAACTTCTCCAATTTCTTGAAGTATGGTATCTCTTTCCAAGAATCCGGCAAAAGGAGCTTCAGGATATCGACTACACGAAAGAAACATAAACATCAATATGAAGCAGGAGGAACCAAGAAGGAGGACCAGATGGAATATTGTATATCCACATAGAGAGCGTAGAAGTGAACCTGGAGCGGCAAACACATAAGCGTCTCCTTGGATAGTGCTTCCATCAGTGAGTAAGAAATTCTTAACCGTACCATCATCCTCGAGCTCGATTTTCCTTATCCTGGAATTAAGCCGTACTTCCCCACCTAGTGATTGAATATGATCCACAATTGGCATACAAAGCCTCTCCGGAGGGTTACCATCCAAGAATGCCATCTTGGAACCATGTTTTTCCTGTCATTGCAGTTTCTATGCTTTTGCATTAGCAAATCCTCAAAACCCTAAACCAAACTGTTGCAGCTTATGACACACCATAAGTATCAAGGTGGATATGAGAAAACATCTGATGATTGGAATAAAGATACACTCAAGACAGGCGAAAAGGAAGAAGGAAGAGAAATAAAACCTGAAGAAACCGGTTTAGAGCTATCAAAATGCATTGCATTGACAGTTCATCAGGGTTTATAAAGTTTAGCGCCTTTGACATGGCAATAAACACCTCGTCGGTCACGCGCTCAGGTACTCCCTGAACGAAATATACAAATTCATCATAAGCAAAAAACAACCACGTGAACTTGAAAAGGCAGAGCTAACCATAAGAAAGCTTACAAAGAAAAACACTAAAGCAAAGCAAGTTGATCAACATGGTTACAAAAATCTCACAAGAAATGTGAACTCAAATGAGCCTACTTTACCTGCTTTTGCATCCATTCTTTGACTGACAAACCATCTTGGGCCTCGACATAAGCCTGGCCGCCGACCATAGCTGGCAAAAGTCCAATAGCAAACTTAATTTTCTCTGGCCATGTCAGCATCTCGTTGTTCCGCAAAATAGCCCATATACCTACAAAATAAATCCAACAGCAACAACTTGAAAGATCTGACAGAAACAAGCATAGTTCAATTCTATCATCTTGCTTTGACCAATAACAAATTTTGCAGTTGGATGATTTCATGGAAGCTCAAAACTAGACTCCTTACTCTTGGAGAATATGCAAACAGTTACTAACCTAGCTTTCTTCTTAATTATATCAAAATTTATTTTACATCCAACATATTCAACACATGTTTGCATATTGCCAAACCTTTTCAAACCAAACCTATGGTGCCATCAACTTACAAATCAAGCACTTGTTGCACAAGATATTTCATTTTTAAAAGTTCAAGCAACTTGAAGTAGTTAGCTGGTTAGAAGATGAGAATATGCTATAAGTTTATCCTCTCACCGTTCAAGGGTGCTGGTAGGACATCTGGGAAATCAAATCTACTAAATTCTCCAGGTTTACTTGGCATGGCGAAGATCATGGAGTGTTCTTTCCACTGCAACCGGTCATTGATCCCAAGTTCTCCAAATAAGTTCTGCACATTCGGATAAGCACCGACTTCCAGCAAGAATATGAAATGAATCAAGGGAAAAAGAAGTCAAGAACTTCACTTTAAGATAAGAAAATACATGAAAATGATCAGTCAACCATAATTCTTTGTTTTACATCTTTATTCAAACTAATGGTACATCGGCTAAAAAGGGAGGGATCTTTCTTGCTGATCTCATTGAGCACATTTCAGAATGGGTGCAAGATAATAAAGTGAAAAGCTTTAAGCAAACTTGTTACTATTATATTGAAGCCTAAATGCTTATGCTGTAATTTGATAACAGAAACATCAGAGCCTGAGGTAAAAATTGTAAATCACATGTAAATTTAAATCCGTCTAGTGAGAAACTTATAATATAACATTTGGTGGAGCAGTGGAGAGGTTATGAATTTGAAACTTACAAAATATATGTAAACCGGTTTCATACCAATCTCCATCTTCATCCTTCCATGCAGCTATCTGGAGGAACACATATTTTCACATCGTTAATAGATTATCTCAAATGAGAAAGGTAGATGGCAAAATTTGATTACCAATTACAAATTACATTAAACAGTGAGACTAAACGAAAATACCTTTCCACCAAGAACATCTCTGGCTTCAAGCAACAGAGGTTTATGGCCTGCATCAGCCAAGTACTTTGCAGTTGACAATCCAGCCAATCCTGCAATAAAGCTTAATCACATCAAATTGCAAAACATAATGAACAAAATTAATCATCATAACAGAGATTATATGATTTGAGACATACCAGCACCAGCAATTACAACGTTTAAAGGCTTAGCAGGACGAGGAGCACTACGGAAAGATGCAGACAAACTTGCAGCTTCCAAGAAATTTACTGTGTTCTCTAGCTCCGGCCTTGGAATATCCACACAAACTACCTAACCACAAGACAAAACCAAAAAAAATATTCTCTAATCATTAACAACCATTACATTAAAATTTCGAGAATTTTCAAGCAAGGACTAGACAGACACCTGCAAAGGACCAACACTCTTCCTCCTTGTTCTTGACTTAAGTGCTTGAGAAGAAGTCGGGATTCGGAAGCTGTGTCCCATTAATTCGCTGCCTCCGGATGAAATTGCCTCCAAAAACCCGTTTTGATAAGGCAAATTCGCCGCAGAAACATTCCCAAACACAACCATTTCACAACTGCTTCAAAGAAATGAAGAATCTGAAAAGCCATAAAAGAAGAGAATTTACAAAAACCCAAAAGAAGGTAAAGAGTGTCTGAGAGTTGTAGGGGAAACAATGATCTCAGCAATTAAGACAAAAAGTTTGTGTCTGAAACACATAATTGACAACAAGAAGAAAGCGTACTTGATTTTAAAGGGTTTTTCAGTCTCCAAGTATCTCACACAGCGAGCACTTCTGAGGAAAAAGCAGGAGACGCAGGAAGAAGAAGAAGAAGAAGAAGAAGAGAGGAGGGCTAGTGGAAGTAGCCGATGACAAAATGGAGGCCTTGAGTGGTTTTCAGACCACCACGGCTCTATGGTTGTGAAAGAGATAGATTAGTTACCACATAAATAATTTATTAAAAAATATGTTTGCGTTTTGTTAAGAATAATGACCAAATTAGCTAAAATTGAAACGAGTTTTGCTTCTCAACGATAAGGTGAAATAAACGTATAATCTTTAACTTGTGGACTTAACGGGCCAAGCAAAGCCCAATAGTCATATAATTTGTAACAAACTTTAAATTAAAATTGAGAAAGAAAAGGTAAAAGTAGAACGAACAGTCGAATCGAACTTTACTCCTCATTATTCTTTGCTTTGACTTGTCAGTCTTCTTTTTGATCACCACCCATCTTCTTCTTCCTCCTCCTCTTGGCTCTTGATCTCAATCCTCACCTTCTTCTTCATCCTCATCTTCGCTCATCATTCATTCGCTTCAACAATGTCTACTTTCACTTACAATTCTGCTTTCAAATTATCTGAGTCCCCTTTTAATCCCGCCATTGGTTCTTCTTCTTCTTCCACCGCCTTCGTCGCAGCCTCCGATGATGATACCGACGACGCTTGCAGCATCTGTCTCGAGTCTTTCACTCTCCAGGATCCTGCCACTGTGAGATTCTATCTAATATCTTCTCTCTCTTCCTCTCTTTTCGTATTCTGCATTTGACTGCTCTTGAAGGGTTTTACGATCTCGTTATCCCTTTGCTTGAAACCTGGGTTAATTCGATTATGGATATGGGATTCTTCTTCCTTTATACGAAATCATCTGATTGTAATCGATCATTTGTGCATGATCGCTTTGACGCTTTCTCATCTGCCCATTTCGAATCTTAAGATAAAATCTTTCAATGTTGTTTAATTTTTCGGATGTTCATATATCTAATCTGCCGATGGTTTTGAAATTCTCAGGTTACCAGTTGCAAACATGAATATCACCTTCAGTGCATCATTGAATGGTACTTTTATGTATTTGTTGTCACATTCAGTTGTTGAAACAATTGGTGAATGGTGATCTTATTTTACATTATAGTTTTGTATAGATTTGAATATTGTGCTTGTGTTCATCTATTAGAGTCACTGATTAGTAATTTGGGGTTTTACACAGGTCACAGAGAAGCAAAGAGTGTCCTATTTGCTGGCAATTGTTTGTTCTGAAAGATCCTGTTAGGTAATCAATCATCAACTTAGTTTTTACTGATTAATGTTATCAGGAAAGATTTGGTTTTGATAATAGCATTGGTTGATATTTTGTAGCCAAGAGCTTTTGTCTGCTGTGGAAAAGGAAAGACTGATGAAAACAAGGAACATTTCTTCATCCTCTCCAAGATCCATTCATCACTCTCATGAGGATTATCACTCAGATGAGGTTCGAAAAAAGCATCCAATTGTGGTTTATCAAATTGAAGAGTTCTGGGTTTTAGCAGTTGACTAGACAATGAAAATATGTTTTCTTTTTTTTATCAGGAGGAATCACAGTTTAGCAGCTTTGATGAACAATTCTTGAGGCATCTCACTGAAGCTGCTCATATGCGTTGTTTGCTTCGCAGAAGGGAGGCTCCAATATCCTCAAGTCTTGTTTCGTCCAATGATTCAACTACCAATATTGATCACATCTCTGCTATCATAAACACAAACCCTGGTCTGAGTCCTGGCTTAACGACCCCGTCTCCTGCCTCTGGCCACTCTTCTGTTCCTTCTCCAGATAGCAGCAACGGAACCAGGTATTGACATTCACAAAATCAATTAAAAAAATTGAAACTTTTTCTTCCTGGTTTATCTAGAACCAGTTTTCTTGATTTATGTGGTTTCTATTTGCTTACGTTGTCTCCAAAAGATATGTATAATTGGGACAAGGCTGCATAGTGTAGAAGATGCTCTTATATCTCCTGTTTCACTTAGTTACTGGTTAGGTGGATTTTTGTACATTAGGCAGCTTCTTCTTGGATAATGCTCAAGGCCCTATGTAACATATCTTCATCTTTTCTTGTATCTGTAATCAGAATCTTCCCTGGACGTTCTCCATCTAGCTCATCTCAAAGTCCAGATCCATCTAAAGCATCCTCTCTTCCGGAAGCCATTAAATCCAAACTAGCTGCTGCTTCCGCAAAGTATGTCAAATCTCAATCCCTCTCTATTTGTTTAGAAGTTGGTGAATAGTAACTGATCGAGACTTGCCTCCAGGTACAAAGAATCGATCTCTAAAAGTAAACAAGGTCTTAAAGAGAAGCTTCTTGCACGCAACAACTCGGTGAAAGAACTGAGCAAAGGAGTGCAACGTGAGATGAACGCAGGATTAGCTGGAGTTGCAAGGATGATCGAACGCTTTGATCTTGCTTCAAAACGTTTTGGTGGGTCTGCTCATGTATCGACCTCCACTACTACTACTACTACTTCGGGTTTCAACTTCTCATTCAAAGGGAAACGTGTTGAAGCCAATCCCAAGTCTACCAACAATGGGGACTAAACCGAATCCCATTAGCTGCAGGTTTCAGACTTGTCCCGGTTTCTTGTCTTTCTATGTTTGTTTGATATTTTGATGAGTTTGCTAATGAGAATCGTTGAATGTCAGATAAATGGAGAGAGGCCTTTAAATGCAAGCGATGTACGTTCTCATGGAATCAACTTTACCCGTTGGTCTTTCGCATCCTGCATTGTTCAGACTTCAGAGCTTATGGTCTCGTCTCTCTCTTTTTCTCTCTTCCCTCTTTTTTTTGCTATTAGAAGTCTAAAATAAGCAAAGTCCTTCTCTGAGTAAATCTTATTATTACTCGATTTTCACTCCTAGTCAGAGTTTTAAAAAACCTTTATATTAATTAATTAATAATTACAATGGATAATGGTCTATGTTTTTTGTTCACTTATAATTAGATAAGGATAAGGAATTGTAATCGTTATTGCACTTTGATTATGTTTTAAAACGCTCTATATATATTTGAGACATACAAAATTTTCATGCATAAAAGATTATATTGTCGAGACTCTAGAGCCAAACCAAACTAGAAGACAAAGACAAAGAGAGAGAGACTTACAAAAGTTGCAGGGATAAATATTAAAAAGCACAAGACAATATGACAGGAGAGCCTTCTTTCTGCATTAAAGGATGTGGCTTCTTCAGCACGGCACAGACGAAGAACCTCTGTTCTAAGTGTTACAACGATTTCTTAAAAGATGAGTCTGCCAGATACTTGGCCAGTTTGAGCTTAAACACGAAAACAGCGGTGGTGGCGGAGGAGACGCAAGAGGTGACGGCGACGGAGGCGGTTGTGGTAAAGAAGAAGAAGAGTTGTAGTAGTAGATGCAAGGCGTGCATGAAGAAGGTTGGGTTGCTAGGGTTTCAATGTAGATGCGGCGACGTGTTCTGCGGCTCTCACCGTTACGCGGAGGAGCATTCTTGTCCATCTGATTATAAAACTGCCGCCATGAACGACTTAATTATCCAAAATCCGATTATCAAGGGGGATAAATTGAATAGACTCTAGACAACGTTTTCACCGAAGCTTTTTTTTTTTCTTCCCTTCTTATCTTTTGTCTATAATTTTTACAGTTTGTGTTTGTGTTTAATTAATAGAGTTTGTTATTATAGCTACTGACTTATGGTTGCTAAACTCGACTTTTTGTTAAACGAACGAACGCAAACAAAATGAAATTCGGTTTATTGAGTTTAACGGGTTTACTCGGGTTTAGCTGTTCTTTTACGTCTGGATTTCAGTGCCAGACCCGGACCGGACAGTGATCAGGTCATAGGTTCATCATCGGTCCGGCCTAAATCCGAAAAAGTTGAATCGAAATCATGTCTTAACCATAAAGGATTTTGAATTTCATATGGGATTATATCTTAACAAACTTGGAAATATTTTCGAAATAGAAATACAAAAGCTCAAATATGATGTTGAACATTGTTATTTTGATCAGATTTCTAAATACTAGTTACAATCCAAATAGTAAATTTCAAACAAAGATTTTTACATCTGTTACAAGAAAAGTAAAAGCTATCAAGTTGTGTATGTAAATCGAAGAGGTACAGGCTGAGTTTTTGGGTAAGGGTGCTAGAAATCAACCAACACGTTTGTAACCAACTTATGTAAAAACTGGCTTAACTTAATGGAATAAAGATGGAGATGGGAAATAAAGATAAGAATATACAAATAAATAGAGAATCTGAGTAAAACAAGTTCTCCATGTACGTTCTAGATGATATATTATACCTACACGTATGTATCATACATATGTAATTAGCATAAGGTGCTCAAGAATCGATCTAAGTTTTAAAACTCTTTTTCATTTCTCACATCTTCAAGCAAAAACTGAACACCTTAAACCAAAACCAAAAAAAATTAAAAAAATGAACATCTGTAAAATCATCAGCTGTTCCCTTGAACAGAGCCAGTCACAGGTTTATCTTGCTTAGAAGTAGAAGTCGCCTTTGGCGTTTTTGGTGCTCCCTGCAAAACAAAAAACACAAAACAAGTTCTTTATCTCTCTACACAGATCTTTCCACTCAAACCATTTGTTCAGCAAGAGAGTCATTATGATTACTTACAACACTCTTTTGGCCAAGTAACCTCCGGCCTGAAGGAGCTCTAGCTAACGATGAAATCGCCACTGCCGCTACAGTCGCAACCCGAATCCTTTTATGCACGTCTACATACTCATCCGTCTCATCCACAATCTCTTCCTGCAAAAGCTCCTCAAACACATCTTCCAATGTGATGACACCAATCACTTCCCCATCCTCAATCTCCTCTGAAGTATGTGAGAACCCGTGTCTACCGGCCTCGCTATTTGGCAAGACAGATTCTCTATCAATCTTGTCAATGTCGACGACGACACTGTCTTGGTTCCCTTCTCGCTTTAGTAACAGAGGTGCACTCAACTCGCCGGCGGCGGCATTGCTTTCGTAAGTGTTTTCTTCAGGCAAAGTTGAAAGAGGAACTTTGCTTTTCTCCTTGACTTTCACAACTGCAGCCATGTGGCTGCTTCCTTTTTGAAACTCATTCAGTATATCATACAAAGGCATCTCAGCCGGAACCCTGCTTGTAACAATTTATCATCAATGAGAATTTCGTCCTAGAGAGAGAGATGCTCAGGGGAAGAAAATGGAAAAGAGAGCAGCCGAAATACCTTGGAATTCGGCGTATACCAACTGCGCTGACGAGTGTATCTGATTCAGGGCGCACTGTAAGTAGACTCTTCACCTAACAAACAGAAGAATTTTCTTGATTAGAGTTTGCAGAAAACATGATATGACACCATTGAAACATGGTCAACAACACCTACCAAGAGAAGTCCGATAACATTTTTTGGATTCTCTGAGTAGACAGGAACGCGGCTGTGTCCTCGTGTTTGAATCTTATCCATAGCTTCCCTATGAGATTAATCACAAGCAAAGACAAGTTACATAGTCAAAATTTATGTTCCATGGAGATAGTTACAAGATTGAGTGCCAATCATGAG
Organism: Microthlaspi erraticum; assembly: GCA_902728155.2. Taxonomy (NCBI): domain Eukaryota; kingdom Viridiplantae; phylum Streptophyta; class Magnoliopsida; order Brassicales; family Brassicaceae; genus Microthlaspi; species Microthlaspi erraticum. Next base: position 647,527 of record CACVBM020001063.1, read on the forward strand.
TTTCAGAATCATCTAAACCATATAAATTTAATCTACATGAGCAGTGCAATAATAGATGAACAATGATATAACAGGAAAACAAAAACTTTCATAATATTACAACAGTTGAGAATCAAACTTACCAGTCCAACTTTGAATTCACATCCAAGGAAAAGATCGATTCAATTGGTGTCATAGCTTCTCGAGCAGTCTTCTCAGTCAAATCAAGAGCTCCACTTATGATCGTGGTCTCATCATGTGTAAGCTCACCTCCTTTCCCAGCAGCTTCGCCGTGGATTGATACAAGAGCTTTCAACTGAGCTCGCCTAAACAAAGGGTCACCGTGTCCCAACACCCAATCCAACATCTTCGCCACCGGAAACGATATCGGATAGGAGAGAACCATTAAGATCCGGACAAGCCACACCAAGTTAGCCCCCACTGCAAGTCCATACCTAGAGCATATAGCTTGAGGAATAACCTGAGAAAACACAGTGTTTCAAAGCTTTGATAAAACCTTAAAAGTTAGAAACTTTTAGATTAGGTTGAAAGAAAGAAAGAGAAGCATACCTCTCCTACAAAGAGAACGAAAGTAACCGAGAGGATAATTGCAACATACTCATTGAATATCTTATCCAAGTATATAGGAAGCCCCTGCAGATTTCAACAAGTGAAGCCCTCTTTTTTAGGTCTCAATCATCATCATCATAAAGAGCATACAAAGCTTTGGAATTGATTATGAGATTTTACCTCCATTGCAAGAGCATTGAACAAGAGCAATGTCACTAAAAGCTGATGCTGTTTCTGCACAACCGGAAAAATCGCAGCTGATTTTCCACCATGAAAGCCAAATTCAAACAGTTAATTCCATGAATTTCAATCAAGAGCAGATTCGGATATAATTATCCGAGGACGAAAAGATACACAAAGAGAAGGATGAATCAATCAATCAATCACCTGATTGTTTCTTCTCTTTAGGAGTGCCACTGCGTTGGAGGATTTCGAGATCGACGATACCGAGAGACATGAGGCCCAGAGTGAGGCCGGACATGATTCCGGCGAAGAGGACGAGGAAACAAGAGACGCCGGCGTAGATACTCCACCATAACGATCCGAACGGGACCGTTCCGCTTTCTAAGCCGTTGGAATTCCCGACGACGGCCAACAACCTCGCCGACAGCATCGCATTGATCGGATGCATCTTCTGGAAGCTTGAAAATCTTTCTTCGTCGTCTCTCTCTGTGTACACAGTTGCGAAGATATTTTCTCGCCTCTCTGTTTGTTGTTGTTTTTATCTCATCGTCGACCTAAGCCTTAAAACGGGTTCGGTTCAGTACAATTTTGAATTCCAACGACAGATAGGAGAATTTGTTTTTGTCATTAGTCACTAATATCTGTCATTAGATTATTGTTTTTTTGTTAAACTACTGTATAGTTACTAAAAAGGTAAAAATTAATAAGAAGATACATATGTACAATTCTAAACGTTCAAATAAACTCTCATTTGTTTCCTCTTTAGTTTGTTTTCCAAAGTTCTTAACATAAAGTGTAACAAAATAAAATTCACTTATTGGAGGATCTATTGGATTCGTTTTCACACAAACTGACAAACACCCTTTAGCGAATATCCGTGAATCACATATTCAATTTTTCTTTTGTCAATTTAGTTTATTTTGTATATTGCAATTGTGTGGTTGTGCCAAGCTTATAAGTTTACAGATATTAAAAGATAAAGAGACACGAAATTTGACAAAACTATATTCAACATGTGAAACACAAAAGGAAACATGAGAACATCAGACCTAAAAAGACTTTGTCAAAAGCCATCGGTGGATGGAGAAAATTTGGATCCATTGTTTCAAAAACTATTGCTACAACACAATGGCTGCCACTAAAAGTCTCAAGACCATCTAGATAACTGTGACAAGTGCAATTCTATGACTAATAGAGTGCACACAAAAAAAAAAGAAAAAAAAAAAAGAATCAAGTTATTGAGTAGATTACAAAGTGTACACATAATCTTAAGAGGCAAAACATCTTCAAAAACTGGGAGTAAGTCACCCATTGCTTCTGGATGGATAAACTATAAGTTACCAATCAAGACTTTTGATCATCTTTTAGTTTATTCTTTTTTTGTTCCAAGCAAGAACAAAAGATCAAATTTTCTCATCATTTGTTTCCTCGGCTTGGCTCGGTAATAGTTCCAAGAAATTTATCTTGTTCTTGACCAGAACCTTTTATCGTCTGCGCTTGCTTATTTTGTCCTCCCTGCATATAAATGTTACAAAAATTTAACTCTATCTCCACCATAAGACTAAAGCATTTCTGTTACCAAAAGACTGTTTAAAGTTTAAACTCACAGTTCCCTTTTGTGCAATCAATCTCCGGCTTGAAGGAGCTCTCGCTATTGATGAAGCAGCCGCTGCTGCCGCAACTCGAATCCTGCAAAAAGGGAAGATTTTTCAGTGCCTCAAGCATCGTTACATTATGTGTACTTATGTCGTGAGAGTATTAAAACTTAAAAACCGAACCTTTTATGTACGTCAACATATTCATCAGTTTCATCAACAATCTCTTCCTGCAAAAGCTCTTCAAACACATCTTCCAAAGTGATGATACCGATAACTTCCCCATCCTCGATATCCTCTGAAGTATGCGAGAACCCGTGCGTTACACCCTCGTTGTTTTGGAACAACGACTGTCTATTCGCCTTGTCTATATGGACAATGACATTGTCGTGGTTTCCTTCTCGTTTTATCAGCAGAGGCGCAGTCAAATCGGAGTCTTTCGTTGCAGAATCGCTGCTTTCGTAAGTATTGTCTTCTTCAAGCAGAGGAGGATGAGTTTTGCTTTTCCCTTTAACCTTGACAACTGCAGCCATGTGGCTGCTTCCTTTTTGAAACTCATTAAGTATATCATACAGTGGCATATCTGCTGGAACCCTATTGAAACATTATAACATCACAAATACGAAAATATTACATTCAACCCAAAGATGCTTGTAGAAACCAAACGTCAAAAGACAAGAGCTGCCAATATAGTAACGGCAAAAACCTTGGCATTCGGCGTATACAAACTGCGCTGACAAGTGTCTCGGTTTCAGGGCGAACTGTAAGGAGACTCTTCACCTAACAAACATAGAGTTGTGTTCTTGGTTAAAGTATAAGCAAGCATTGAAGCATGCAAAATAAAGTGTCAAGAACACTTACCAAGAGAAGTCCGATAACGTTTTTAGGATTGCCAGAGTAGACAGGAACGCGGCTGTGGCCTCTTGCAAGAATCTTGCCCATAGCTTCCCTGTAACAAGAACCAACCACCATGCAAGAGTTTCAGAATCAAGAATGGAGGAACATTGAGAAAACTTTTATACAAGTATGACAGTTGAGAACCAAACTCACCAATCCAGTTTTGAATTTACATCCAAGGAGAAGGTTGATTCAATTGGTGTCATGGCTTCTTGTGCCGTCTGTCAAAAACCAAATACCACTTTTTTGCATGAATAATCTTCACCATGATTTAGGAATTGTTGTAAGTGAAGTTCTCACACATACCTTCTCAGTCAAATCAAGTGCTCCACTAATGATTGTCGTCTCATCATGCGTAAGCTCACCTCCCTTGCCAGCCTAAAACCAACCATTGTGCCATAGCAACAAAGATAGCCAAATAAGTAATCCGAAACTCTACAAAGTTTTTGAGGAAGTAAACAAAGTAGTTAGTATCTTCACAGTCACTAATACCTCTTGGCTGTGGATTGATACAAGAGCTTTCAACTGAGCTCGTCTAAACAAAGCATCATTGTGTCCCAGCACCAAATCCAAGATCTAACCAAAATAATTTTAAGAAAAAAGGTTAAGCCAAAAGCTTATAATATACAACAAGTCATACAAGAAGACGTTCCAAAACAACAATAACGTTACCTTTCCAATGGGAAAGGCAATAGGGTAACAGAGAACCATTAAAATACGGACAAGCCACACAAAATTTGCTCCGACGGCGAGTCCATACCTTGTGCATATAGCTTGAGGAATAACCTTAAATGACGAAAACAAAAATGTTTCAAATTCAGTCGAAGCCTTTGATACATATAAACTCATAAAGGTAAATTTGCAAAAAAAAAAAAAACTAAGGACAACATCACATACCTCACCAAAAGCTAGAACGAAAGTGACCGAAAGAATAATGGCAACGTATTCGTTGAATAACTTATCCAAGTATATAGGAAGTCCCTGCCAAAATTTCCACAGATCATGTAAGTTTCAATCTCACTTGTTTGCTTCACCATCAAAAAGAGTAGCAGAGTTGTAGAATATCAAAAAGGTAGAGACTTGAAGTCTTGAAATATGAGATTTTACCTCCATTGCAAGAGCATTGCACAGAAGCAGTGTCACTAAAAGCTGATGCTGTTTCTGAACAACCGGAAAAATCGCAGCTGCAAAATCATTTCGCAAGCAATTTTAATTCGAAAACAATTCAAAAAACAAGAAATCACCATCAGATCAAAAAATTCAACTAAAGAAGAGTTAATTGGAATGATGAAGAATTTACCGGCTTGTTCCTTCTCATTAGGGGTGCCACTGCGTTGGAGAATCTCGAGCTCGACGAGACCAAGAGACATAAGTCCCAAAGTGAGACCGGACATAATACCGGCGAAGAGAACGAGGAAACAAGAGACGCCGGCGTAAGTGACCCACCACAGCGATCCGAACGGAATCGCTTCGCCTCCGTTACTGCCGTTAGATTGTCCGAATCCGGACAACATCCTCGCCGCCGCCACCGCATTAATCAGATGCATCTTCTTCTTCAGATCAGATATAACAAAAAGCAAAAGGAGCTTTCTGATGATTGATTAATTTATATGTGTCTGCGTGAATCTCTCTGTATCTGTGTGATTCTGTGCACGACACAACAGTCTTTTTTTTTTTTTTTTTTTTCTGATAATTTTATTTATAATTCGTTGGATCTCGTCACATTAACTTATCGGTTTCAGTTCAGTCTAGATTCCGACAAACGGCCAAAGGTGCAAAAGTAAATTGACTTTAGACCCAAAACTTTAGTTATTATTTTAAGAATACCCCCCTATATTTGTTTTAATCATGAAGCTCCCCACAGCCACAGCTACACATAACACATGTAATATTGTAGCGTGTTCATAGAGAAATTGTAACATGTGATAAGGATATGATCTTATAGAACATTTCTTTAAAGTAAAAAATTTATGTTTTTATTATCTAGTTTTAAGGTTTCAGTTGCGTGAAGAGTGTTTGTGTGACAAGGCTATAAATATAAAGTGGTCACCCTGGACACGACTATTCTAAGTCGTGGCTCTAATCACAAATATTAAATTGTTCCATTAAACAAACATGGTACTAGTAGGTTGATCATATAAAGAGTATTTATAACGCTCCGATCATCTCTACTAGTGGGTTCATATGCTCTCTTTCAGCCTGTGGCCTACTCAATAAAGATCAGACGTTATAAAACAAAAGCACTGACTTTTAATTCGATCTATGTTTTGAACTCATTCAAGACCTGCAATTTCTCAATTTAGATCATAGTGTGGTCGGCGTTCAAAAACAGTTTTAGTTGATGAGGTCTCGTTGAGATTACATATGAACTTAATCAAAATAGCTAATCGAACTGGAAGTTAAAAGAAACAAACTTGTATTTAAAATATTAAAATGCTTAAATTAATCACCAGAATCGTTAATGTTGAATAGAAAACGTCAAGAACCTATGTATTAGCCGTCATAATACACCATTTAAATTAGTAAAACGTTGCAACTTTCGACTTTGGAGAGTTTGGATTGCAGATGTATGATCTTCTTTAACATGTTCTATTCAATAAGGTAATCCCATTTCACATAAGAACAAAAACTCCCCATAATACTAAACATAAAGCTCATGAAGTGTGATCTGTGAAAACTTGTATATATAATTGAACTTAACATTCGAATTGACCAACGAAACAAAACTCTGGAACAAGGAGAAGATACACGAACGTACAACATGTCTAAATCAGTAAATCTTCACTCCCAAGTAACAGAGATCATCGAATTAGCAAGCCCAGATTGTTCGAACGGGTCATTAACTTCATAATCCAGAGTCTTGGAAGCCCTAGGAATCGCTTGTACTAGCTTGAACGCCTTTCTCTCAGATACTTCCATCTGAGAATAACAAAAAGACCAAAGAAGCTGAATTGGCTCCGTCTTTAGAAACTTCCTCTGCTTCCTTCTCCCATCCGGAAATCGAACACAGAGATTGCACACAAGGTTTCGATCACAGTCTCCCATTGGCTCTTCTGTTAACTCCGGAAAGAGACAACAAGTCTCCTCCTCCTCCTCCTTTACTTCTTCAGACTCTCCATCAGTGTTGTTGCTTGACACACAAGTCTCCTCCTTTTCAAACTCTTCACCCCAAGAAGGAGCCACGACTTGACCAGTGTGGTTGCTTGACGAACTATTGCCTTCCTCTTCAAACTCTTCACCCCAAGAAGGAGCCGAGACTTGATCCATGTTTCTTGACGAACTACTATCTTCCTCTTCAAACTCGTCACCCCAAGAAGGAGGCGGGACTTGATTGCTTGACGAATAAGTAACCTTCGTTTCAGGGCCTCTGTGCCTTGACAGAGAAGCAATGTGTTCATGAGGACCAGATTCCATAAACTTGACCAAATCCTCAAGCAAACCCTGAGCTTCAATCTCTCCGCTCCACATACGCATCTTCTGACCGGTGATGGGATCTAAGAGAAGCACCAGAGGAGGAGCTGCAGATTCGAGTTTGTAAAAAGTAGATATCTTCTGACCTTCGACTGTATCATCATAGACCTGCCACAAGACGAAGCTAGACTCAACGGCTTGCGATACGGCGTCGTTCGACCATACGTCACGGTTAAGCGTAAGAGAAGCAAACTCTGTTCTTGACTGGAGATTCACCATCAACCACTTGTTCTCTTGAGTTGAAAACGTTTTCGCATCTTCAAACCAACCGTCGAAAAGAATGTTATAAGGAGGACGATACAGAGAAGACAATCTCGATTCTGAATCATCACCATCATCATCGTTATAATCCTCCAAGATCTCTTCATGACGTGGCTCCTGATCGTTGTGGTGATACATGGAAGGATCAAGGGTGTCGTTGAGGAGAAAGAGATTGATGGATTCCTCAAGGTTCCAGTTTGTTGTGTGTAGGAAGTATCTTGCGGTTTCGACGGTGTGACCGACGGCGATCTCGAGGAAAGAGGAGATCAGTTGGTCATGAAGTCCTGCGGTAACAACCGTGGGATCTGCTTGTTGTTCGCGGAGAAGGAGTTCGACTTCTTCGTTAAGCTTCGACGAATTTACACCCATATTGTTGTTTGTTGCTGTTCTGAGAGAAATCAACAAGTCTTAATATTAGGGTAAAATTAGAGAGACGAATGGAAGAAAATAAGGAGGAGCTGTGAAAGTTTTTGTTTAGTGGAGTTAATGAGGTTTTTGGTTCTGTTTATATAGAGGTGGAGAGAGATTTGATCTTGTATAGGTTTGTTTCCTTTTCCTTCTAGATAGCGAAGAGAGAGGCGTAGTAAAAAGGAAATTTTGTTTTCACTTTTAATTATTTTTATATATCTCTCCTTTTGTAGATACATCACCGTCTTTACCAATTTAATTTACTTCTGAGATTGGATATTTGTTTAGGTGGGATATTTGTTTATGTGTTTTAATTTAAAGTTAGTTATTTTCCATTTTTATGAGATTCATAAACCAAATTACGGAAAATTAATTAGTTTATTTTGGCTGTGACTTGGTAGATATAATTGTTTAAACAAAATATACAAAACATTGTTTAAAAAAGATGAAAAAAATCTCTCTAATCATCAAATTTTTGTACCAGCACAATATTTAACTTTCAGAATTAAATTAAAACACATTTTTTATGTCTGAAATTACCCAATCTGTGATCAATTCTCTAAAGAGTACACGATTATTATACAAGAGCTTCTTCTTTCTAATACATTGACACAAAGGAGCAAGAACATGAGAAATCCAAAGAAATAAAAAATTGTAAACATAACCTAGATAGACATCAGAATCTGCTCATCATCAGTGCTCTGAGAAATTTGAACGTTTGTTATCTCAACATACCTAAGCATGTTTTCACAAAATATATCAAATATACCAGTTTATATAAATAAGCATCTCATGGAACAATACTCCCAAGAAAGAACATATTGATTAATCATATGAGTTGCAATAAAAACACGATCAAACTTCGGAAATATTAATGCAGATAACCACATAATAATAGCATAAATTAAGCTGAAGATAGTGATGATGTATATATGTTGTGAAAAATGTACATTGGATCTTCATATTCGAATTAGTAACAAACGAAACAAAAGTCGTGGAATTACAATAACGTAAAGGTTAATTCATCATAATGACTTGAAAAACATATAAGAAAGAAGAACAACAGATTGAAATCTTCATTCCCAAGTAACCGAGATCATCGAGTTAGCGATCCCAGATTCGTCGAAAGTCAAGTTAGCTCCATAGTCCAGAGTCTTGGAAGCACCAGGAATCGCTTGCACCAACTTAAACGCCTTTTTCTCGGATGCCTCCATGAGAGAATCACAGAAAGACCAGAGCAGCTGAATCGGTTCAGTCTTGAGAAACTTCCTCTGTTTCCTTCTCCCATCTGGAAATCGAACGCAAAGACTGCACACAATACTTCGATCGCAGTATCCCTTTGGCTCATCTGTCAATACCGGAAACTTTTCTTCTGAGCAAGTCTCCTCCTCCTCCACTTCTGCAGACTCTTCCAACTCTTCACCCCAAGAAGGTGCCATGATGTGATCAATATGGTTGCTTGACGAACAAGACTCCTCCTTTTCGGAAATTTTTAAAATATCTCCTTCTGAAGACTCTTTAAAATCCTTGTCAAAGAAGGTAGCCATGTCTTGATCATCAGCCTTGTTGTTGTGTGGAAAACTAAGCTTCTCTGTTTTGATGCGTTTGTTACTTGTCAGAGAAGCAATGTGTTCATGAGGACCAGCATCGATGTACTTCATCAAATCCTCGACAAAACCCTGAGCTTCGATGAAGCCGCTCCAAGAACGCATCTTCTGGCCAGTGACTGGATCAATGAGAAGCACCACAGGAGGAGCAGATTCGATCTTGTAAAAAGTAGAGATTTTCTGTCCTTCAGTGGTATCATCATAAACTTGACATAAGATGAAGCTAGACTCGATGGCTTGAGAAACAGCTTCGTTTGACCATAAATCTCTGTTAAGAGCATGAGAAGCAAACTCGATCTTGGATTGGAGATTCACTAGCAACCACAGATCCTTTCTAGAAGAAGCTGATTTCGCGTCTTCAAACGTTCCTTGGAAAACAAGTTTCAGAGGAGGACGGTACAAAGAAGACAAACTGATATCTGATCCAACAGAGGCCGAACCGGACGGTTCTTGTGTGTCCGGCTCCCATATCTCCTCAGGACATACTTTGACCGGGGTTTTAGGCATGGAAGAAGAATCATAGAGAGTATCCCTAATCGATGGTCGAGGAAGAGGGACTTGTTCTTCTACTTGTTGATAATCACTCCAATACTGTTCTGATGATGATTTTTGATGACAAAGAGGTTGATTACGTCTATGGATGAGGAAAAGGTTTATGGCTTCTTCAAGGTTCCAGCTTGTTGCCTTTAGGAATCGTGTTGCGGTTTCTATGGTTTGACCAGCAGCGATCTCGACGAATGATGAGATCAGCTCATGTTGGTTGACACTTGTTGCAGTCTCCATTAATTTAGAGACAGAGAAAACAAAAGGATTCAAGAGAACTCAGTTGACGATTGAAGAAGAGGAGAGAAATTTTGTGAGATATTTTAGGTGATTTCTCTTACGTTTGCTTATGTTTATAGATTACGGATACCTTAACTCTTTAGGTTTCTTTGTTTCCTTTTTCTAATTAGTTTGTTCAGGATAAAGGAGAAAACACGCATAAGAAAAGAGGAAAAGAAAAAAATGGAAGTTGACAAATAAAAAAAAAAAAAAAAAAAAAAAAATGGAAAAATTGGTTTTTTTTGGGACATGTATGATATCCATTATCCACAGCGGTGGTATTCTTTGGTTTTTACTTTTTAGATTTTCGTTAATTTTAAATTTCAGTGATGCATTTATTATTTTAAGATTTCCTAATGTTAGGCCCTTTAACAACAAAAAAAAAAAAAAAAAAAAAAATCCAAATGTAAACTGTAAAGTTGTGTGATTTGTTTTTAAAATATGTTATTAAGTATAGTGTTATTCAAACAAAAAAAATTCTTCTGTCAACAAAATCCAAATCTTGATTCTAGGCAAAATTGCAAAAACAAAAAAAAACAACAATAAAAAATGTAAGATATCTTCACCTAAAGAAAACTGAAAAGCATTTTAAAATTTAAACCCAACATGTAAATACGTAAATTAAATTACAACGCTAACATAGTTAATTTTAAATTTCAATGATGTATTATTAATTTAAAATTTTCTAAATGTCTATGTAAACTGAATGTGTTTTTTTTTAATAGATAAATATGTTAAGTATAGTGTCATTCAAATCAAACCAAATAGACAAAAAAAAAAAAACAAAGTGTAAGATATTTTTAGATTTTATTTTTGAAAGCTCTTTGTTCTTTTTATTTTATTTTGGTTTTGCGCTTGACCACGAAGATCTTATTTCTCTGTAAATAAACTATCATTCTTTATTGATTGAATAATAAATTTGATCTTTCAACAAAAAAAAAACAACAAAAAATAATTTCACCTAATTAAAGAAAAATGTAGTCCGTTTTTTCTTGTCCGAGAAGCATAGTGTCCGTGAGGAGGCCCTACAGCATCGATGTACGTCATAACCCTGAGCTTCAATCGCGCCGCTCCAAGAACGCATCTTCTCGCAAGTGATAGGATCGATGAGAAGCACCACAGGAGGAGCAGTTTCGATCTTGTAAAGAGTAGAGATTTTCTGTCCTTCAGCGGTATCATCATAAACTTGACACAAGACGAAGCTAGACTCTGTGGCTTGAGAAACGGCCTCGTTCGACCACAAATCTCGGTTAAGAGCATGAGAAGCAAACTCGGTCGTGGACTGGAGATTCACTAGCAACCATTGATTCTTCCAGCAAGAGGTTGATCTCGCTTCTTCAAACGAACCTTGGAAAAGAAGTTTCAGAGGAGGGCGGAACAAAGAAGACAAACTCAAACCTGATCCACCTAAGGCCGAATCGGACGGTTCTGGTTTGTTCGAGTCCCAATTCGCAGGAGGGCATAGTTTGTCCTGAGTATCATTGTGTCCACGGATCATGAAATAGAGGTTAATGGCTTCTTCAAGGTCCCAGCTTGTTGACTTTAAGAATCGTGTTGCGTATGCCTTGGTTTCACCAACGGCGATCTCGACGAATGATGAGATTAGGTTTTGATGGTTGGCACTCTTTGCAGACTTCATTGTTTGTGAGAGAGAAAAACGAGAATTAATTCGAGAGAACGCAGAAAGACAGAAGACGGAGAATTTGTGAGAGTTCAAAATTTGAGTTCTCTTACGTTTGGGTTCTGTTTATAAAGAGAGAGAACTACCTCTAGGTTTACGTTTCTGTCTACGGAAAAGGAAATTCCTATTTCGTTTTCTTTGATAAATATTTCCTTTTGTTGACAAAAAAAGGATTGATATTTTCTTTTTTGGTATATACACGGTGGCATTCCGTGGTTTTTATGTTTTCGTTAATTTTAAAATTCAGTGATGCATTCTTTTAGTTTAATATTTTTAAAAGTCTATGTGTTGTATTAAAATATAGGTGATATATATAGTGTTATATATATATATATAATATAATATATATAACTTTTTTTTTTCAACTAATTTTAAATCTTAAATATATAAAATATGATTTTGTACGTCTCCTAGAATCAAGTCTTGTTAGGGAAAAGTTCATATGTTCTCTAGAAAGAGTTACAAGAAAACATTTATTGAGTTTTCACCTAAAAACGAAGTATATATTTTTTTTTGTTATCGTTTGTGATATTATTATTTTCAAACAGACAATCTTATGTTCCACACCTGCACTGCATGCAGGCCACCAAAGACATTTCTTTTGGTGCAGAAGCACATTTATCGAATCATTTGATCAACCATTGAAGTAATGGGATAAGGATTTCCACAACAACAAAGTACATTTTAATCTTAAAACTTAACATTGTCGTTTACATATATACTAAATCTCATAGACTAACAGTTAATTTTCTGATGGAGAGTAAAACTCACTGTTTTATGAACTTCGTAAAGCAACCATATATATCTCGGCCTTAGACAGAGAAAACAAGTTTGACCAAGTTTGTTAAGGTATTTTTAGAGTAAATAAAGCTACTTTTAGAGAATCCCACCGATGAGGATACAAGTACAAAACATATCTTTCCCCATGAAATCATACTATTATTTGCGAAGTCAGAATTTCGAATGGATGCACCACGTTAACTCTCAGCCTCGGAATTACATAACTACCCTTAATGAAAATCTTGAATAAATCTTTCAATTTGCTTATTATCTTATTTAAAAACGAATTTATTTTATTTTTAAAAAGACGACATTTTGATTTCTTCCTAAATTATTTTTGGATATATACCATATAACTAACATATTTCGCCCACATTTATGGAAGAAATTAAAAAAAATGTAAAGATAAAAAATTGGAAAACCTAGGTTTGTTAGCCGACTCTGTCTTATATATAGGGATAGCTACAAGCATAATCAACCCAATTCTCATTACGATTTGCATATCTTCTTTCTATACGTAATTTTAGTTCTTAGGTCTCATATTTCTTCTTCTCATGTATCTTTATTGTTTTACTTTGATTTAAGTTCTATTTACTGTAATGATTAACTATTATTTGTTATATACTGTCAATCATCTATATATACGCTTTAACTTCTTCTTCACTCGCTTTTGTAACAGTGAGTTCCAAGCTAATGGAATCTAGAAGATCAGATTTGGTCCCAAGCAGAAATATTCAACTCCAGCAATAGAAGGTATGAACATCTATTCATGAAACCCTAATACTAATGGCGAATCTATAACGATTTTTTTTTTTTTTAATATCCATAATATTTGCTTCAATAATAATAGATCTTAAGTAGTTACGTTGAATGAATCAGGCACCTACAAGAAGCTTCTTACGTATGATAAGGTCTTGAGGAAGAGGTATACAGTTTCAGGACTTGGGCCGAGGACTCACGATTCTGAAATTTTGGTCAAAGTTTTGCGTTTTTGGCTAAACGATCACCCAACTTCTGCTAAAAGATTAGAGCTCATACTATCTGATGAAGAGGTATCGGATAAAGCGAAAAAAAATCTATGATAGATAATATTGATACCTTAGTGATCTTTGTAACTATTGTATTATAAATATTTCAGGGAGAGAAGATTCAAGCAACTGTGCATGTTTCCGTTTATGAGGCTTATGATTGCAAGGTCAACGAGGGAGATTGGATTCTCATTAAGAATTTCGATGTCACTACTCAGACAGGACATTGTAGAGCTACTTGGCATCTAAATCGAATATACTTGATGCCAACAACAATCATCACAAAGATCTTTTTCGCTAGCGTAAGAAACTTCTTCAATTTCGTTGATTTTGAAAAAATCATAGATCGTTCAGACTGCGATGATTATTTAGTAGGTACGTATATTATATTCAAGAATAGTTAAACTTATATTCGAAACTGTTTATGTATCTAACCCCTCTTTTACTGTTTTATTTTCTTACAAGATTTGATAGGAGAGGTTGTCAATATAAGTGAATCTACTATTGGAAAGAGGCTTGATTGAAAAACCGAGGAGTTATGATGCAGATAGTATCGATCCTAGCATCAAGTTTCAAATCCGTGACCAAAGGTAATTCAAGGTTGTAATTATATTCTTTGATCTTTATAGTGATATCTTATTCTGATAATGATCTAAATGTATATTTAAATTTTTTTTTAAATAGTTCATCTAGACTGCGTATTGTTTGGAAATAATGCAATAAGGTTTTGTAAAGAATGGATGAGAGTGAAACATAATATTGTAATCTGCGTCATTAGGTGGGGACTAATAGAAATTCGAGCAGGTAACAATTTTTAGATTGCCAAATTTTATACTAGGTGTTGTAAACATAAAGTTAAAGTCGTTTATTCTGATTTCAAGCAAGGTTACAATTTATTGCATTGCTCCATCCACGCTCTCCTTGAATCCTTCGATTCCTGAGGTTGATGAGTTCGAGAAGGTATGTTCGAGGGGGAGAGAGGAAGAGACATGAGCATAAGATTAAATAAAGTATGAGAAAGAAAAAGATAAAATATTGAGAAAAACCAATAAAGCAAAAATATGAAATATGAGAAGATGAGAAAACATAAATAAAAGAAAATAAAGAGGCAGACGAAACTAATAAATAAGATGTTGAAAAAAAAAATTGATAATACAAAATGATGAAGAATGCAATATGAAATAAGAAGAAAAACCTGAACAATAATAAGGAAAAGACGAAAGTTGGAAGACGAAGACGAAAAACAGAAGATGAAACGAAATGAAGAATATGTGAACAACAAAGAAGTTGGAAAAATCAATAGAAAAAAAAAGAATAAGAACATAAATCTAAATGAAAAACAAATTGTAAATAAAAGGAAGAAAACGAAAAAAAAAAAACCATGAAATAAAAAGATGACGATGAAGAGAGATGAAAATAAAAAGAGAATAGAAAGTTTGATAAGAATAAAAAAAATGTTAGAAAATTATGAAAGAAGAGAAGATAATATGGGGTTGGGGTTTATGATGTACGGTTTATATTGATTGGCGTAAGATTTAGTTTTTGATGCATTTTAAAAATTCTGAATACAATACATTACCGATTAAAAACAAAAACAAAAATATCTTTTAAGAAAAAGATAAAAATAAAATTAAAAGCATATCTTGAACCAATTTGTAAAATGTGAGATTCAGGTGTGCGGTTTTGGGGGGGGAGTTATAATGTGGGGTTTAGGTTTAGGGTGTAGGGGGGTTGTTACACTGTGGGATTTGGGTTTAGGGTGTAGGGTTGTTTGGGGGGGGGTTTACATTATGGGGCTTGGGTTTAGGATGTAGGGTTTATATTGATGCGTGTAGGGTTTAGTTTTTGGTGCATTTTTAAACATTTGAATGGATGAATATATCATAATTAAAAATCATTTATTATAAATTTATATTCCCCTTTCTAAATTACATTCACAAATAGAAAAATTAACAATTAAAGCAAATCCAGAATGGAAAGATAAAAAAACCAATAGATTTTTAAAAGATCTCAACTATATAAAGATAAAAACTATTTTACAAATCATTGAAAATATAAACTATCGAATAAAGTTAATAGGTGAGATATAAGACGTAGACAAGAACGAATAAAAACACAAGTAAAAGAAAAGAAAACAGTAAAACAGAAATGAGAAATTTGGAGAAGAAGAAAAAAACTCGAACATGAGGAAAAAGACATCAAAGAAGAAAAAAAAACAAAGAAAAGATAAATAAAATCGAAGATGAATACACCATACTGACATTTCGGTTAGAGAAGATGAAGATGATAAAGATAGAGAGGAGGAATGAGGAAGAAGAAAAACCGAAAAAAAAAATGTAAAGAAAATTAGAAAGAAAAAAAAGAATAGTGAGTGGAAGATATGAAGATAAAAAAAGATTGAATAACAAAACTAACTTGGAAGAAGAAAAGAAAAAGATGATAAGAACGAATATAAAACTGAAAGAAAAAGAAGAAGGTGACATTATTGGAGAAGAATAAAAGAGAACAAAATAAGAAGTGGAAAATCTTTTGTATCTCTCTAAACAAATGGAGAAGAAGAAAACCCGAACATGAGAAGAAGAAATCAAAGAAGAAAAAATGAAATGTGAAGAAGAAAAAAACACAAGAAATAGATAGATAAAAACTAGAATAATGTATTGTTAGAGAAGACGAAAATGATAAAGATAGAGAGAGGGGGAATGAGGAAGAAGAAAAATCGAAAAAAAAATGTAAAGAAAATTAGGAAGAAAAAAAGAGAGTAGTGAGTTGGAAGATATGAAGATATAAGAAAAGATTGAAGAAAAAAAATTGGAAGAAGAAAAATAAAAAGGTGATGAGAACGAATATGGAATTGAAAAAGATTACATAGAAAAATAAGAAAGAGAAGACAAAAATAAAACACATAAAAATTATAGAAATAAGAAGTTGGGGAAAACAAAAAATATTATAATCAAAAATTTACTACTTATATTATTTAAATCTTTAATTAATTTATCTATTTTAAAAATATTGTACCCGCACAAGGTGCGGGACAACCACCTTGTAACACAAATAAATGTACATCCAAAGAAGTAATTTTAAGTCAATATATATAAAACCATCATATCATGCAATTTATAGAATAAAATTTTAGAAATCAATTACAGATTGACCAAATATTATATATAAATAAAAAAAATCCAAGTTTGGTCAACAAAGAGATTCCATGTATCATAAGAAATTGCCTATATAAAAGGATAACATCTTTTGACCAAGAAAAGGATTACATCTGCTGACCCAAAAGAAACTTATAAGAACATATCATATATTACATATTACTCACTTATATTTCAGTCGCAAAATCGAAAAATAAAACACTAATCAAATACAAAAATGGCTTCATCATGCAAATGTTTGTTTTTTGTGTTCTTGTGTCTGGCTGTTCTCTTGATCCCAAGTATGAGACAAAAGAAATCCATTGTTTATCAATTTAAAGCTATATTATAAATTACATTATACACTTTATGTTTTTGAATAACTGATTTCAGTTTTTTTATATAAATAATTTCAGAAGATGTGGAAGCTTCTAAACCGAGTCCAATTTTGGTGATAGGTCTTTGTTCGAAGATTCCAGACTGCAACAAACAATGCATCGAATATCAGTTCCTTAGCGGGGAATGTCTTAGAGTCTCCCGTATTACCACTGAATTATCATGTGTTTGCCATAAATACTAACATTCTTGATCAATTAAAATGTGAAAATGTTAGTCTTTTTTCTAAATAAATAATAAAATAAGTATTATTTCCTCCGCTTTATATTAAGTGTTATTTTCACATTTTTCACACAAGTTAAGAAGGGAAAGTAGTTCATAGTTCCGTTTTACCCTTGTTTGACTATTAGTCTTTTCTAAACAAATAAAAAAAGAAGTATTATTCTCTCCGTTTTCTATTAAATGTCATTTTCACATTTTTCACACAAGTTAAAAAAGTAGTTCAAAGTTCAGTTTTACCCTTGTTTGACTATTATAATTCTACAATATTTAATATTTTTATTTAGTTAGAGGTATAACAGATAAGTTAATATGAAAAAGTGCATTAAAATCAGAAAATGACACTTGTTTTGTAACAAAATAAACTTATAAAATGACACTTATTATGAAACATATGGAGTATTATTTTTTTGTCAAATTGTCATATCACGAAAAAACTTAGCATGAGACTCGAGAAAATTGTCTAGTTTCAATATAAATGAATATATTTTTTTCTATTTTTGTAGATTTTCTTTCAAGGGTGACCAAGTTTCAATATGCAGTTAATGAATTAGAACGTTGTGTAAGAGCATTAATATAAAATGACAAGAGAAATTTTAAGAAATACATTTTTGGGGGTGTTAATTTTCAAAACTACACTTATATAGTGTTAATTTTTTAAAAATATGCATTTTCCTAATTTGAAATCTAAATTTGGTTCTCTAATCCTGTTTAGATTTTGGGGGTTAAGGTTTAGATTTAAGAATTTAAAGTTAGATTTTAAGGTTTAGTGTTAAAATTTTGGGTTTAGAGTTATTTTAATCAATTAAAAAGTGTGTAATTTTGAAAATAAACATCTTAAATGTGTTTTGAAAATGTACATCCAATAAGATGTATTTTTAAAATTTCCACAAATGACAAATGAACAGACAAAAGTAGTCATGTTTCCCTAATCCCTTAGAAAGATATCCTTCGCTATAAAATCACACAAAAATGTGTTTCCAACAGAGAAATTATATATAGTCAATCACCAAACCATCATATCATGCAATGTATAGAATAAAAATCAATTAAAAGTTGACCAAAAAAAAGTAACAGTGAATCCAAATAATATATACAGTGAATCCAAATAATATATATAGTATTATATTTTTGGTCAACGATGAAATTTTGTATATTATTTGAAATTACATATATAAAGAGATTTTGACCAAAACAATTCCAAGAGGATATCAATATAGTATATATTACTCAAAGTATTCCAAACTATTCAATTATATTTCATTCGCAAAATTGAAAAATAAAACGCTGATCAAATACAAAAATGGCTTCATCAAGCAAATGTTTGCTTTTTGTGTTCTTGTGTCTTACTGTTCTCTTGATCCCAAGTATGCGGCAATATAATTGTTTGCTTCTCAAATCAAAGCTATATGATATGTCCACTATTACACTATATTATACTCTTTATGTTTTTGAATTATTGATTCAAGTTTTTTAAATATTTCAGAAGCTGCAGAAGCTGATGATTCACAGAGACATGGATTTTTCGTGATAGGTCCTTGCTCGAAAATTCCAGACTGCAACCAAAAATGCATCAAATTACAGTTTCCTAGCGGAAGTTGTCTAAAAGACTCCCGCAGTGCCACTGAATTATCATGTGCTTGCTATGTAGACTAACATTATTGATACATTAAAAAAACATTTTTGATACATTGCAATGTGAAAATGTTAGTCTTTTCCAAGTAATAATAAAATCAGTATGGCTTTTTTTGGGGTTAAAAGTCACATTCTTTAATATGAAAAAAAAGTAAAAAACTTAGCAAGAGAGTGAAGAAAATTGCCTCGCTTGAAAAAAATAGAAGTTGAGGTCAATAAATTTGCAACCTTTAGTAATTTTCAAAGAACAAAATTGGAACTGGCTTAAGCTTTGATACTATGCAAGGAAACTTGGATAGTGAACCTATTGGGCTTTTTGGGCTACGTTCTAGCAAAATATCCTACGTTTATCCAAAACGAAAATAAGAAAAAGAAAGATCTTATCCAGTAACCAACAAACTTATATCCAGTCATTGCGCGCGTTAACACCGTCAGATCACTTTCTTATCATTCACAACCGTCAGATCATCATCCTCTCTATCACACGTGGCGGTAACTCTTACCGGTTTACCGGCTACTCGTTTTCTCTTCTTTTAAAAAGGTGCCACCTTCTTCCTCCGTCCTCATCTCTTTCCAAAAGACAGTGTTTCCAGTAACTCGGGAGTGTGACTCGTTCTGAGACTCAGTTTGACTTGTTGATCAGCGAGAGGTATAAAACTATTTCATTACTTGCATACTTGTAGTCGATTTGGGTTTCTGGATTCTGACGTTATAGCCGTGTGGTTCTGATTTTGTGGCAGTGTAATCGGAGGTAGAAGATGTCGGCGATGGTAGATCGGAGAGTGTCGACGTTGAATCCGAACGCGCCGGTGTTCGATCCCGTAGGATTTCGCCAGGTTGAGGATTTCTCGCCCAAGTGGTGGGAGCTGGTGACGACTTCGAAATGGTTCCGCGACTTTTGGCTCAGTGCCAACTCGGAGTACGAGTTTGGCGGCGGCGGTGAGCTGTCAGATATGGAGGAAGAGTTCGAAGAGATGATCATTTCGTCCGGTGAGGCTGACACCGGTGGATCTACGGTGAACGGTAACGAAAACACACTTCTCTGGATATGTACTGAAGAGATTGTTCAAATCGGTAGAAAATTAGGGATTTGGAATTTCAGATCTGAGGCAAAAGCGTTTTCAAATGTTGCTTTTGTACGCATATACGTTTAGTATTAGAAAACTTGTAGTTTCTAATGAATCTTCTTTTGGCGTAATCTATGGCAGAATCGGATGTTGCTAAGTATTTGAAGTTTCTTCTGAGCATGGCGGAGTCTGCGAAAGAGAAGCTTTACAGATCAAATATGGCCATTGCTTCGTGTTCCCAAAAGTATAACCAGAAGAAGACGAGCAAGTACATGAATCCAAACTTCAATTGCCGCCGGAACCATCACATATATCAGCCACGGTGAAGCAGAGGTTGTAGAAGCTTCTAGAGAAAACAAAGCTCTTCTTTTCGAGATAACTTAGTCGTTTGTTTTTCAATAATGTAGTGTAATGACTGAAACTGAGCTTTCTTCTTCCTGTGATTTTGTGAATACTCGTCTATAAATAAAAACCTTTATGAGCTTGACGTTTTGCAATCTTTTGCAATGGAGTTTGGAATTGAAATCGAACCACTTGTAGTCTAGTGTTTACTAGTATCGTTTTCATGTTTGATTTTGGTTTAAAAGCGTTTTGTATTAGTCACTAGGTTATGAATTAAAAGCGTTTTGTATTAGCCACTAGGTTAGGAAATCAGTATTATCCGAGATCACTTGACAGAAAAATTTGTCTATTTTATATTTTTATTATGTTGGGTGAGCCAGAGACTTCAGAGTCTGATGGCTCTTGCAAACCAGGAAAGAGAGAAAGTGTGAGGTTGATCAATGTTATTAAAGAAATTGCACTTAAAATAAGATTACGATCTAATTAGATTTGTGCCATTTGGCCTTTAAGAACATGATCGCCTTTCGTAGTAAAACTTGTCAAAAAGCTAGCAAAACAATATGGCAAGTAGCTTCCGATGATATCTCTTGCTTGCACCCAGCTTGGTTCCCTTCTTCACTAACCACACAATTCATTAGATCTTTTACAGACAACAAAGTGAAGATACACCAGCATCGTTATCTCAAACTTAGGCTCTCGATTTGTAACCGAAGAAGAGAAACAAAGAGCCATAGATCAAGAAGACAACGAAACATGCATGTCTTACACACACAGACGGAGGAAGACAAAGCTGGCAACAAGAACAACTGCTTTGTAGATAATCTGGATTATTTATTAGCCAGAATCCACACCTGGAGCATGTAAGCTTGAACTATATTGTAGAACACAGTATATAGATTGAATCTCGGTGGAGAATAATGGACCAAAGTATAGGCATCAAAATGCCTAAAATATCATTTAACATACCCTGCTGCTTCAAGGTCCGGCGAAACCGATTCGTTCTCTAAGCACACAAGAGACAAATAAAAGAGAACCTCAACAGCAAGAGGATCATATCTCGCACTACAATACCCCAAAAACTTCCCGAATTTGAAAGAAGAGATTGTGAGTAAATGAGAGCTGAAGACAGATTTAACACACAAGTCAGCGGCAAATACGATTATCATCAAAATAAAACAAGAACCCCAAGACAAATATAGTCCTAGAAAAGAACAGAAACTTTTTATCAGTAACATAAATGAATATCTTATAGCCTTTCTCGAAACACAATTGTATAAATTTAAAGCTTCCAGTCTGAGTCTCTGCATATTTCACAACAGCATAGCAAGACGGTTAGTTAAGATGTGAGTCCCAAACTTCCAACAAGAAAGATGTAAGAAATCAGGGTATAAGAGCTCCAAGAAACATCACGCCTGAAAAATATTAAACAATAGCAACAAAACAAAGATTCGTGTTAGTGAGCGTATACAATAACAGAGACAAACTTCTGGAATCAACATTAGTGACGTTTTTTTTATCATATGCTAAAACCACTTGATTCATTTTCAAAACAAGTACGGAGAACAAACAAAACATGAAATAAGGACATCTTACCTCGCTCAGAACACACCAGCTGCTACATCATCATCTCAGCCATGAACTTATCATACTCGGATTCTCCAACAGCAGATGGATTCTCAGCAGTTCGCTTTACCGGAGGCTTGGGAGCCCAGGTTACGTTCCCCATGCTCTGTGAGTAGCCAGCAGTGGGCATCACAGGAGGATTACCTAGACCTTGTGAGTGATCAGATGTTGGCAGAGGAGGACTGTTGGCCCATGTCTTGTTACCCATGCTTTGGGGATAATCAGTAGACGAAGCCGGTACTGGAGGTGGAGGTGGAGGTGGAACAGCATTGTAATAAGATGGATAACTCATATACGGAGGCTGTTGTACCCCTGGTGGGAAGCTTTGACTAGAAGATGGGCTTTGAGAAGCAGTGCCAGGTGGAGGAGGTGGTGGTGGTGGTGGTGGTGGATAGTACATTCCATACGGAGACATATGTTGACCAGGGACGGGATGGTAAGAACCAGGAGGAGTATGGGGAGGAGCATATGGATAATAGGAAGGCACAGGAGGAGGAGGAGGATTCTGCAGTTTCCCACCATTGGCATATTGTGACGAAGGATAAGCACCAGGCAACTGGTTTGATGGAGAATAAGCTTGAGTTGGTGGCGGTTTACCTGCTATCCTAACAGCAAGTGTTTTACCGTCTAACCAATAGCCATTCATTGCCTGTATAGCAGCATTAGCCATCTGAACATCAGCATACTTCACAAAACCATAGCCTCTGCTCATACCAGATTCATGGTCCTTGATTACCTTTGCCTTGACAATCTCACCAAAAGATGAGAAAAGATTAATCAAATCATCGTCCTTGAGCATTGAAGGTAAGTGCCCAATGTACAGATTCGTCTCGTCATATTCTTGGGAAGGTTTCGTCGGACTTGAGCCTAAGCCAGCCTTGTTACCCCACTGAGGATTACTTCCCGAGCCAAGAGCCAAGGTAGTACTCTGTTTGAGAGAAGATTCAGGGCCACTTCCTCCCAACTCTGACAAGAACTTCTGATATTCATCATCCATTTTCTTTCCAGTAGTACCCTTCACAGGGCAATCAATCGTAGGGTGTCCACCATCACCACAAATCTTACAAAGAACATCACTTTTAAAAGTACTCGCAATCGAAGGACACGCGTACTGTCTATGCCCTGGCTCACCACAATGCCTACAGATTTCTTCATCCCTCACAGTTCCATTCAATGTAGCAAGCTCCCTAAGCTGCTGCCTTTTGTGTTCGTTCCTCACCTCATCAACAGGTTGCAGAAGCTTCTCAATCATACCAACAGCAGCGTCAAGAGCTTCCTGAGTCGCAGCCTCCACTAAAACATGCAAGTCCTCGTTCTCCGAAGGATCAAATTTCATATCCTTCTTCCTACCGTCTTTCACAGAGCCTCTACCACGAATCACGATCTTAGCACCTGTTTCCTTCTGCATTCTCTTCTGCGTATTGCCCCTTGGGCCAATTATAAGACCGACAAAGCCGTAACCGGGAAATTCCTTATCCGGTATGAAAAGCTTCTTCTGGAGCTTGGGAGGCCTGTAATCCGCAGGGGGTTTAAACGCAGGGTTCTTGTTGATAATCTGAGAGATGATTTCTTGCTTTTCTCTGATTAGCCTCTCCTTCGCTCTGTACTCTCTAGTGTTTACCCTAACTCCATTGTTATCGTAGATCGGCTCTGGTGAAGGAGACCTATGCCCTTCCGATCTATCGTCCAGAGGCAAACCAGACTGCAGAATTCTACTGATCTCAAGTAACCTAACATTCAATTCCTGAATCTCGGGATCGAAATTCATGAAATCGGGGAGCTGGATCACCGGCTTCGGCTCGTCATCTGCCCATCTCGATTTCCGCTTCGATGGAGAGTCCCAACGGCTTCGACGCTTCCTCTTCCCGCTTGTGGTCTCGTCCTCTCCGCTAGATTTATCCTTTTCCGTTCCACTCAGCGTCGTGCTAATCCCGTTATCCGATTGCAAAGGACGCATGAACTCAGACGAAGACGAAATCTGAGGATTTCGGAGGTGAATCGAAGCATCTTTGTCTCCCACGGCTTCGGAAGAAGAAAGAGGTTGATCTAGGGCATGCGAAGAAGGGATTGAAGCGTTCAAATCAACAGAATCCATAGAGCCAAACTCAGCAACTCTTTCGTTTTCCGATCAACGGAGAGGCAGAGAGAGAATATATAAAGAAGCGACTTTGCTCTAATGGGCCTGATGTCAAACATAGGCCCATTTTAAAACCGGTAGATGAAAAAGGCAAGATAGATAACGTGTTCCCTAAACAAACAGAAGAAAACCCTAAAAAGCATTCTCACAATCAAATAGAGAAGAAAACCCTAAAAACCAATTGCAAAACCAAATAGTTTAGCATGGCGGATAACCGAGGGAGACGGCGCCGCCAGCGACGTCGTAAGAAACCTAGCCGCCGGAAAAACAAAGGAGCAAGAGATTCAATAAACCGTGGAGATTTTATCAGCTCTTTGCCAAATGATATCCTTCAACATATTCTCTCTTTTATTCCCACTAGTTACGCCATAAGAACTTCTGTCTTGTCTAAACGGTGGAGGCATGTGTGGTACGACACACCTTCTCTGTACATTGAAGACCGTACACCCAATGTTCGAGGGATAAACCAAACCTTGACTTACTACAGAGCTCCCAAAATCGTGAGTTTTCATCTTCATGTGGGCCTTTATGATAACTATACACAACAGATTGATAGCTGGATCGAGTTTGCTATCTCCCGCAATGTGCAGAATCTGTCTGTGAAATTCTATAGTTACAGAGAGTATAGATTCCCAGATTTCTTCTATCGTTGTTCTTCTATAAAGCAACTCAGTGTAGAAATTATGTCATACATAGATATGTTTCCCAAATGCAAAGTGTCCTGGGAATCCCTAAGGAACTTGTCACTGCGTAATTGTAGACTTCTTGATGAATCCATTGCAAAGATTCTATCTGGTTGTCCAAAGCTTGAGAGCTTGACACTGCGCTACTGTCGTTTACTTGAGAGTCTTGACCTAAGTAAGTCACCGAGTCTGACAAGATTGGAGATACATCGTGCATATGGAGGACCAAGGAAGATTGTAGCGCCACACATCCGTTATTTGAGATTGGAAGACGATGAAGGGCCATGTAATTTAGTTGATGTCTCTTCTTTGATCGAATCCAACCTTGACATTCGCTTCTATGTAGAGTTTAATGTTCATGAAACCAAGGTGCCAAAGATGCTAGAAAAATTGCAGAATGTAGCGAGGCTTATTGTTGGGGCAGACGTACCAAAAATTCAGGATGTCGAGAGGCTTATTGCTGAGGCAAACGTACCAATCTCCAGGTATGTTTGTCATTCTCTCATACTATATAAGGGATCAATTTCAGATGTTTTTATGATGATTAAGGTTTCATTTTTAAGAGTATATAATCACTTGTACTATCAACGCGTTGAAAACATGAATCTTGCTACGTTAGACAAATTTTCTTGTTATGCTTTAAAAAAAAAAAAAGAGAGATTTAACTTTTCTGTTATTTCTTTCAATTGTTTTTGTTAGATTCTCTCTCTTGCCAAGCTCCGCCGTGTTGATTCATAAGTGCTCGTACCCCAATGGTATGTATCTTTACCAGAAACCTCTGTTATTTTATTGTATATAATAATACCATGAAAACTAATAACTGAACAGAAACATTCCAAGAACCATGTTTATAAGTCAATAGTTTTTATAGTCTTTTATAAAGAAATTGAGTTGTTGATAGTTGCTTTGGTACATCATTTTCTGTTCTACAGGATGAGCATATAATTGAATTCACAAGGCTTGAATCCGTATCAATGATGGAGATTGAAATATGATATATTTCCTACCTCATGCGACATCTATCCGATGTTCCGTTTGTAACACTTTCTCACAACAGTAATGTCGATCGCCATCGTGCTCAAGGGAAGCAATTGCTAAAGATTTGCATCAGTGTTTTATTTTAATCTTGATTAATATATATACAACATTTTACAGTATGAATCTCTCATTACTTGGAGGAGTGAAATTAGATGTATATGAATTTTTGAGTTGACTACTTGGGTGTTCAATTCGTTTTGAATCGGACGTGTTTTAGTACTTTCTCCCTAACCACGTTTGTGCGGTGTGACGTTGTTGTTTTGTGTAGAAAATTTAAACCCTAAATCCGAACCCGACAAAAAACCCTAATCAAAAAATTTAAAAACCCAAACTTTTTTAATAGGTCTAAACATGAAAATCCGAAATCAAAAAAATCCCGAAAACCCTGACTGAACAAAAAAAATCTGGAAACTTTTTCACCCGGAACCCGACCCCAATACCTAATCAAAATTTTAAAATACTCAATTTTTTTAATATATCTAAACCCGAAAACCAGAAATCTAAAAAATCCGGAAAACCCTAAACTGAAAAAAAAATTGAACCTAACCCGAACAGAAATTTTCAAAGAAACCCGAACAATTTCTATATCTCTATATATATCTCTATAAAATTATGTCTCAGATTTTCACCCAAACCCGAACTTGTCTATAAAAACCCGAAAATCCAAAAAGCATATTCTATTGATTTGGAATTATCGTTAGATTATGTTAAGTTTTTTTTTTGCAGATTTTTAAGAGATGGAAAACGGAAGTTTTCTAAACCATCGGTTTATTTTAAGTTATTATTCTTGTATCCAAACAATTTTTTCCATTTATTCTTCTATCCAAATAGATTTTTCTCTTATTCTTATATCCAAACAACTTTTGTTTCCATTTATTCTTCTATCCAAATAGATGTTTCTCTAATTCTTGTATCCAAACATTAGAATGTACTTCTCAATTAATAATATAAAGATTGCCTCTTGTCTTTCTCTATACTGATGTGTATGTTCATTAAAAGAGGTAAGAGTGCTCACTAATTAAAAGAAGCTAATAGAAAAATCTGCACATAATATATTACAACTATATAATTCAAGTTCTTTGTGAAACCATCACAAGTGAGTTTGTGTAAACCAAATTCCTTGTACAACTGCAGTGAGCTTATTTTAATTTGTAAATATATTTGTTCTTTCTTGTTCCTTTCCACAATTGATGAAGTTAATACTTTTCTTATAAATTCTCAAGGAATATTTTTTTTTAGGGGAATTATATATGCAGGGCCTATATTTGTTCTAAACATTAGTTTTAAATTATGTAACCTTCTTAGGAATGAAGAAAAATTAAATGTTCTTATTAGTTCCTTTCCTTTTTATATATGTTGGTCAATGGTCACCATTCAAACCTCAATTCTTTGGAAATTCATTTGGTTAAACAATAAAAGTTTCTACTTTTCCATTTAAATGATACCCTCAATTTTAACTCTATAAGTGTGTAACACTTCTTTTGTTTAGTTGTCATTCAAAGATCAGAAGAAAAAATATGTCGACAACAAAAGTTCTTTCTTTGGTTTTATTTGTGGCTTTCGTGCTATGCATGGGTATGTTTTCTTTGAGCGTTCATTACTAAACATTACGCTTTGTCTAAAGTTTGTTTTGTTTTGTTTTTGTGAACTCTTTTGAATAAAGTTTTGAAATCGGATATTAACAATAATTTTGTCTGTTAAATGTAGGATCCAACAAAATAGAAGGACGTGAAAGCATTGCACCGTGGGTAAATAATCAAAACTCGATATGTTGTAGAGAACATCCGCAACTCGGAAGATGTCTTCCAGGCATCGACGATAATGTCTACAAGGAAGGAAGATGCTGGAGATACTGCGTTGAAGGTTGCACAAGAGGAGGTTTCTGCAAACTTTTTGGAAAGAAACATGTGTGTCATTGCTATTGTTAGGCAAACTATTTTTTTCTTGTTATTGAGGTCCAAAGTATAACGCATGAAGAAACATTTATATGATAATATTTCATTGTCCTGAAATAAATAAAAGATTGCAAAACATGTTATGCCCATCTTTTCTTCTTTTCAATATAATTTTCCATAAATAACGAGAATGAAATCACATATTTATTATTATATATGTAAAAAAACTTGTGAAAATTCATACATGTATAATAATGAATAACATATGTTCTGTAATCTGTACTTATATATTTAAACTTCTGCAGTTGTACTGGATAAATTGTTCCAATTCTTATTTTTTTTAAGAAATTTGGCAAGTTCTAATTATATTAAAACTTAGAAATTTGGTAATTTATGAATTAAAAATTAGAAATTTGGCAAGTTCTTTAGTTAGTTGCAAATAAAAATAATTGTCCGATTGAGTAATTCATCTATTGATGTCAGAACATGACCATTGCCTCGTCATGTATTTGCAGATTGAAATCGACGTGCGTCATAATGTTTGCAATTCATCCCAAACAAAAAAGCCAGTGTAATATATGGAATCAAAACTTATCTAAATGTCTAAAGTTTTGCTAAATTTTACTAATAGTCAAAAATGAATACACTGACATGATTATGATCCTATGATTAATTAAAATATCCAGCTCAACCATCACAAGATTCATTTTGTTTCTAAAACGTTCAATGTTTCTCAATAAAACTTGTAAAGATTAATTTTTATGCATATTTGTACACTAAAATCACAAAACAAACTAATTAACGATATTAAGAAATGTTATTATGTTACTGAGAGCTAAATGACATCAGAATGAAAATAGTGCGACCAAGGTAATTGTTGTTTGGACGCCTTGTCTTCCAAAAGTCAATGAATCGATCGAACTCAAAGACGTGCATGGTGATAGTCTCCAGCTAAGTGTAACGACTAAACTTAAAATAAAAACAATAAGACAAACCAAGAATCATAAATCAAATTATCTGCGCAAAACCAAAAACCATAGCATTTTTTCATTCTCTGTTTTGTCTCAAATGGTTGACCGTGGTACCGATGTGGTCTTAGAAGTACGACATCCCGGTTCTTCTGCTGGCGGAACTATTTTCCGACCAAACGAAGCTTCAACCCCAGAACCTCGGAGACCGACACAACTGTCACTTCCTGCACCGGAGAAAAAACTGACTCTTTTTGCCTTACGACTCGCTGTTCTTGAGAAGGTATTTTCAAGATTCCAGTCTTCTTTCTTCTTTTGTTATTTAAGAGTCATTTTTCTTAAGTTTTGAATCTGTTTCTTAACCACAGATTGCTTCACGGTTAGGATCTTTAGGATTCGTGTGGGCCACGGTTGTTCTTCTTGGTGGATTCGCCGGAAGTTTAGAGTCAACAGATTTCTGGTTTGTTACTGTGATTCTTGTCATCGAAGGAGCTCGGATTTTCAGCAGAAGCCATGAGCTTGAACTTCAGCACCAGTCTAAATACACAATCTCTGGAATCAACGGCTTCTGGTTCCTTGTGAGGCAAGTTATCCAAATATTCCACAAGGCGGCTGACATTGCTGTGAACGACAATAGACCACCGATTCAAGAAACGAGAACAGATCAATCAAGGCAGATCTCGCGGACAAGGACATGGCAAAGCTCAGATGTTCCGATGTTGCCTTACACAGGATGGGTTTTCGTTTCAAGAAACGTGAGTAGAGTCTTCTACTGGCTTCAGATTGCTTCTGCTTTCGCTACCATTGTCATCTCCATGCTCAAGCTCATCAAGCAAGACTATAGAGGCAATGATCCCAAACCTAAAAGCACGAATCTTCACGCTGCTTTGACACTCTTTTACGCCCTAGCCCTCGCTGAGTCTTTTCTGTTCCTTGTTGAGAAACTTTACTGGGAATGGATGATCAACGTTTTACAGATTCTTGAAAAAGTGAATCAAGAATGTGGTCTCGAGAGATTTGGAACTGGATCGGTGAGAAGATTCTTCTACGATGCTTACTCGAGATGTCTCAATGGAAGCATCTTCGACGGATTGAAGATGGACATGGTGATTTTCGCCATGGAGCTGTTGGTGTCGAATTCTCCTGATGAGCACCTCATTGGAGCAGAGATTCTCTGTAGATTCTCAACGAACAAGGACTATTCTATTGATACTCTGCAGAAGATTGGAACTAATCTAGCGATCACAGAGAGGTTAGTTGAGATGTTGAACTGGAGAAACCAGAATCAAGAAGTTGTGAGAAGATCATCAGCAGAGATTCTCTCAAAACTAGCTAGCAAGAAGCAGAATTCTCTGAGAGTTGCAGAGATCCCTGGAGCTATTGAGTCCATATCCTCTCTTCTAGAGAGCACTAGAGATTCAGGTCAAGCCACTGATGAGATTGGAGAAAACAGTATCAGCCAAACAGATTTATGGACGTTCAACAATCTTGGATTGTTGATCTTGAAAAGGCTAGCTAGAGATCAGGACAACTGTGGGAAGATTGGGAAAACAAAAGGGTTACTCTCAAAGATCGTTGACTTCACTTACGCTGAGAAGAGACTGTTGAAAGATCCAAATGCTGCGGTTGCAGAGCCTTACAAGATCTTGGCAGTGAGACGCTCTTTGAAGCTGTTGAGGAGGCTGGTGACAAGTACCGGTGCAACGGGGAAGAACTTGAGGAGTAACATCTCTGGGATTGTCTTCACAGTGAGTAACATTAGGGAAACGTTACGCCATGGGAAGAAGAGACCTGAGTTGCAGAAGATTGGTGCAGAGATCTTGACTTTCCTTGCGCTTGATGAAGGTGCAACCGAGAAGATTGGTGGCACGGGAGGGGTTTTGAAGGGACTTCTCAACATTTTCTTGAACGATGAGATTGTAGAGAATCAAACTAGTGGTGTGAGAGTCTCGGCTGGTGAGTCTATTGCTATGTTAGCTCAAGGAAGTAAGAGCAATTGCCAACGGATCTTGAGATCAGATAATGATGCTCTTCCGGGACTCGTTAAGGCTTTGAACAACCAGTTGATTCGGTTGAATGCAGCGAGAATCTTGCGGAATCTCTGCGCATATACAGCTCCTGATCAGTTCCATGAACAGCTGAAAGAAGTTAAATATGCAGGAGCAACAGTAAGTCTTCATGTTCTTGATCCATGAGAAGTTATGAATCATCATTTACTAATGTTGTCTTGTCAATGCAGGTTCTTAAGGCGATACAGTGTGAAGAGAGCAAAGCTCAAGAAGTTATGGTGGGATTAGCACCTCATATTCTCAAGTTAATTAGTCCTGAGGAATCGACAGAAATGTTCAAGGAAGCAGGAGTGAGCAAGGAAGAATTAGCCGAGGCATTAGTCAAGATCCTCAAGAGATATGAGCAGCCAGTGCCAAAGGTTCCAAGAATCAGGAGGTTTGCAATAGAGCTAACCATTCAGATGATGAGAACTAATCCTAAGACGGTCAAGACTTTTCAAAACCTTGGGATGAGGAATGAGTTAGAGACTGTCTTTGAGACTGCGGCTGAGGTTGAGAACTTTGATATATTCTCTGGCACTGTTGGTTTGGCACGTCATGGCTCAACGATCAATGAACTCATTGAAGAAGCAATGCAGTTGTTGAGTTAAGACTACGAAATTCTCACAAGCAAACAATTTTATAGACATTTTTGTTGTCAAAATGGTTTGTTATATTCTTATGTTCTTCCTCCAAATCATTTGCTCTGTTTCCTGGAAATGTGAAGAAAGAAAAACATGATTAAAATACATGCAAGCTGATTGCATTACATGTTGTTCATAAGAAGAGGATAAAAGACCATTTGGTCAAAGCCAACAAGAGATGATTTCTTCTCTTTACACAGATTTTTGCCAAAGACACAACAGCATCATGAAGAAAAATCATATATAAACTATAAAGATAACTTGTCATGACAAACCTCTAAGCTTGTCCTTTCTATTTTGCTCAAACCAAAACACATAACTTAAAAGTGGAATTATCTACTTTTGAAGAAATTAAGATCCCATCGGCGTAATAACCCGTCTAAGACGTTTCCTGATGTGCTACTACGTGCAACCACAGTCACTGTTGCCTTTGTTCGTGCTGACAAATCAATGGCGTCGTTTGTGTCCAGACTCATTCTGGGGGAAGCACCAGGAACAAAACCATTTACAGGTCCTGGAAGAGAATCTGATGGTTTACATGGAGCATTGTCTTCACAGGATGATGGTGCACCATGGCTACTTGGTGTTGGACCGGAAGCAGATTCTGATTTTCTAGTAGAAGCAGCAGCATTGCCTTCTTTTTCTTCCTTGTTCTTCTCTGTATTGGTCGTGGAAGGTTCTTTGTTCTTATGAGTTTCGACATTAACGTCCTTCAGTGATTTCATCACCGCTTCCATCAGCATCTGAAGCCATTAAGATATGTGAACAAACGAGAATACAGAGCATAGTCATAAGGAAGTTTCAAAGGTGCAAAGTTTGCATTTTTATTCTCACCCTCTCTTCTTCCTCTGCATTAGATGGAAAATCTGCTAACTCATCTACGTGAAACTCCACGTATTGATCATCATCTAAAGCTACCGCAAGATGAGAAGGATATGGATCCCCATTAGACAAATCAAAGCTGATCATATCGGAAGACGAACTACTGGAGCCTTCATGATTCTCTTTTTCCTGAAATAAATTACATCATTCAACAACAGGAATCTTATTCATTTATGTTTCTCTTCCACGGACAGTAAATACGAAAAGATAGAGAAACTGATCTTTATACCTTGGTTTCTGATGATGATTGATTAGAAGGAACGCTGGAAGGAACCTGAGAGAAATAACAAAAGATCATCAACAGGGAGATGGAGAAAGCATAAAATTCTACCGCACACACTTGTGAGATTGATATTTTTTTTTCATTTTTTGAAAAACCAAGTGTGAAGCAAAGTCTATTAGTATGGTTGCTATTCAAGAAAAATTATATGGTCCTGTGATTCCAATACCAACCTCTGTGCGACTCATAGGTCTTTTCATGCGGACTTCATTTATTGCATCGGAGGTGCTGCTTGCAGCTAAGCCTGAAATCAATGAGAAAATATGTTGCCTTAGGTAAAGATACAAGAAAACCTGGAATAAACATAAGATCAAAAACCGAATGACTTACTTTTCAGTTCTGGGGATTGTGGAGAATTTAGTTCTTGCATGGTGCTCCAACTGCCCTGAACATAAAACAGTTAACATCATTGAGACAAGAACACCCCCAAAAAATGTAAACAGTCTGATACATTGCTGCAAGATTCATTTACCTTGGCAAAGTAATCATCCACCGGGTCAAAATATGTTGGCCCAACCGCCTCTGGAGGTTGAAGAACGTTATGGAAAAATATGTTTATCGAGTCAAAGTAGAATTGTGGCCGTGGTGAATTGTGGTCTCCCTCGAATTTGATGATATTTTTGTCTCCCTGGCATAATCAAAAGCCAAATGCTTAAAGGCTATATGCTTAAGGGTTTATCGAGAAAGGAAAGAATAATATGAAGAAAGGCTACCAGGAAATTGATAACTTACTATGTATGCTTCATATATACGCTCTGAGTGATGAGGGCGAATAAAGTCATCGTCTATAGCATGTCCAAATAAAACTGGAACAAAACAAGACTTAGCTACCTGCAACGTGAAACGAAAAAAGTTGAGAGAAGAGACACCAAACATCACATAACATAAAACTTCCAAACAACACTTGAATTTAAAACATTTATCTTTTATGCCAAGCTATGTGAGCAAATGAACACCGAGAACAGTGAGGCTATTGCATGCTAGTGAGCAGATTAGTAATTCATCTAAGTAATCAACTAGAAAATAAGGACAACTACCAGAGGAAACGACCTTAATGGTGTTGAGATCCGTTATGTCAAACTTGGCTTTCTTCTGAACAGCTCTCCGCATATATTGTATCGCAAATTTTATCTGAATAAAAATGTGAAAGAGCATAAAGACATATAGTAAAGAGAATGTGGAAACATTGTAGTAGGCAGAAGTCCAGAAGAACACACCCCACAAAGAACAAACACTACAATTTTACTTTAACTTACAGTAAACTTCGGTAACCGGAACTTATATGTATCTACAAGTTCCATCATCAAATCAACCAAATCAGAGAACGGGCTGTCTAGAACCATCGCTGCGATAGAGGGATCCTCGGCTCCATACATCAAGCTGGAAAAAAAGTGTAGCAACACAAGGACGTTTTAGTCCAGCAGACGGAGAATGATTGCAGCTAACAAATTATTGTCTTCTAAAGAAAGAAGTCCATGTTATAACTACTGCCAATCATTTAAACACAGGAAAGTCTCATGTTCTCTAAGCAACCGTTTGTTTATCTCAATAACTATTCTCTTCCCCACTAGTAAAGAAAAAGGGGTTTACAAGATATGTAAATCAGTTGATTGCAAAATTCACTCCTAAAAACCGAAAAAGCTCTTATAAATAAATTTAACATATGAATGACATAAAGGAACCTTGTGACAGCACCCATTGAACGACCCCATAAGCCAATCATGGAGACATTTCCATCCGTGCGCAAATACTCAACCACGGCTTTCAGATCATCTTTCTGCAAGCACCCACGTAAAAATTTAACAGTAACAAAATAAGTGATTACTCTTATAATTCAGAACAGTGACTAATGAACAGAATGACTGTTAGTGAAGGAAAAAATTATCGACTACATGATCTTCCCACTTTAGGGAAAAAAAGTTGAGAAACCTAATCAAGAGCACCAACAATCCTACATGATCTTCCCACTTGCCAGTCTAACAATAAGGTACCTCTATCGACTTCCGAAAATTTGTTTCGTCCAAACAAGCCAAAACATTCGAAGTGGAGAAGAGAACTAGAGAAGTATATTAAGAAAAGATGAGAGGAGAACATACTTCGTTCCAACCCAATGTGACATACTCCCCACCGGAGAGACCAGATCCCGAAAAGTCAAGCGTGAAAATTGTGATGTTTGAAGGAAGTAATACGATCGCAGCTTCACTGGCATCAGCTCTGCATCCACTGAATAATCATAGGGTAGGGAAATTAATGAATAATATGCTAAAAGAAACAATAACAACCAAGGTGTAGGGGAAGTAAGGTGGAAAATCACTGCACAAGAGGAAATTCAACATGACCACTTCTAACATTTGGAAACTCCTGTACGACTGTTGGCAACCATATAAGTATTTAGTCTCCTAACAGCTAATTCACTCGTACAGCTATAGTTACCTGTTTCCATGGCAGTATATTACACAAGGTAGAGGCCTATCTTCAGGACGCTCAACTGGCATGTAATGACTACACTGAAGCACATCTCCCCTGCTGTTTTTAACCTGTCACATACAAAATCCCCGTTTAACCTTAGGCGACGAAAAAGATGACTAAGCCTTGAGAGGCAGGAAAAAAAAACAAGGCAACTTTGACTAGTTGAAGTACTAAAAAATGAATAGTTAGTCAAAACTAGAGGCTGTAATATAAGGTAATCATTCTAGAAAACAGTGGAAAACTGAGGATTTTCGACAATCAGAGTTTCCTTCTATTTATTGTTCATGCTTAATGTTTGCCTTTATAAACTCTAATATGTAATATAAAGCTTTACCTCTAAATCTTTCCTCTGGTACCATCTCCCTTTCAGCATGAACTCTTGTTCCAAGAGATCATGTTCTGGATTGTATTCAGCTCTGCAACACACCATTTATATTCAATTGTCGATGAAACAAAGGTTCTTTCAAAACAAACAAAGGTAACTAACAAAAAGAAAAGTATTCTAATGGATTTGAAACAGAAAGAAAGTGTTTTTCTAGGGGGATTTGACCTAATTTCAAGTGAAATTCTACTATCCTAGCATGCTTCACCTTACATAATCCAGAATAAATCTAATCACCAAAATTAAGTCGAAATTTTAAATTTCAAATCTGAAACTCTAAACTTGATGCGAAGGCCAGTTCTAAGCGCTTTAATGTCCACACTTACACTACCTAAAATTCCAGACTTACAAAAGAGAATTCCACAACCTAGTAAAGAGAAAAGCCAAAATCGAAAAATAAACTCAAAAACCAAATTTCAGAATAAATAAGTTTTCTTTTCCATTTCTTAGAATAAGAAGAGCTTCTTTACCTTGGAGGTCGAATAATGAAGTTTACAAGCTGCTCCATCGAGAGAAAAAAAAAAAAACAATCACCACCTTCTTCTCATTCTCCCATCGTGTAGAATATTGCTCAAATCGAATAAACCCCAGAGAAAAAAGAAAATGGTTTCAGATATAAGAATAAATTTTAACTATAAAAACCCCTAAAAACGAAGATCGAGCTGTTCCAGAGGAGAAATCAGTGAGATCGGAGGGGACGAAGAAAAGACACAGAAAAAGAGAGAGGAAAAGAGAAAGACGCAATAAAAACGGCTTTTTCGTTGTTGAAGCCCAACTGTTATTTTTGATTTATAATTTATATAAAAAAACTTGTAAACTAGTCCCCACATTTTTGCCGCTTTTGACATCAACGTCTTCGTATTTATTTCTCTGCGTTGAATTACCATTTCGAAAGTAATTATCGGAAATTTTAATTGGTCGTATAATCATTAATCATGATTACTTATTTTAGAAAAATTCAGTGAAAGCTGACAAAGCGACAATTCAAAGCTTCTTTTAATTTATTTTTTCGAAAAAATCTCAAAATTAAATTAAGGTTTTTTACTCGAGAACGTGCACGTATTGTCGTCGTTATAGGTAGGTAGGCATTATTTTAAAAATATAGTAGTAGTAGTATACGATTACGAGGTCAATTTAGGGACCAAATAAACACATGACGTTAATTATTACAAATTCTAAAAAGCTTTGAATTTTGGACAGCAAAATGTACACCTGGCACAGCACTGAAAGGTTTTCTTGTTCTTTTGTAGTGGCACGTATGGAATGGGAAAATTCTGTCGCGAAAAGGCCCATGTATTTTCAACTACAACTTTGGGCCGAGCTAGGCCTACAATATAGCCTCTTACAACGGGAAACAGATCTGAACCGTCAAAATATTCGAAACGATCTGAACCGTTGATTAATTTATCTGTAGACAAAGAGATTCGTCTCTTTGCGAACATCGATACCAAAACCAATAGAAAATATTCGTTTGGTGTCTTCTTCTTCCTCCTCTCAAATCGACCATAGTTCTCTTCTCTCTCTCTCTCTCTCTCTCTCTCTCTCTCTCGGATACCTTGATTCTTCTCGGAAAGTCTAACCCTTTTTGTGATTTCTGAAGTGGGTTTCGGGGATTTTAGGGGAATTTGTGATTCTGGGTGAGAAGAAAGGGAGTGGTGTATACTCATGGATTCAGATCAAGGAAAGCTTTTCGTCGGTGGTATTTCATGGGAAACAGACGAAGAGAAGCTTAAAGAGCATTTCAGCAACTATGGAGATGTTTCTCAGGCTATTGTGATGAGGGATAAGCTCACAGGCCGACCTAGGGGTTTTGGGTTCGTTATCTTCTCGGATCCTTCTGTTCTCGAAAGGGTTCTTCAAGAGAAACATCACATTGATACCAGAGAGGTTATTAATTTTTCTCTTTTAGCTCCATTTCTCCATTTCTGTTGGTTTCCTTGTATATTATGTTTTTGCCCTTTATGCCTTAAGCTGTGTCGAATTTCTAGGCATTGAGAACGAGATTGAAAAATCGAAACTTTTTCGTTTCCTTTTAGACTAATTGTTTGGTTGAAAATTTTCCTCTAATGTTAATTTAAATTGGGGATGAGTCATTTGTTTTGTGCTGTGAATCATTCTCTTAATGAAGTGATTGAGTATAGTATTAGAGACGAGTTTGGTTGGTCTATATAAACATATTTTATGTTGCGGTGATTCTTGGAGCTTTTATTGTGAGCTTTATTAATTTTGGTTAACGTTTAGGTTGATGTGAAGAGAGCCATGTCAAGAGAGGAGCAGCAAGTCTCTGGAAGACCTGGTAATTCATCTAGAGGTTCTTCTGGAGGTGATGCTCACACTAAAACCAAGAAGATCTTTGTCGGAGGCTTGCCACCAACTTTGACAGATGAAGAGTTTCGCCAGTACTTTGAAGTATATGGCCCTGTGGCTGATGTTGTGATCATGCATGACCAGGCTACAAACCGTCCTCGTGGGTTTGGTTTTGTTTCCTTCGACTCTGAAGATGCGGTAGACCTTGTCTTGCACAAGACTTTCCATGATCTGAGCGGTAAGCAAGTTGAGGTAAAGCGTGCTCTTCCTAAAGACGCCAATCCCGGAGGTGGTGGAAGAGCCATGGGCGGTGGTGGTGGTTACCAGGGTTATGGCGGCAATGAAAGCGGTTACGAGGGACGTATGGATTCCAATAGGTTTTTGCAGCATCAAAACGTAGGAAATGGTTTACCGTCTTATGGTTCTGGTGGTTATGGCGCTGGGTATGGAAATGGTAGTAATGGTGTTGGGTATGGTGGCTATGGAGGTTACACCGGCTCTGCTGGAGGTTATGGAGCCGGTGCTGCTGCGGCTGCATATGGAGCAACGGGCATGCCAGGTGGCGGTTATGGGAATAGTACTGGAGTTCCTCAGAGAAACTCATGGGAGACTCCAGCTCCTAGTGGTTATGGAAGCCAAGGCTATGGGAATGGTGCTGGATATGGAGTTCCTGGTGCAGCTCCTTCTGCGCAGCCACAATCAGGATATAGTAACCAAGCTTACGGATATGGAGGGTACAGTGGAAATGACTCTGGTTATGGAAATCAAGCTGCATATGGTGCGGTTGGAGGACGCCCTGGTGGTGGCGGTGTTTCAAGCAACCCTGGAAGTGGTGCTGGTGGCTACATGGGAGGAGGTTATGGTGATGGATCTTGGCGATCTGACCCGTCACAGGGTTATGGTGGTGGGTATGATGGTCAGGGTCGGCAAGGCTAATAGGCCGGTTTTGGATCCTTTGTCAAGAAGAATGTAGCTCAAATCAAAGGTTCCTCAACTTCATAATGCTTGAATCTTTATAAGCATGTGCTATCTATTACAATTAAGTCTTTTACTTCTGTTAAGTTTATTTTTCGATTGAGTGTACTTCTGAGTTTTGGCAGAGTTATAACTACAGGCTTTGCTGCTTTTATGTTATGTTTGTTTGTCCTACTGCTAGTATTCATACCGGATATGTTGTTTTGGTTTGGCCAAGTGGTACTCTATTCAGAAAGCAGATGGCGAGCAGAAGTAGATGGAGGTGTATGGTTTTGAGTAGAGAGTAGAAGTAGTTGAGAGGTAGCTGTAGAAAACAGTGGGTTGTGGGGTTTGAGAAGGGCGTAATCATGTTTGCGTCGTGTGTTTGTACAGGACTCATCGCTGGTGCTTGAGTTCTTAAGTGGAGGAAAGACTTAACGAGGTTGAAACAGAGGTCTCTTCATACTCGGAGTTGTTCTGTATAATTGAGGTAATCGGTTGAAGAATGTAAGAGTCAAGTCGACATCAAGTGATTGCCTGTGTAGTATGTATATAGTATGTGGGCTATTAGATTATTTATGCGAGGGATTAGTTTCATGAGATGTCACAAAACATAGATGATAGATAGGCACATAATGTAGAAGCTTAAAGGCAGCCACATAGTTAAAAACAACCTCGTGCAATACAAAGTTATATAGATAGTCAAATTAATTTTATTACACAGTCGCTCTAACAATCTCGTTTACGTCAGACGACATACATCATGCAGTGTTACTACAAGTTTCTTCTTACTTATTATTATCAATGGTGACCAGTCCCTCCACCGCCAAAGCCAAAGCCTGTTCCAACTTCTCCTCCAAAACCACGGCCTTTGCCTATTCCACTGCCTTCGCTTTTTCTTTCTCGGCCATCACATACATCTCCATTACACAACCCAGAAGCGGTTGGGCTTGGGGCTCTTATGCTGCCTATGCCTATATTTCCGCCAATGCCGCCACATCCATAATCACCACCGCCTGAGCCATCTCTACCGCTTTCGGCGCCACCTCCATAATCACCACAGCCAATGACTCCACAGTTACCAATTTCACAGCCAGTGTCTCCACCTTTGTCATTGCCTCCTATGACGGTCTTCTCCTCTTCATATTTGCTAAAGCTCAAACTATCTCTCGCAACCACATTATGCACCACAAAAACATGGAACCATAACAAAGCCAAGAGACCAACTCCGTTTACGAGACGTCCCATCTCTTGTGATTATCTTTTTGCAGTCTGGGATGAGCATAACTTATCAACAATACCAACGTTTATGTAGCAATTAGCCAGCCAGTTACACTTAACTCTGTTTTAATAATTATTTAAATAAATTCATGCATTAAGTTGCTTCAACCACTAACAAGTAAGTACAATTGACTGATTGTTGGACTTAACATTCGTAAATGATTTTAAAATTTCATATTCGCATCACATCATATTTATTTTCTTTTTATTTCTCCATCGACGCATCTTCTAGTCTACAAGACTACAACAGTACAACTCCATATATACGTGCTTTAAGTTTATGCCCCTTCCATTTTGGTCCAGGACAATAAATTTCTCGAATACATTATCTTATGTTCTTGTTCGTCTTTTTACGTTCTATCAATATAATTTTTTTTGTTTGTTAATTAGTTCCTCGATTAGTCGACTATTTGTTCTATCAATGTAATTGAGAAACTTTACTTCCGTGGAAATGAAAGAATCAGGATACTAAACTATAGTTTGATTTCAGTGGACAATGGCTAATTGTCATTAATTAGTTTGGTAAACCGTAAACGTTTAAGCAAAGCATGAATACAAAACTTTGTGATAAGTGTAAACGATAAAATAATAAGGTAATGGTGATGGATCTTTTGCGGTCTGACCAGTCACAAGGTGGTAGCTACAATCATGGTTATGATCGGCAAGGCCAATAGTCAATATCACCACCCCGGATTTTGGATCCTTGTCAAGAAGAATGTAGCTCAAATCAAAGTTTCCGCAACTTCATAATGCTCAAAAATCTTTATAAGCATGTGCTATCTATTACAATAAGTCTTACTCCTGTTAAGTTTATTTTCGGTTTGAGTGTACTTTTTGAGTTTTGGCAGAGTTATACTTATAACTACAGGCTTTGCTGCTTTTATATTATGTTTGTCCCTTCTAGTATCCATGCCTATGTATAGTATGTTGGCTATTAGGTAATTTTGTGAGGGATTAGATTCATGAGATGTCACAAAACATAGATAGGCACATAATGTGTGACACACAAAGGCAGCCACATTTTTTTCAAAGAAAAAAAAACTCATTCAATGCAAAGTTATTAGATAGACAAATAAGTGAAAAGTAATGTATCTTATTCCGAAGTCGTTTTAACCATCTTGTTTACGTTAGACATACATGCACGCCATGTAGTGCAACTACAAGATTCTTCTTACTTAATTATTATTATCAGTTGTGACCAGTCCGTCGACCGACCCACCTGAACATCTCCTTCCCTGTGGATGGTCCCCAGGGTTCATTACTACTGCCAAAAATGCCTTTTCCGATTTCGACGAAACCACCGTCTTTATTAACGCCTCCAAAACCAACGCTTTTGCTTTCTCCGCCACCAATGCCACCACAATGCATATCGCCACAACCGCTTGTGCCTGGGCCTATTCCGCCGCCAATGTCTCCACCACCTTTGTCCATGCCTCCTCCTATGAAGGTCTTCTCCTCTTCATATTTGCCAAAGCTCAAACTATCTCTCGCAACCACATTATGTACCACAAAAACATGGAAGCATAACAAAGCCAAGAGACCAACTCCGTTTACAAGACGCCCCATCTCTAGTGATATTTCTTTTTGCTGTCTGAGAGGAGCATAACTTATCGACATTACAAACGTTTATATAGCAATAAGCCAACTAACACTGACTCTTTTTAATAATTAGTTAATTACATGTATGCATTAAGTTGCGTCAGCTACTAACTACTGACTGATTGGTGTACTTAAGATTCGTAAATGTAGTTGAGGAATTTTATTTATGTGGAAAATGAAAGAATCAAGATACTAAAGTATAATTTGATTTCAGCGGATGATGGATAATGGTCATTAGAACATTTTAGCACAACATGCGTAACAAAGTACTTAAGTTTTTCTGAAAAAAGTATCATAAGGTGAGGTTTAAGTGTCGATAAAATAAGAAACATTAGGTTTACAGCGGCATATATTAATAGCTACTTCTTTTGTAGATAGAAATGTTAAAGATATTGATTAATAGATTGGTAAGTGTGTTACTCAAATCTATAAAAAATTTGGTGAGAATTAACTAATTTCTTCAATGTGTAAGTGAAGTAAAAGCAGTCTGATACATGTAGTTTGTTTTTCTATAATTCTACGACCGAATTCTTTAATTGTATAGATGCAAACCAGAGAGCCAAGTAGGCCAGCTCTGTAAAATAGTCTTACCATACTCAAACTCTACTAAATCACAATAAATTATCATAAAAATAATGTCTCCAATATATGACTGCTTCATAGTATTTTAAAACGTTGTTTACAGCAATTTAAATTGTTACATATTGTTTCGATTTTGTAAATCCCTTTTTTTTTTATGACAAAACATTCCATACTCTGATATCTTGTTAGAGTAACATAAATTTAGGTTGATCTGAAATCACACTTTTTGTAATAATCTGCTTAATTCATCTCTAAGCTGATCCTAAGAAGAAGAAGAAGAAGGAGATACGAAATAAGCAAAAACATAGGAAATGTAGTTTGGATCCTGTTGAATTGTTTCAAGCGTTTGAACGATTTATCTACTTGAACATGGTATAAAACAACAACGGCAATATCAGGTTACATGGGAGCTTTGAATGATTAAACCCACACCACACGTCAGAGAAATGGCGTCTGCAGTTTTGAAAAATCAAAGGAATCTTCAGGCTGCATAACGCGTTTCAGCGACTAACACACACCACACGGCAAGGACTATTGCATTTGTAGCTTAGTGTTAACGAATCTTCAAAGAAAAGTTTCTTAGGATTACTTTTTTAATAAGAGGAGACTTGACTCCGTGGACCATTCATCCGTTTGTCTTTTACAAGAGACTTGTTTAAGTCAAGCTTTAATTCCCTCCACAAATTTAAAAGAGAATACCATGATCTAGAGTCACCAACATCACTTGTTTCACAGCGAAAGAATCCCAAAAAAAAACCAAGTAAAAATATACGATGCAATCTTATAGTGAAAGGAAGATGAAGATGATGTGGAGATTGTGTTTAATCTTCTCCCTTTTCAACTCGGTGTTTGGTTCTGCTTCTCTGGTAAGACAC
The DNA here is from genome assembly GCA_902728155.2 of Microthlaspi erraticum. NCBI lineage: Eukaryota > Viridiplantae > Streptophyta > Magnoliopsida > Brassicales > Brassicaceae > Microthlaspi > Microthlaspi erraticum. Next base: position 690,249 of record CACVBM020001063.1, read on the forward strand.
TTGTGTCGTCCAGACCAGAAGGATGCTCTTTTGGAGTTCACGAGTGAATTCCATTTTGATAGGACGGCTGCTGGTCAGATAGCGACGTGGAGAAACAAGACTGATTGCTGTTCTTGGGATGGTATCTCTTGTGATGATAACACGGGTATGGTCATTGAGTTAGACCTCAACTGCTTTGGCTTCTGGGTCAGTTGTCTCAGTGGCCCTTTGAGATCTAAGAGTAGTCTGTTTAGACTACAACACCTACAGAGCCTTGATCTTCGTCGGAATCGATTTTTTAGTGTTCTACCAGATTCCATCGGCAACCTCAAATATTTAAGGGTTTTGAAACTTGGCGAATGCAATTTATTTGGAAAGATTCCTTCTTCAATCGGAAATCTTTCTTATCTCACTGATCTTGATCTTTCTCAGAATGATTTCACCGGTGAACTACTGGATTCGATTGGCAACCTCAAGTATTTGAGGGTTTTGAATTTTTCCAATTGCAATTTATTTGGAAAAATTCCTTCTTCAATCGGAAATCTTTCTTATCTCACTGATCTTGATCTTTCGTATAATAATGATTTCACCGGTGAGCTACCGGATTCGATGGGCAACCTAAACCGGCTGAAAAAAATGGAACTTGGCTACAACAAGCTCGGTGGTAACTTTCCTCTTCCGCTACTCAACTTGACCGAGCTCACCTTCATCTACCTTGGTTCTAACCTGTTCAAAGGTATGCTCCCGTCTAACATGAGTAGCCTCTCTAAATTGGAGGTTTTCTATATAGATGGAAATTCATTTCATGGATCTGTTCCATCGTCTCTCTTAATGATCCCTTCATTGACCAACCTTGACCTGGGAACAAACCACTTCAACGGTACTCTTGACATTGGGGGTATCTCTTCACCATCTAAACTAGAAAGATTGATCCTTGGAGATAACAATTTCAGTGGACCAATCCCGGTTTCTATATCGAAACTAGTCGGCCTCCAGTATCTTGACCTCTCTTTCTGGAACACAGGGAGGGGCCTTGTCGATTTCAACATCTTCCTTCATCTCAAGTCACTTGAAGACTTGGCTTTGTCATCCTGCAATATTTCTGAGTTTCCCAAATTTATACAAAACCAAACAAGACTGAGGTCTTTAGACATTTCTACGAATCGAATTGAAGGCCAAGTACCAGAGTGGTTATGGAGTCTGCCAGAGTTGGAGTACGTAAACATTTCTCAGAATTCTTTTAGTGGTTTCGAAGGATCAGCGGATGTCATTCAAAAAAGTGACAACTTATTCTTACTTGATATAAGTTCCAACAATTTTCAGGATCTTCCTTTATTACCAAAGTCTTTAAACCACTTCTTAGGCTCCGAAAATGGGTTTTCAGGAGAGATTCCTGTGGCAATATGCGAATTGTTTGTTCTTGGTACTCTTGTTTTATCAAACAACAACTTCAGCGGTTCCATTCCTCGGTGTTCCGAGAATTTTACTCTTCTTTGGGTCTTGCATCTTCGGAATAACAGTCTCTCTGGTATTCTTCCAGAGGAAGCTATCGGTGGTGTTCACTTGAAATCACTTGATGTTGGTGGCAACAAGCTATTAGGAGAACTCCCTAAGTCTCTGATCAATCGCACTTCTCTCGAGTTTCTGAACGTGGAAGACAACAACTTCAATGACACGTTTCCTTTTCACTTGGGATTACTGCCTGATTTGCAGATTCTTGTCCTTCGTTCTAACGAGTTCCATGGGCCATTATCTTCTCCTGGGGATTCTTTGAGTTTTCCCAAGCTGCGAATCTTCGACATTTCAGAAAATCGCTTCACTGGAGTCTTGCCATCAGATTATTTTGCAGGTTGGGATGCAATGTCATCATTGGTAGATTATCGGATTAGGTTTGATTATCTTTCAGAATCCTATCATAAATCGGTGGGTCTAACGAACAAAGGGTTGAAGATGGAGCTCGTTGGGAGTGTTTTCACAATGTACAAAACCATTGACGTCTCTGGAAACAGATTCCAAGGAGATATTCCAGAATCCATCGGTTTACTCAAGGAACTGATTGTGCTCAACATGTCAAACAACGCTTTCACTGGCCGTATTCCACCATCTCTAGGAACTTGACCAATCTGAATCATTGGATCTATCTCAAAACAGATTATCCGGCAAAATCCCACCAGAGCTCGGGAAGCTCACGTTTCTAGCGCGGATGAACTTCTCTTACAACAGGCTCGAAGGTCCAATACCGCAAGGCACTCAGATTCAAGGCCAGGATACTTCTTCATTTGCTGACAACCCCGAGCTCTGCGGTGCTCCTCTCCAAGAAACCTGCGGCAGAAAAGAAAAAGAAGAAGCAACAAAGCAAGAGGAAGATGAAGCATTTAGCTGGATCGCAGTTGCAATAGGCTACGTACCTGGTGTTTTCTGTGGTCTCACCATCGGTCACATTCTCTTTTTATGTAAACCTTACTGGTTCGTGAGGATCTTTCACTCTTTTACTTGATATGATATCTACATATATATATATATATATATATAACATCTCCATGTTGTTTTTAAATAAATAGTATTCTAATGTTGTTAAGAATCTGTCATGCAAAGTTGTATGGAGAAACATATTTTAAAAAATGTTGTTAAGTATAAATAAATATATATATGTTCGTCCCGTTTGTTTAAGTATAAATCTATCAAGTACAGAAAATTCCCTAAAATATAACTCATGAACATAAGCCAATAAAAGTTGATGGATCTTGGTGGACCCGTCAAAAGGTTATAGTGGTGGGTACAATGATGGTTAGGGTCGGCAAGGCCAATAGTCAATATAACCACCCCCGGGTTTTGGATCCTTATCAAGAAGAATGTAGCTCAAATCAAAGTTTCCGCAACTTCATAATGCTTAAAAATCTTTATAAGCATGTGCTATATCTATTACAATAAGTCTTTTACTTTCTGTTAAGTTTATTTTCGGTTTGAGTGTACTTTTTGAGTTTTGGCAGAGTTATAATTACAGGCTTTGCTGCTTTTATATTATGTTTGTCCCTCCTAGTATCCATGCCTATGTATATGTGGGCTGTTAGGTTATTTTGTGAGGAAATAGATTCATGAGATGTCAAAAAAACATAGATAGGCACATAATGTGGGACGCACAAAGGCAGCCACATTTTAAATAAATAAAAAACCTCATCCAATGGAAAGTTATTAGATAGACAAATAAGTGAAAAGTAATGTATCTTATTCCGAAGTCGTTTTAACCATCTTGTTTACGTTAGACATACATGCACGCCATGTAACGCAACTACAAGATTCTTCTTAGGGGATGATTGGTAGGAGCTGTGATTGCTCTCCAGAGCACTAAATCTCTGTACAGCAATCCAAAATCACCAATCAAGCTCTCATTTCATCTCTTTCCATTTTTGAAATACAGAGCAATTTTTTTCGTTTATGGAAATTCTCTGACTTTCGAAAGCAATTTTTCTAGAGCACAAAATTAAGTGCTCTTAGAATTTTCTCTTTTCTCTTTCCTTATTATGTTTTCAACATTTATTTTTTAATCTATTATTTCTATATCTTATTTTTTTGTTTTAATGATGTATTTAATGCCACAATCTACAATAAAAAATCTTACAGCACTAAAATCTACAATCACAGCCAAGAATTCTACAGCAAAAATTCTACAGCAAAAAAATCAAAGTTACAACGCCAACCAATCAGGCCCTTACTTATTATTATCAGTTGTGACCAGTCCGTCGACCGACCCACCTGAACATCTCCTTCCCTGTGGATGGTCCCCAGGGGTCATTACTACTGCCAAAACTGCCTTTTCCGATTTGGACGAAACCACCGTCTTTATTAACGCCTCCAAAACCAACGCCTTTGCTTTCTCCGCCACCAATGCCACCACAATGCATATCGCCACAACCGCTTGTGCCTGGGCCTATTCCGCCGCCAATGTCTCCACCACCTTTGTCCATGCCTCCTCCTATGAAGGTCTTCTCCTCTTCATCTTTGCCAAAGCTCAAACTATCTCTCGCAACCACATTATGTACCACAAAAACATGGAAGCATAACAAAGCCAAGAGACCAACTCCGTTTACAAGACGCCCCATCTCTAGTGATATTTCTTTTTGCTGTCTGAGATGGGCATAACTTATCGACATTACAAACGTTTATATAGCAATTAGCCGACTAACACGGACTCTTTTTAATAATTAGTTAAATAAATGTATGCATTAAGTTGGGTCAGCTACTAACAACTGATTGATTGGTGTACTTAAAATTCGTAAATGTAGTTGAGGAATTTTATTTATGTGGAAATGAAAGAATCAAGATACTAAAGTATAGTTTAATTTCAACGGACAATGGATTATGGTCATTAGAACATTTTAGCAACATGAGTAACAAAGTACTTAAGATTTTCCGAAAAAACTATCATAAGGTGGGGTTCAAGAGTGTGGATAAAATTAGGAACATTAGGTTTGCAGCGCATATATTAATAGCTAGCTACTTCTTTTAAGTTGTAGGTACAATGTTAAAGTTATTGATTAATAAATTAATTGATAAGTGTGTTATTCAAATCTATTGAAAGTTTGGTAAGAATCAACTAATTTCTTCAATGAGTAAGTGAAGTAAAAGCAGTCTGATACATGTAGTTTGTTTTTCTATAGTTCTACGTCCGAATTCTTTAATTGTATAGATGCAAACCAGAAACCCAAGTAGGCCAGCTCTGTAGAATAGTCTTACCATTATCAAACTCAACTAAATCACAATAAATTATTATAAAAATATTGTCTTCAATTCATGACACTTGAAAGAAGTGAACTAATGTTTGATTGTATTAGTTATTACAATATTTATAGATATTTAGACCATAATCTACAAAAGTCTCTAAAATTGAAAATTTTCTAAGAAGCTAGTTATGAGTTGGCCAAGTGCATTGCCGTTCATTGATGGAATGGTTCATCATTTAAGTTAAGAGACCAAGATTCAAGTATTTCTGTTATGATTAAGTCATGTTTTTTTTTTGAATTGGCTACAGTTATATATATTCTTTAAAAAACCAATTAACTAGTTATGATGACTTAGGGAAGTGGATTATCATCAACTAACAACACAATAACGAATGTATTGCCAGTTTTTTTTTTTTACAATCTTTTTAAACATTAAATGTTTTTAGAAGTGTTTCTACAGAAAGTAACGCAAATAACTTTCTACTATTCAAAAGAGTTGGTTGAGCACTAAATTAAAGAGCGTATTAAAAATAGAAAGGAGTGTGTATTATTATTTTATCTTTAACTTGCCATCGTAATTCTCTTCTTCAAGACTTCAAGGCCACAAGTCTCCCAAAATTACATGAAATACAGAAATGCGGTGGAGTATAAGAATATCTTATATCGATCTGATGAAAGGCCTTAGACTATGAGAATTAACTTTCTAAGAAATCTGATATGTCAGAGGTGCAAGTGAGTTGGAGTGGGACTCAAAAAGAGCATGCTTACTAAATAGTAAATACTAAGTTTTGTGGGTAACATCAGGGATGTAGTGACAAGCACAATAAAAATCTTGTACTTGGCTAAGAAGACAAGTTGGTTGCTGGAAAGCAAGTTTTGCCAAAAATAGAAAGGTTGTTGTGGACATCTTAGGAATAGAGAGATAGAGAGCGATAACTTTGTAAGAACAAAGAGAGTTTGCTTGCGGAAACACTTAGAGAATGTACAGTATGTATTTGTTTCATTATTGTGCCGTTGTTCGTGTGACTGTGTGAGCAAAAAGGTTTCTACTGGTTATCAATGTTCTTTCGTTGTAAGTTCTTGTAATTCGCCTAAACTCATTATAGTGGATTTTCTCGTAGCGAATCCTGGCGAGACGTAGACGTTGCCACGCCATCACCTTATATAAAAGGCTCTTGTGTTCTTCTTTTCTTGTGTCTCACACTTATGTTACTTTTGCCAAATTAGAATTTAAACATAGATAAGGCCTAATTTTTTCCAAAGTCGCTTTAACTAACTTGTTTACGTCAAAATACAACCATGCACGCAGTGCAACTACGTACAAGCTTCTTCTTATTTATTAGTTTCAGTGGTGACCTCCACCGCCAAACCCAAATCCGTTTCCGAATCCGCGTCCACCAAGTCCACCGCCATTGCCAAAGCCTCCACCAAGTCCACCGCCATTGCCAAAGCCCCCACCAAGTCCACCACCATTTCCAAAACCTCCACCACGTCCACCACCGAAACCACCACCAATCCCAAAGCCTCCACCAAGTCCACCACCTCTCCCAAAGCCTCCACCAAGTCCACCACCGAAACCACCACCTCTCCCAAAGCCTCCTAGGAAGGTCTTCTGTTCTTCATCTTTGCCAATGCCTCCTCCTATCAAGGTCTTCTTCTCTACATCTTTGCTAAAGCCCACACTATCTCTCGCAGCCACATTATTCACCACAAAAACATGGAGCCAAAACAAAGCCAAGAGACCAACTCCGTTTATGAGACGCCCCATCTCTAGTGATTTTCTTTTTGCAGTTTGAGATGAGCATAACTTATCCACATTACAAACGTTTATATAGCAATCAGCCAATTACACCAACTTTTTTTTTTTATTATTTAAATAATTATATGCATTAGCATTAAGTTGCTTCAACTACTAACAACTAACAATTGACTGGTTGTGGACTTGACATTCGTAAAACATTTACATTTTCATATTCGCATTACATCCCATCACATCCATGCTCTATTTATTTCTCCATCGACGCATTTCTAGTCTACAAGACTACAACTCCATACTTTAAGTCTTTCCCCCTTCCATTTTGGTAGCGAACAACAAATGTGTCGAACCCATTTTGTTATGTTCTTTTCTAAAGTTCGTGTTTATTATGTTCTTTTTGTTAGTTGGTTTCTCAAATATGTTCTATTGATCAATGTAATTGAGAAACTTTCTTTCTATGGAAATGGAAGTGAAATGGACAATGGCTATCATTAGTTTGGTGGACGTTTAGTTAAGTACAAATTGTACAATATGAGTTTAAAACTGTAGTTTTCCGTAAAGTAGAGTTTAAATTGTCGCTAAAATAAGAAACATAAGGTTTAAAAAATAGCTACGTGTTAAAGAATAAAAATAAGTGCTCGCGTCGACATGGAGAGCAACCTCTTGCCTCTAATCTTATGATCACTCTCATCGACAAACAGGTCAGAAACCGTGTCTCCTCCATCCGATTGCTGGGTGACACAGCCTACGAAGAAGCTCTTCACACATGGTTTGAAGCAAGAAACTGAGTCCAACGGCTCTCTCTGTTTTCAATCAATTCATGATGTAAAAAATGATGTTTTTTTGGTTTGAATTAATTTTACATTCAATTCGAAAAAAAAGAATAAAAAATAGCTAAAAATTGCTACTTCTTGTAGATAAAAAAATGTTAAAGAATAAAGAATATTGAGTTAAAATTCTTAAGTGTGTTCCTCAAATCTACTAAAAGTGTGGTATAAGAATTAACTAGTTACTTCAATGAGTAAGTGAAGTAAATGCAGTCTGATAGTTTGTTTTCTGTAGTCCTACTCTTACGTACGAGTGATTTAATTATATAGGTGGAAACTAGAAAGCCAAGTAGGACAGCTCTGTAATCACAATAAGTTCTCCTTGATAAATGGTATTCAAATTCATGACACTAGAGCAGAAGTAAACCTAGCTACTAATATGAGCTTAAAGTCCAATTAAAAACAAATCCATGGTGGTTTATTGATTGAATGGTTCAACATTTAAGTTAATGGATCAAAATTCATATATATTATCATGATTTTAATCATGTTTGGCCAACGTAGATATCATAAATGCTGAAAATGTAGTATGACTCTTTGTCATACGACTCATCACCTAAGGTTTTAGTTTTCGTTTATGTTTGTTTGTTATGATCTTCACTCTTTTTTCTTGTTGAACACTTAAATCATAGGAAAATGCCAACACAAGGGATGATATATTTAGCATGAAATTTTATTTAGAATTATTGATACAATCTTCCAATTTTACCTTTTAAGATTTCAAATATTGGAGCTTTTGTACGTTTAAGAAAAACTATATGGAGATTGAGGCTTGTGTTGTTCAAGATTGAGTGTTCTCTAGGCGTTCTTGATCACTGCAGATCGCGCTTTAAGGTTCAGGAAAATGCTCCTGAAAAGTATCCGGAGAATTAAGATGTTACCAAAAACCATTTGCAAGAAACATTAAACAACAAAATTACATAGAAAGGTTAAAGATTTTACCAGCAAGAAGCAACGAAGCTGCTGAACAAGACACGGAATTGCAGAGGAACATACTGATAATTAATCCATCCCACAACAGGCCAAAACTGTAGCATACAAAGTTTCATAAACCAGATTTATATAAATTGGAAAACGACATCAAAAGTGTAACATTAATGTGTGTGATTTTGGTTTGTAATTGAAATGCAAAAGTGTGACTCAACTTTTATGTTACCTTCCATGCAGTTAACTGGATGGTTGAGTAATCTTTCCCAAGTTTTTGCTTCACTAGCTTCCATGGCCTCCCTGTAAAAACATTGCAGGACATAAGATCTTACACTCAAGATCATAAATCAATAAAGAGAAACCAAACAATAAATTTCAAATGGCATTGAAAATTCAACTGTACCTTCCACAACTACACCATAGTAAGACATGAAAAGAAAATTGTTCCAAGGAGAAGATGTAAGTTGTTCCAACAAAACCTGCTTCACCACAATTTGGCTAGTTAAACCAAAAAAAAAGAGGAGACACAAATGGTACTACTAGTATACACGTCATTTCTAGCTAAAAGAAACTGACTTTTGGACTACTATTTCAGTTCTAACCACATTCAACTTCATATTGCCACAAGAAAGTCCAAATCTACTTCAACATCAACATCAACCAAGTAAGAAGCATTCAGGACTAATCCGGTTAGAAACGCCAGTCCATAAATTTGGTGACAACTTCTTACTAAAGAGACTATAGTATCTACAAACTACTTAGACCCACAACTATTATTAATGAAAAATGAAAAAAGCATTACAGAAGATGCTTAGTTTGGTACAGAACAAAAATGTTTTGAAAGAGAAAGGCAAGACCTTTTTGGCGACTGTTGTATTGTCCTTCTTAGACCCTTTGAAAATAGCATCCATCAATTTGTGGAAAAAGTGACCAAATGGCCCACCATAACACAACCCATACAACTGCAACAGATCATCATCCAAAGTAATCTCAGAAACCAAGAAAAAAATGTATGATCAAGACTTCAAAGCAAACATGAGAAAAAGAGCAACGAACCATAAGGAGAAGCAATCTCCGGAACTGAATCCGTTTAACACCAGAGATCTTCTGAGCTATGGCATCACTACAACCTGCCAAAACCCCAGCAGTGATCGCCTGCAAAATCAGCCAAACAGAAGAAAAAAGCAAAACTTTAACGAAACCCATAACTTCATCATGATCATCGGAACAATTGGAAGATTTGAGAAAAATCTTGATTAGAATTAAGGACGACCTTGGTTCGTAAAGGGTGAGCTTGGAGCTGAATCAGATATTTTCGCCATGCGTCTTTAGCAAAATCCGACATGGCCAAAGAAAGAGAAAAGATTTGAGAAGCAAGCGAAAGAGCCAAGAGCAGAGGAAGACTTAGGAGAGATCCAGATTTTGATCAAGAGAAATCGAAATTATTCCTAAATTAGGAATATTTTATTTTCTTTGTCTATTGATGACTATGTGTGGTTGCAGCTCCCAACATTTACAGGTAAAGTTCTCATACTATTTGCCTGTCACTGAATTAGTAGTAATCTCATCTGATTAGCTGTTTCTTTATACTAGTGTGGCCATTTCACCAATTAACCCTCTTTTTTTGTTAGGTACTCTCTTTCACAAGTTCACAATCACATCTTTGAGTTCTTTGGAGACAATCTTATAAGTCAAAGCTAACCTATAAATCATCTGAGTCACACAAAACAAAAAACCAGTGAAAAATTGATCAAAACACAAAGTTGTATGTACAAACTAAAACTCAAATAAGCAAAAAGCAACAAGGAGAAGAGCATAGTTTTTCTTTAACCAGAGAGCAAAAAAGCACAGCACAAGACAAAGCAGCACAAGCTGTGCTCTAATAGACTCTTTTTAAACAAGAGAGAGATCAACCCTTCGTGGGAACATACCATCTGAACTTAGTTTCTTGGCTTTACTCATCTGAAAAAATCAAAACTTCAACAATCAACATCTGACACAAGTTGTGTAATACACAATGAAAGTAAATAAAGTTCACTGCTTTTACCTATAAGAGGTGCCTCCACAAAGCCGGACGATCTCTTGAGATAAGGAGGACACGAGAGCTTGAGTAGTCGAACGAAGGACAATACATATCGTTCGGGCCGATAATCTCTCGTACAGTTTGTAAGCTTCCATAGTCGCCTGTCAATGGCTGTTGTTGCAAAGTCTCTTCTTTTGCAGTATCAAACACAAACAGTCCCATACCAGAAGTAGCCATGACAAAGTTCGAATTCCCCCAGACTTGTGTTATCGCAGAGTGGTGAGAGTGAGTGTTGGAGTCAGGTAGACTGTAAGTGCTCACGAGGCGCTGTTTCCTCAATGAGAATTGCTGCACTTGAGAAGAAGAAGATGATGGTTTCTTAACAGATGATGATTTCAGGTTGGTGCATCCGAGAAACACTGAATCTCCTCGAGATGATACACACTGAGCATTAACGCCAAGCTTAGGAATTTTAGCACCAATGCCAGATGGATTACGGAAATCCAAAATGTTGATTGAATCACTAGTGCAGAAAACTCCATCGTTGCCTTCAGCGTCCATAGAGCTTACTCTGCAATTTCAGGTGAAGACAAACTTATAAGTCAATGGTGAACAAGAAGAATAAGAAGAGGCTATAATAATGGTGAAGTAAAGTTTTAACCTTTGACGAACACCTCCACCAACTTCAGCATCTGTGTTATTGATATGAAAAGCTGAGATTTTTCTCCCTGAAGAGGAAATAGTGAGCTGAGCCTCAGGGTGAAGGGAATTGACATCCCAAACAGAGATTGCTTCAGCTTCAGCTACGACAAGTTTCCCTCGGTTTCTCCATTGTAAAGGGCTCGAATAATCTAAAGCTGACACAGGATTCTGCAACTCCCATCTCATGATTTGTTCCCCATCTCGTATGTCGAAAACCTTGACTACTCTCTGGAAACTAGCGGTTGAAGCTATGAGAGGACCGCATGGTCTGTACCACCACTGTTGAGTTTCTGGTATCAGTGAACAAGCCAAGGTGTTCCTAGCGTGAGATGTGTTGTTGGGTAAAGGAGCAAGAGCAGTCCTTGAAACTCTTGAAGATCCATCCTCGATGTGGACTGCCTTTATGTCTTTGGTGTAGAAATCCCATGAACAAAATCCAGACTCTAGTGTGTTCCCAGCAGAAGCAGCTACAACATATCTCCCTGAGCAGCCATCTGCACCAGGTGCTCGAACCACCCAGCAATCTCTCCATGTGTTTGGTGAGATACCATCTGGAGGATTGTACACAGCTTTTACCTGAACATAACATATAGGCCAAAATACAGCTTTAAATCTGTACGTGTAAGATGAAAACCAATCTAAATCAAGAAACACTTGAGAACTGTGTATATTGTGGTCAAAGTGAGAATGTAATATCAAATGTTCCACATCAGCATTGTTAAAGTTAGATCAAGCATGATGATAAAATAATTTTTTTTCAGGCAGGACATATGTTCCATAACGAAGTTAATACGTTTGAGAAATGAAAGCATAGTACCTCACAGTTAGCAACGTCGTGATACGAACATGAGCCATCATCATGAGCAAGTATAACTCCCTCGCCCTCTGATACAAACCATCCTCCGGTAGAAGTTTTGGATCCAATGTCATTGAGTTGATACATGCACTCATTCTCTATCTCTTCCAGCTCCATGTCCTCTCTATTCTCTTCTTCTTCGATTTCCTCAAGGTCTTCATCCGCTCTGAGAATTTCAGCTAAGTTGGAAGTCAGTTTGACATCTTTTGAAGCATCATTTTCCTTTGACGGTTCCTCCGTATCCATCTCCTGCACTTCCACATTTTCCAGCGCATACTGGTCACTCGTGAAGGTCACTTTTTCCTTGTCAAGTGAGGCCAAGAACTCTAGTGCTATTGGATTCTCCTCACAGGGACCTGAGGGCTTCTCTTCAGCTTTTACTGCCTTGTTAGACTCAACAGAATCATGGCCTTTTGAGACTTGTGAAGACGTTTTGGATTGAGTTCTGCTCCTTAGCAACCTCTGGTGAGGAAAGAGTCTGTCTTCCAGCTCTTCTTTATTCAATCCTTTCACCGAAGCTTTTGCCTTTGTCACTTGAGTGGTCTTGTTTTTCTCAGAACCATCAACAACACGACTCATACAAGTTTCAATCCCTGTGATCTTCTGATGTATATGAGAGATTATAACCTTTGACGAGTCCTGATTATTCAAATCCAGCATGTCCTTTGTCTTCTTGATATCCGATGCAATTTTCTTAACCTTTCCTTCAAGAAAAGCAAGCTTCTCGTGCAGCTTGCTTGGGTACTTGGCAGCGATATTGCTGCTACCTTCGTTCCCTTTTATCTCCTTTAACATCTCCATTGCCTTGCCAGCATTATCCAAAGACTTTCTTCTTAAAGCTACACTAGTCCCTTTTCCTACTCCTATCTTTTCAATTTTAGCATCGGATTTCGAAGCAAGAGCAGATTTTTCTCCAGAAACAACTTGCTTGGGTACTTGGCAGCGATATTGCTGCTACCTTCGTTCCCTTTTATCTCCTTTAACATCTCCATTGCCTTGCCAGCATTATCCAAAGACTTTCTTCTTAAAGCTACACTAGTCCCTTTTCCTACTCCTATCTTTTCAATTTTAGCATCGGATTTCGAAGCAAGAGCAGATTTTTCTCCAGAAACAAGCAAAGCAGGTGCATTTGGATCGGAAATGGAGTTTCTCGCCGTGATAGAACCCTCAAAATTGCTTGATTTCACTGTTTTGATTTCTTCATCTGCTTCCTCACAAACCTTAATTGACTGCCCAGATGTATCGCCGATCTTATTTTCACCGGTGGCCTTAAACCCAGATTTCTTATCCTGATCAGATTCACCCTTTTCCCCAAAAAAGCCCGGTGACTAGGCTTGGGATTCTCTTTGCTGGATGATGATTTCTGGAGAGCAGGACTGGGATTTCTGCTAGAGATCGGAGCTGGAGTTACAGACCTCGAGGGTTTCTTCCCAGTGGATGGATTCTCTCCGGCGCCGGAGTTTATATCTTTCAGCCGGCGGCGATTCGATGAAGCTGACATCGGGAAAAATCTTAGGGCGAAATAATTTAGGATTTGAAAAGAAACTTTGGGGAGAGAAAAAAAACTAAAAAGGTCTTTTGATTGTGAAAGAAAAGCGCAAAACGATAAATGAAGGATATAGTAAATTACTAGCAGACAAAAAGAAAAGGTTTTCAAAATGCTTTTGTGATTTTGGCGGGATTACGAAAATTTTCAAAATTCGAAATTTGGTTCCTTCTACACAGCGTTTTAATGAATATCTAGCTGTCGATTGCGACGCTGAAAACGCTGCGTTTTATAGCACGAGGTCTTTTGCTAAACACGTGCCAATGATACACAAAAACGCTGCGTTTTGAGTTTGGTGGTGGTTATTATGTGAAAGGTTTTGTGTTCTCATGCGAAACGTTGTGTATGGTTCTCGCCTTCTCGGGCAAAGGACACAACCGTAGAGAAATGTCTGAATCAATTTATAAATACTTCAAAAAGGGACAAAAGTACTCAACAAAACTTACAACAAACCGACATCGAAAGAGAAGTAGACGAAGAAAATGGCGAATGAATATGGATTCGGATCGGGTTCGATCTTGGCGATTGTGAGCGTTGCGATGATGCTACTGTTCGTTCCGTTGATGATGGGACCAGTGTTTCCACCATCTCCTCCACTGATCTTGGTGATTCCGATCGTTTTGCTCTTTGTGTTTCTCTATCTCCATTTTACTTCCAAGTGAAACAATCATCTCTTCTTCTTTTTTTTTTTTCTTTTTTATGATCACGATCATGTAATTTCTAGTGTATATGGATTTATCAGACAACACTGATCGATATATGTTTCTGGCTTTTACATGTATTAATAAAGAATCACGTTTTGGTTACGCATATTTATCTTCAAATTCATAATACAACTTGGTTATTCGTTTCTTGGATTTGGCATGAAATGTGGTTGTTTTCTATATTTTGTTCCTCTTTTCTCATATTATTTAGATCGTTCGATATATTTGATAGCATGTGTAATACTTATTACACAAGCAGTCATCAGAGTTCCCATCTTTTTTGCAATTTTCATTTTACTTCCGTAGGAAGAAATCGGTGTCAAGGTTAATTATCTACGTAAACAATCATGTACGTAAGAGGCCATGGAATTTCACACATTAAATCAACCAAATATGCACCCGTTCGATGGGATATACATCTTAAGAAAAAGGAATATATCAATCAAGTACGTATTTCCAAGTTTCCTTTTTATAAATAAAAGTGCTTGTTGATTACTACGACAGTTTGAGCGTAACCGGAAACACCAGGATTCCGGAGAAAGTTCCGGTTAGAAAATGATTAAATAAACCCAATTTCTTTGGTTTTGTTTTAATTTGTGTTGTAAATCAGAATTAGTAACATGGTAGTTTCTTTTTGAGATTGTGATCAAACAGTCTTATTGTAAAATTTGGAAAAAACTTATATAAACAACGCTGCTGAAATTTTGAGATACACCGTTTAGCGATTTGAAGAAATCTATGCTAAACCCATTTTTTGGCATTTTCCATTTGCGCGGATAACACGAAGACAAAATGACCGTTTTAACCCATGTTTGGTTGTGAGTATGAAAATGGGCCAAAAATAGAGTATCAGTACTAATGGGCCTTAACAGCCCATTGATATGTAAAAACCAAAAACGAGGCCACCTGAGTTCTCTTTCTCTCTCTGTCAGTCTACGACTGTAGTAATCTCTTCGTCTCTCGCTCGCATAGTTTGATTCTCCAAAACCAGAACCAGTCTCGCTCTCTCTTTCTTTTCCTACTTTCGGAATCTCAAGAAAAGGTATGTCTTCTTGAATCTGCTGATTTCTTAACCAATTTCTCAGGACATTTTTTAGTCTAGGGGTTTAGACGGTGGTTTGCTAGAACAATATTTGGGAAAACGATGGTTTTGGTTCTTATTCGTGGAATGAATATGGAAAGCTTTCTGGTTCCTTTGTTTCTCTACAAATTGTTAGCTTTTGACGGAAGTTTTTTAAGATTTTCCCTGGGATACTTACATGCCTGCGTACTGTTTGTTTAAATTCCTAACAGAAAACTGTTCATTGAAAAGCTCACTTTTTTCATTCAGATATTGTTCTATGTTGGTAGATGTATAATGTGAAAAACGGCTCCAGTTGTCTGTTTGAGTAACGTATATAGGTGGAATTGGCACATGCATCGATTTGAATCCTAAGGCGATCGTGTTCATATTCTTTGATAAAAACTGAAACTTTGATCTAATCTTGAGCAGAAATTGTTGTGGAAGTTGGTTTAGCTTATCTTGTAGTTGCATTGTGTTGATATAATGAAAAGGGTATGGTGCAAGATGAATAATTGAAAGAGCTATAAAAAAAAAATGCAATGTTACAGAGTTTTCAAATTTGTAATAGCACTGTCGATACATAAAAAAAAAAGGAAACAAAATTAAAATGGATTGGGAACACTTCGACACAATGGGCACGAGTTTTGACGAGCAAGCCACTCGAAGAGACAATCTTCATGAAACAAATGTTTGCATTCAGGCAACTCAATAATGCATTCGCGACTCTTGCAAAAAGCCACAATACAAATTGAACACTGAGTCTCACTTTTTCCATCCAAATCCTTTGGTTCCACTCTCTGTTCTTTAACTAATCTCTGCAAAACTTCCCGCGAAGCACCCTTTGACGGAGGAGAAACATGCAGCGTTGACGGTGAAAGCGAAATCCACCTCTCTTCTTTGATGAAGTTCACATTGACGGTTACGAAAACAGGTTCTCTAAGAGAATTATCATTAGCAAGTCTTTGATTGATTTTGTGAGCGATTGTTTGACCTAAATGTCTCGATTCAGGAACAGACCGATAACGAAGGAGTTCATAGAGATGCGGTGACGTGAAACCCCCACGTGGCTTCAAATGGATGTGAGATGATCTTAAATGTATTACCGTTTCACGTACGTCTTCAACAACCTCTCGGAAAACGTCGTGTAGATAGATTTTAACTGTGTTTGTTGACTCGAGGTTTCTTGGTAAATTAGCCACCGTCGTAATCATCACTTCGACTATATCACTAGTTCTGATACTCATGGTCGTAGAAGAGGAGGTAGAAGAAGAAGAATATTTTCAACCAGAACTAAACCCTAATCTTGGATTGAAGATGAAGAAGAGCATTTTGTTATCTGAAGAGAGACGGAGAGAATTTGATTACTTCAGGTGAATGAGTATGATAGAGTATAGATGTATTTGAGCTAGAAAAGATAATCCGATTGAATAGAGAAGTACAGATTACAAGCCGTAGTTCACAATCTCATGACGATTGTGAACGAGAATCTCATGGCGACTCTCACGATAAGCTCATCACGCTTTCTCGCTTACAACTTACAAAATGCATAATCTCTAAAGCAAGTGTACAAAGCTTATTTATACTACTTCTCAGTACCAGCAAACCCTCTCCTTCAACCAGAGACTTTGCTTTCTATTTCTTATTTTGGTGAAGCTTATCAGAGTACTAATTTATATAGAGAGGAGGAGTGTTGCAAAACCGGACGCGTTTTGTTTTATTTCCTTTTTCTAAAAGGCGATCTGCTGATCCGACCGTTAGCTAATTTGTTATCTTTGACATTTGGATTATTGCCGGAATTTAATCGAAAATAAAATGTTTGGTACTGACTTGTTTTGTTCTGGTTTAGTGGTTATGACCTATGTTCAAAATCTCGCTAGGCATTACCAGGGCGCTCAGTCCGGGAGTAGCGACTTTTGCAAAAGTCGGAAAAAACTCGGAGAGTACTCGGCGATTTTATTTTGTATATTTATTTTAAATAGGTTATATTATTTTATAATTGCGCAATAAACATGAAGATGTAGTCTAGTCTAATGGTTTTAGTTGTCCATAATGACTCGCAGGTCACAAGTTCGACTCACGTACAATGTGATTTTAATATTTCTCATGTTCTATACACTTATGAAGTTGAATGACGAAATTACCCTCGTCTTCTTCCTCACCTCTGTCACGCCAAAACCCTAGTTGTCTACTATATTATTTTCAACTTAAAAATCCAGAAAATAATGAACTTTTTTTTTAATTTTCGAGTTTGTGACCGAGTTCTGATAAACTCCACGGAAGACACCTTCTAGCGAGCAATCCGGCGCTTAATCGGCTGGAAGGCCGAGTTTTAGAACACAGGTTAGGACTACCACCATAGGCAAAGGAATTACACTATTATTGAGAAAAGAAAATGGACTATTGATTCTAGGCCCCCGACTTTAGCCCAAACCCGATAACCGAACCCGTGTCCGACTCGGAAAACCCGACCCGAGTCGGGTTCGGGTTTGCTAAAATAACCGTTCGGTTCTCATATAAATTTCAGATCAGGTTCGGTTCTGTTTATACCCGATAACCGAAGTACTAACCGAAAACTGATAATTATCACTTACATAACCCAAACCTAAAACAACACCACCTCCTCTTCAACATTTTCCCCGAATCTACAAAGATCTTTCTTTTTTCATCTCTTTGGGTGCAAATGGTTGACACATTAGTGGAACAAAATTAGATGGAATTGGTAATTCCCTTGCATTCCTCTAAAAAGTCACCATTTGACAAAAATTACTATTCCACTAAATTATGTAGGACCCACTAAAAAGTGAAAAATAACCCTTGTTTCGTTGAGATTTGTTCCCCTTTCAATAGTTAGAGCATGTGCAGCAGAGAGACTATGAGAGTTTCTTTAGCCAAAAAAAAGAAAAAATAAAAACATTTACCTACGTGGCGAGTCCCAAGGCGAGAGACATCTCTCCGGGGAGAGATTCCAGAACCGTTTCTCTGACACATTTCTCCACGTGTGAGCACATGATTGGGTTTCAAATTTTTATTTTAGTTTTTTTTAATTTTTTCGAAAATCTTTAAAAAAACAAAAAAAAAACAAAAATTTAAAGAAACTCTCATAGTCTCTCTGCTGCACATGTTCTTAGAGGAATAAAAACCAGCGTAATTCAAATTAACTTCTCATATTCCTCTAATGGAAAATTATAATTAATAATTATATTGAGAACATGATTTAAGAAACTAACCATTAGAATGTCTTGGCTAGAATACAAGCTGTAGTTTATATAATAATACCCATTTGGTCCTTGTCATTTTTATTGGAAATTAATGCTATACTATTTTTTTACCTCTGCAGAATAGTACGAAATGTTTTCTTATATTAGGGTTTAGATTTTTTTTAGGGTTTTGATTTTTGAGTTTAGGATTGATTTTGGGTTTAGTGTTTATATTTTTGGGTTTTGGATTTAGGGGTTATAATTTAAATTTTGGGTTTAGTATTTATACTTTTGAATTTAGGGTTTAGCTTTTTGGGTTTAGGGTTAAGATTTTGAAATTAGGATTAAGATTTTGAGGTTAGGGTTTAGATTATGGGTTTATGATTTATTTTTGGGTTTAGGGTTTAGATTTTTTATTTAGGGTTTAGATTTTGGGTTAATGATTTATTTCTTGGTTTAGGGTTTATATATTTTTATTTAGGGTTTAGATTATGGATTTAATGTTTGGGGTTTAGGGTTTCAAATTTTTGGTTTAAAATGAAATTTGAACACTATACTATTTTGTTCTATACAGTATTGTCTCAAGGGTAATTTAGGGTAGAAAGTTTGGCTATGGTTAGTTTCTTTATTTTGTTTTTGCTATTGCTATATTCTTAATTATTGTGCTCAATATAATTATTAAGCAAATTGACCCTTCCTCTAATTGTTATTCCACTCACCAATATTCCTCTTATTCTGTTTATTCCACCTATCCACCACCATTTGCACCCTTTGTTCTTTATACAATCCACACAGATCTATCAAAATCTTCTCTCTACCAACAATCATAAGTTGCAGTCAGAAACAAAACCCTTTTCTTTGTATCATTTGTTTCTTCCCTTCAATCTTATCTACGACACTAACCACATAATCATCTTGCTTGGGAAATACAAACCTGAGATTGCAATAAGTCGTCAACAAGAACACCATCGCAACCAACACAGCTGATAAGAGACGAACCGAATCTCATCGAATCTGCGGATCTGAAATCTGCGGAATTGGGAGGAGAAGGGGATTGTGGAGAAACAGAGGGAAACTGCTGATAAGAAGAACTCTATGGAGTTAAGGTTTACGGTTTCGGGATCTAGACATTCCGGTGATCGTCTATCCGGCGGAATCGGGTATAAAAAAACCCGAAAACCCGACAATTACCCGAAACCGAAAAAATCGGGTTTTCTTCGGGTTTTAGTCTCAACCCGAAAACGGACCCGAACCCGAAATTTATGATAGAGGGAACAAAATTTCGTTAGCGAAAAGTTATTGCTGCAAGATGAATCATTAAAAGAGCCATAAAAAATTGCAATGTTACATATTTAAAGTTACAACAACCAATATCGATACATAAAAGGAAAAAATGTAAACGGAATGAAAACCCTAGATCTCTCAACTCAAATTTAAAGCCCTCAAGCCTAACCTTTGACTCTGTTTGTTACCATCTCCCTCGTACGGAACACCCCGACACAAGGGGCACGAGCTTTGACAACTAAACCACTCGAAAAGACAATTTTCATGAAACATATGTTTGCATTCAGGCAGCTCAGTAATGCACTCACGACTCTCGCAAAAATCCACTATACAAATCGAACACTGAGTCTCACTTTTTCCTTCCAAATCCTTAGGTTCCACTCTCTGTTCTTCAACTAATCTCTGCAAAACTCCCCGCGAAGCACCCTTTGCCGGTGAAAGCAGAATCGGCCTCTCGATGATGAAGAACACATTGACGGTTACGAAAACAGGTTCTCTAAGAGTATTATCAGCAGAAAGTCTTTGATCGATTTCATAGGCGATTAATTGACCTAAATCTCCCGACTCAGGAACAGACATATCACGAAGGAATTCAGAGAGATTAGGTGGCGTGAAACCACCACGTGGCTGCAAACGGATGTAAGATGCTCCTAAATGTGTTACCGATCCACGTACGTCTCCGACAACCTCTTGGATAATGTTGTATAGATAGATTTTAACTGTGTTTCTTGACTCGAGGTTTATTGGTAGATTCGCCACCGACATAATCGCCACTTCGATTCTATCACAACTGGTTTCCATGGTCGTAAAAGAGGAGGAAGAAGAGATGAATATTTTCAACCAAATCTAAACCCTAATCTCGGATTTGAAGATGAAGAAGAGCGTTTCGTTATATTAAGACTTAAGAATGACTGAGAGAAGTTGATTTCTTCAGGTGAACGAGTTATAGAGAGGAGGAATGTTGCAAAACCGGACGCGTTTTGTTTTATTTCCTTTTTCTAAAGCTCGATTTTTCCAAGTTTCCTTTTTCTAAAACGCGATCTATATATTGATCCGACCGTTTGTTAATTTGTTGTCTTTCACAATTGGATTACTGTACCGGAATTAAATTTATAACAAAAGTTTGGTACTGGCTCGGTTTGTTCTGGTTTAGCGGTTAGGACTGCAATAGGCAAAGGAATTAGACTATATATATTATTGAGAAAAGAAAATGGACGATTGGTTCTGTAATTTCTAATTTTTATAAGATTCATTGTTTTTCATTCATTCTGTGAACGTTTTGCTCTTTGGAATTCTCTATCTCCATTTTACTTCCAAGTGAAATTAATCTTCTTTTTGCATTTTTATGATTATGATCGATCATGTAATTTCTAGTATATCATCAGACAAAAACTGATCTTCCAAGTGTGTTCCACTTGTTGAGTGATCCAATTAAAATACAGTATGTTTCTTGGATCTGGCATGAAACGAAAGTATGTTGGTTGTTATTTTTTTATCATTTCTTCCTCTGTTTTTGTCTACTTGTGCATGCATGCAACCATTCATCGAACAATCTAACAATATGAGAAAAAGAGTTTTAAAAAAAAAATGTGTTTTTTCTAACTGAATTAACACCCAATTAACAACCCATACGGTGGTAGCTGTTGTTCTTCTTGCCACTAATGATCTCAAGTATCAATACTCCGTAGCTATATACATCTGACTTTCTTGGTAGATTAGCCACCGACGTAATCATCACTTCAATGATATCACTAGTTCTGATATTCATGGTCGTAGAAGAGGAAGAAGAAGAAGAAGAATATACCTTCAACCAAAACTAAACCCTAATCTCGGATTTCAAGATGAAGAAGAGCGTTTTGTTATCTGAAGAGAGAAGTTGATTTCTACAGGTGAACGATTTATTTATATAGAAGGAGCAACAGATGAAAATCGTAGGGAGGGAGGGTTCGTTAGGGAAAAGATATGAATAATTGAAAGAGTCATATAAAAATTGCAGTGTTACATATTTTTCATATACATATATCAAACGGAATGTGATGCCCTAAAGTTATAAACTCAAAGGCCTAAAGACTAACCTTTGGATCATTCTTTTGTTGCTATCTTCCTCGTACGGAACACTCCGACACAAGGGGCACGAGTTTTGACAACGAAGCCACTGGAAGAGACAATCTTCATGAAACATATGTTTCCATTCAGGCATCTCAATAATGCATTCGCGGCTCTTGCAAAAATCCACAATACAAATCGAACACTGAGTCTCACTTTTTCCTTCCAGATCCTTCGGTTCCACTCTGTGTTCTTTTACTAATCTTTGCAAAACTTCCTGCCAAACACGCCTTGACGGAGGAGAGCCATGCAGCGCTCGCAGCGAATTCAAAATCCTCCTCGCGTCGACGAGGAACAACACATTGACGGTTACGAAAACAGGTTCTCTAAGCGAATTATCATTAGCAAGTCTTTGATTGATTCTATTAGCGATGGTTTGACCAAAATATCCCGACCCGGATCACCCTATCTCTCATTTGCTTTAATTATATGCACACTACCAAACATTTTGTTTCAGAATTTTAGAGATTGCATGTCTTTGAAGGTCACATTTTATACCAAATCCTCTTAACCCCAAATCTTTCTAATAATTTCCAAACATCCATTAGACAAAATTAAAAAAAACATAGAAGTAATTTTCCTTTTTATGTCATTAGAAATCTTATTTTTCTATTTTCTAAACACTTTAATATGAATAAAAATAGAATTGAGTATTAAGGAAATATCATAATAACAAATAAAATGAAATTCTTTTAAGATGCTTATGTGTACCGATCAAATTAAATTTCTTATTTTCCTTTTGCTACACCACAACACCTTGTTGCTAAAAAAAATTTATTTGTCTAACTACTTAGTGTATTTGCCATGAAAAACTGTTAATAGAGATGTTTAATCTGAGATTTCATTAAAATGAATGGTTGAATGTGCCATAATAGATAGTATGGGCTTCTTAATCAATTTTCCACTAATATAAAAGACAACTTCTAATGTCATTTCTTATTAGATAATCTATATAAAAATTACAATTATTAAAATCTAATTAATAAAATATTTGTAAAATAGGAAATTTACTAAAGTTATATGTTAAAGTAATAATACTTATTGGAATAAAAGAAAATATATGGATATTAAAAAAATGGAAATTTGCTAATATGCATAAAAGGGAAATTTGCTAATAAGAATAAAAATAAAATTAATTATTCAATTAAAAAAATTAATAATAATGACATGGACCAATCAAATACAGTTTTAGAATCCTAGGTGGACACCCTCTAATGCATATAGACTCAACTTTTATTAGTAATAGATAACCTTTTGTATGGTTATTTATGTTTTTGTAAAACGTATTAGATAACCTTAATTTATGTTTTTGTTCATACATTTGATCATCAAAGCGTGTAACCGTTTCATGGTACATATCTCTAAAGATCATGTGTTTCTTGGAGCGAAAATGAAACACAAGTAAAATATTGTCCATTATTTTTTCATAAGCAAATGATAATGATCATATACATAACATTTCTTACATACAAAATTATATGTCTATTTCTTTTGTCACTCAACATCCTATGAACGATTCCCGTTCAATCAATGGACGCATACTGCATTCATTTGACGGCTTTGAAGACCTAGAAACATGCTTGACTTAAAACTTTTACATATATATATATATGCCAAAAAAAAGAAAAGGTAACCAAGCCTTTGATTATAAAATAATAAAAAACCAAACAGAGGGTGTTGAACTTTTTCAACGAGGATCAACACTGGTGTTTGTTACATCATCTACTGAACAAGTGAAAGACTTGCTTGTAGATTGATTCGATTCTGGTCCGTTCGGAAAGAAAAAACCAGGTGGCTTAGGCACATGCAGAATAAGTGAAGTGTTGGTGAGCATCTGGTGAATCTCCGACATTGCTGGACGATCTGCTGAATTTTCCTGAACGCATAATAGTCCGATATGGATACATCTTATAATTTCATCCTTTTTACAGTCTTCTCCGATACATTCTTCTTGAATGCTGGGATCTATGAGTTCATGCAATGAATTCTTCTCCCAAAGTTTCCAAACCTGTAATATAATATTATCATCATTTTTGTTTAAGAATGCTTAAACAAAGTTAATTTGAGACTTGATTAGTTTATAATTTCTCACATAAGTGACTAAGTTGGTAACAGAACCACCCATACGGTGGAAGCTGCTGTTCTTCTTGCCACTAATGATCTCAAGCATCAATACTCCATAGCTATATACATCTGATTTTGTAGAGAACTCGCCATGTGTTACATACTCGGGAGACATGTAACCGCTGCAAATTTGAATAACAGGAGTTAATGTAAATTCTGTTTCAAAAAGGTTTTACGATCAGATGATTCGGATGTACACTTACAATGTTCCGACTACTCTTATTGTATTGGCGCCACCTTGGTCCATTTCAAAGATCCTTGCCATTCCAAAATCAGAAATTTTGGGATTCATTTTTGGATCTAAGAGAATGTTACTCGCTTTAAGGTCACGGTGTATGATTGTGAGCCGTGAATCTTGATGAAGATATAGAATCCCTCGAGTAATCCCATTGATGATTTGTGTCGCACTCTCCACTCCAGCTGAGCTCTTTTCATAGAGTCTGCATAGTCAAATATATATTACTATATTTGCAAAAGTATAAACCCTATGTAAAGGCGAAGAAGTATATGCCAAGTTACCGAATAAGAAATAATCAAGGCTTTTGTTGGACACAAACTCATAGACGAGTAACTTCTCTTCTCCTTGTAGCGAGAACCCGAGAAGCCTAACAAGATTCCTGTGCTGAAGCTTTGCAACGACAAGAACCTCGTTCTTGAACTCTTCTTTACCTTGTCCTGATCTTTTTGACAGTCTCTTCACCGCAACTTCAGTTCCATCTGGGAGCACACCCTTCAAAAACATTTACAAATATTGTTTTCACTGCTTGTCCGCAAAAGAACGAGGTGGAGTAAACTAAGATCTTACTTTGTAGACGTCACCAAATCCACCTTCACCAAGCTTGTTACTTTCAGAAAAGTTGCTTGTTGCTACTTCAATCGTTTTTAGATCAAATTGTACAGATTCAGCTTCATTTAAGACCAGTCAAATAATTTTCCAAGCTGTGAAAAAGGACCAAAGTTACCAATCAATGTTAAAATAAAATAAAAGGAACTTACTCTGAAGCGCAGTAGTTGCTTGGTTTTGTTTTCTCCTCTTGAGAATAACTAAGCCTAAAGAAGTCAATATTAATGTAACCACAATAATAATAACAATTGCCGCCACAATTCCACTTGAGATTCTTGTATCTGCATAAAAACACAATTTACCCCCAAAAAAACATAATTACACATAGCCATAAAAAAAAGTGTGAGTAAATTTTCTCTGAAATGTTACCAGAATGACTTGCCTTTCTTGGTTATACTGGTTACAGAAGACGGCGGTGAAGTAACGTAAGTAGCATTATCAAAAGCACCAGAGAATCTATACACCTCCCACCGGAAAAAGCAGCTTGGCCGCAGTGTAATCACACCTCTCTTACCAAGGTACCGTCTCTTATAGTAATCAACGCTGCTCTCTAGGCAAAGTTTACAATTTTCCGAA
This sequence comes from Microthlaspi erraticum, assembly GCA_902728155.2. Lineage (NCBI taxonomy): Eukaryota > Viridiplantae > Streptophyta > Magnoliopsida > Brassicales > Brassicaceae > Microthlaspi > Microthlaspi erraticum. Next base: position 715,484 of record CACVBM020001063.1, read on the forward strand.
GAAACATCTAGAGTGCATTGCATCAACACCGATATGTCCCCATAAACCGGCACCGGAGCTACATCCTTTGCATAGTATTTCACCGACGAAGAAGCTCCTGTGATCATACGAGACATTAACACGTCCCACAAACTATAAAACTCCTTGAGGATGTTTTTCTTTATGTCCATGTCATTGAAAAACACTTTATACGGCTCCAAGATTAGTAAACCGTTGAAGGGGCGGTTAGAGTAGCGAACAAGGCAAATAATCTCTTCACCAAACCACGAGAATGCGTTTGTCTGGTTCAGACAGATCTGTAGCAAGTATCCGGCTGCGTCGTTGATACAGGATGAGCAAGCATCGGGCTCAGTGCCTGGAGCGCACATCCCAATGGCGTTGACTCTGTCGGAACCAAGCCCGACCGAACCGTTGAAGTAGCTGTCGTGAGCCATGACGTTAGAAGCCATGTTAGAGAGGATGAGACGACGGTTCTTGTCGTATGAACTATTGGGTTTGAAAATCCCATGAGATTCATCACACGTTCGATCTTGTGCAGAAACAAAGCATATGATCAAGAACAAGAAGCAGAGGATTGATACAGAGCTCTTTTCCGCCATTCTTTGTTCTTTTTAGAATTTTCAGATCGTGTGTGTGTGTGTTGGAATGTGTGGATTTTATCAATTTGTCCAGACGTTTGAATATTACACTTGGAAGGACCACACAATCTTAATAAATTGATAGTATGGATTTATGTGGGAAAAGTCATCGTTGATATTTAGAGGTTTTTAGTGAATAAGATAAAATAACGTCTTAGCAAAGAAATTAATATCTTCGTTACAAGTCACTAACAACGTATAAAGACCTAAACTGTGACATCCCGATTCTTGTGGTTCGGTTTGGAGTTGGTTTGATAACTCTTAAGTGGGTTTTGGGCTCTTATATTTCTCCAAGAAGCCCATTATTAAATTTCCCTTGTCACTAACAACGTATAAAGACCTGTGACATCCCGATTCTTGTGGTTCGGTTTGGAGTTGGTTTGATAACTCTTAAGTGGGTTTTGGGCTCTTATATTTCTCCAAGAAGCCCATTATTAAATTTCCCTTGTCACTAACAACGTATAAAGACCTGTGACATCCCGATTCTTGTGGTTCGGTTTGGAGTTGGTTTGATAACTTTTAAGTGGGTTTTGGGCTCTTATATTTCTCCAAGAAACCCATTATTAAATTTCCCTTGATCCCTTGAGGATATTTCTTTTTCGAGTTGTTAAGAGAGACAAGTATAAGGTTCGTATATGCTAAGCATATTCCTAATAGAATAACGATCATGAGATCTTCTTCGAGATTTGGATTCATCTCTTTACCTCCTCCCATCGACTATAAATAAGAGAGACTTCATTCCTCTTCTCTCGATTACCAACTCCCTTCCTCTAAGAATTGTGATTCTCTCACCTTGAGCTTCACACTCTTTCTCTTCGACCATCATGTTTTCTCCTTCCCATGATGGCGCTGCTTCTCCTCCGACGTCGCCTCCTCCGTCCATCGTTCCTGCTGGCTTTGAGGAACCCACTCCTCAAGCCATCAACCACTCCATGGCGTTGCTCCTCGGTGTACCACCAGTGGACAACCAAACCCTTGCGGCGTTCGTCGCTGCTAACGCTGCCGCCGTGACACCTCCGACACGCCGGGTGTTCTATCCTCCGCCGCTGGTGATGTATGCACCGCCGGCAATGCTTGCACCGCCGTCGCAGTATTCATTCGCTAACCGTCACCGTCACCTTATCACGCTCCACCGCTGCCATATCCCACCGGTCACCCGAGGTGAGGATATGCCTATTCCCTCACATATCTTATTATATAAAGCTAGATGGTTGCGACATGTAGGATTTTTATAATTTATAGGATCGCGACATATGTCACTTTTTAATGTTACGTCTGTTAAGATCATGACACGTGTCTTGAAAAAAAAATAATTAAAAAATGTTAGAAAAAGGAAAATTTTTAAAAAAAAAAAAATCATATTTGAGTATTCATCAAATTTATATTGTCCAAACACATATTAAAATTCAAAATAATGTAATAAATAAAATCCTATTTGTACATTAGGAAAAATCAGAAAAAAAAGAAATAAACAATTAAAAAGAAAAAATATTACATCCATTAGGAAAAGTAAAGAAGAAACATAATCCTATTACGAAAAGGAAAAAAAAACGAAAAATCAGAAAATTATGAAGAAATAATTAAAAAATTGTTACATCCAATAAGATAAGGAATAAAAAAACATATTCCAAATACGAAAAGGAAAATATAACAAGCTATATTTTTTTAAGTTTCTTTCTCATTAAGAAATAAAAAATCATGTTTTAAAAGTTCAAGATATCAATGAAGAATAATTAACTTTAGATCGCTACATGTGTCTAATATTTGATCTGGTGATGACATATGTCAACACAATAAAATTGGAAAAATGTAGTAACATAAATAAATAAACTAACAAAATAATTTAAAACAACTAATTAATAATGAAAATGAAAATTTATAATGGTAAGAGGCAAACACAAAATTGAAAAAGAAACAATATAAATAGAAAACTAACAAAATAATTATCAAGGAACTAAATAATATTAAAAAGAAAGTTTTATAATGGACCAATCTTCTAATATTAAATAGTTAAATTTTCCATTTTTTTGTTAGATAAAACAATATTAAAAAAATCATCAATATTTAGAATAAAGGTTTCAGCAATGGAATAATCAAAGTTTCATAAATTAACGAGTCCATTAGATTTAGACACATGTAAGCTTTTCTATTTCATATCATGAATTCAAAATTAAAATGTAAAAATATTACATATCTTAGTTTATTTAGAGATTTATTATCGGGTTTTTAATATTATTTTACTTATTTTTAAAAGTGATCAAATTTTGTTTAATATTCTTTCATGATTTTTATAAAAGGAAATTAAAATAAACCCGCGTATACGCGGGGCCTAATCTAGTAATTATATAGAAGGAGGAATGTTGCAAAACCGGACACGTTTTGTTTTATTTCGTTTTTTTCTAAAGTTCGATTTTTCCAAGTTTCTTTTTTTCTAAAAGGCGATCTATTGATCCGACCGTTAGCTAATTTATTATCTTTGACATTTGGATTATTGTACCGGAATTTAATCGAAAATAAATTTTGGTACTGGCTTGGTTTGTTCTGATTTAGCGATTAGGACTACAATAGGCAAAGGAATTACACTATTATTGAGAAAAGAAAATGGACTATTGATTCTGTAATTTCTAACTTTTATAAGATTCGTTGTTTTTGGATCTTGGAGCATGTGGTCAACTTGTTGACTATACACAGTTGTTTCTTGGATTTGGCATGAAACCAAAGTACTGCATGTTGGTTGTTCATTTCTTCCTCTCTTTTTTGTTTCTCATATTGTTAGAGTGTTCGATGTATATATGTTGCATATTTAATACTAACACAAGTAGACAGAAACAGAGTTTTTTTTAAAAAAAAAAATGTGTTTTCTAATCTTCATCTTACTTTTACGTTAGGTATCCCTTTGTATGGTTATTTATGTTTTTGTATTGAACAAAAAAAAAAGTATCAGATAACCTTAATTTGTGTTTTTGTTTATACATTTGATCATCAAAGGGGAAATGTAGCAGTACAGTGGGTCTTGTATTGGGTCAAAGATGGGCTTCGAGTCTTTTAGTATTGGGCTTTACAATATTGCAGTGTCGTTTTAATGTTTGTCTCTTACAAGTAGAGAGTACCTCCCTCCCTCTGTAAACATAATCGAATTATCCCCAAACTTTCTCAATTTCTCTCCTCTTCTCTATTTCTTTCTTCTTCTCTCGATATCGTTCTCAGAGGCAAGTCACAGGCTCATCAGTTTCATCTGCAACATTAAACCGAAAATCACTAACAATACTCTTCAAATTGAATTGAATTACATGTTGATTCGATTTCTGGAATTTCTTCTTCAGTCGCTGCTCTAATTGTCTACCAATAAGTTAATTGGCGAAGATGCCGCAAGTTAAGATCATCGCGAAAAGTTTTATGGACATGGTGGCGTCTCTCACCGCCATCAAGCTCGACAAACTCTACAACAATGTCTTCATCTGCGAGGCCATTCTCAGGTTCGTTTGTTTGTAGTCGTATAGGATTTGAAGAGTGAATTCGAATTCGAGTAAATTTTGTGGAATGTATCATCAGGTCTTTGCCACCTCTCGCCAAGAAATACGTATTGCAGCTGCTGTACATTGACATTCCTGTACCTGCCACGATGATGGAGGAGTGGGTGCTTGCGGATGGCGTCTCTAAGCACAGAGTTGCTATTGATCGACTCATTCAATTACGCATCTTTTCCGAAACCAAAGATAGGTGTGTGCCTTCTTTTTAGACTTATTCACTGTGCTTCCATTGATTATGATTGATATGTAGCAGCAAGATGATAGGTCCAATTATGTTTGCCTTTGGTTAATGTTCCTACTTTTTTCCAGGAAAAAGCAAACATGTTACAGCCTAAATCCTACATTTCAGAAAAATCTTCAGAAACATGTCATTTCCGGGTAAAGACATAGACCTTATCTTGATGGTAAGCTCCTTTTTTCGGCTTTCTGGGAAATTTTCTTATGAGTTAAACTTTAACTTTGCAGTGGAGTTTTGCCTAGGGAGCCTATGAACGCCAACAACGCTAACAACGCCATTAAGCTTCCAAGTCTACAAGAACTCGAAACCTATGCACTTCAGCAATGGGAGGTGTGTAGTTAGTTTCTAATTATGTATTGATAACATCCTTAAGATGGAAGAAATTATAATCTTCCAGTATGGATTTGGTTAGTATTTGATCATCTCTAAATATGCTCGTCAGTGTTTCTTGCTACAACTCATAAATTCGGGTCAAGCTGAGAAGCTAACCGGCATCAGTTCGTCCATGCTGAAAGTCTTCCAGCGAGGTTTGTTGAGTCAAAGGTATTGTTTCTGCTCATGTATATACATGTATAATGGTGGCATATAGACTCCTTATTTAATATCGTTCATGTGATATTTACAGAGACAGAGATGGTCCAAGATTAACTGAGAGTGGCTTTCAGTTTTTGGTATGCAAGACGTGAGTCAATTGATCTCTTATTACTTGTGTTCATATAAGTAACCTTATCGACTTCACTCTGCAGCTAATGGATACAAATGCTCAGCTTTGGTACATTATCCGAGAATACATATTGAATGCCGAGGTTTGAACTTTGAATCATGCCTTAACAAGGTTTAGTTAAGTTGGTATCTCTGTTTTCCCGTATGAGTAACGGAATGCCATTGGTTTTTCAGGAGCGAGATGTAGATCCAGCAGACTTGATTTCGTTTTTGCTGGAGCTTAGTTTTCATGTTACTGGTGAGGTATAACAGAAATTTACAAAGTCATTTTATGCCTTCTTGTTCTTCTCTACTCTTTACTTGACTGATTATGTCGTTGAGCTAAAACATTCTTGTACACGTTGCAGGCTTATAACTTAAATACCTTGACAGATGTTCAAAGAAATACACTCAAGGACCTTGCAGACTTGGGATTAGTCAAGCTTCAACAGGTTAAGACCATTTGTGATATCTGTTTCATAACCAAGAGAATAAAGTTGGAGAGATTTATAATGCTGAATCGGTTTTGATAATTATTACAGGGAAGAAAAGACAGTTGGTTTATTCCTACTAAACTGGCTACAAATTTATCAGTCAGTCTGGCAGATTCATCTGTGCGAAAAGAGGTCAGACCTTTTGATCTCTCTTGTTCCATTTCTACCTAACTAAGTGCCAACACTTTTCCTTGATTCTGTGTGTCCTTGTGCTTTGTTATTCCTAATCAGGGATATGTTATGATGGAAACAAACTTCAGGATGTACGCCTACTCGACATCTAAGTTACAGTGTGAAATTTTACGTCTGTTTTCGAGGTAGAAACTCCTGAACATTGCTCTGCTCTTCTGTGTCTTCAAATGTCGTTTAGGTCTAAGTAGTTGCTGCTTTGTTTTTCCAGGATAGAGTACCAACTTCCAAACCTTATCGCTTGTGCAATTACCAAGGAAAGTTTGTACAATGCATTTGACAATGGCATCACATCAGACCAGGTAGAGTTGGTTTCATCCCAAAAATCTTTAAAACTAAGGAACAAAATTTTATGTTATATGTTATGAGAAGTTGATGCTTTTTTAAATATTCTTTTACCCCATTTCTTTTGGTGGTTGCAGATTATAACTTTTCTACAGCAGAATTCTCATCCACGATGTGCTAGCCGAGTCCCATCTATTCCAGAAAATGTCACTGACCAGGTTTCTACTGTCTCCTCCCACCTTGTGTCCGTTTGATGAAATCGTGTATATGAACGAATAGAAACGCATTGTGTTTGGCAGATACGGCTTTGGGAGTCAGATCTTAAGAGAATAGAGATGACTCAAGCTCACTTCTACGATGAATTTCCTTCAAAGGTAACAAACCTGAGTTCTTTTTTTTGATCCACATAGCAGAGCCATTATTGTAAATCTGAATTGTGTAAAATGATGTGGGCAGGATGTGTTTGAGGCAGCTTGTGACTTTGCTCGGGAATGGGGAGGCCTTCTCTGGGAAGACTCAAAGAGAATGCGACTTGTTGTCAAATCCGAAATTCACAACCAGATGCGTGAGTTTCTTCACACCCAGAGCAAATAACAAGATAGAAGAAAGAAGAAAACTCACATTTCCGTCTCCTGTTTTTACTTACAAAAATCTCATGTTTTGAATCTTTGGATACTAGAAAATATGTCGTGTAAGGTTTGAGCAGAAGCTGCGATTTGAGAGCTTATTACACTATACTTAACTTGGAGTTTCTCACTGGTTTTTCAATTTTCATTTTTTTGGCCATAGAAGTAGTTTGCTATTGTAGCTCTTGTAATTAAACCTTTTTGGTAATATAATTTACATTTATCAAAAAAAAAAAAAAAAAAACATTTAGAAGGAAAATGGTGGAAACATGAGGTCTTTTTTGGATAGCCCAACCAAGGCCAACACCTTTATAAGTTGTTGCATGCTAAACAGACCACAATCTCTCGGTCTTGTTCTATTTAGTCAACAAAATTATTAAAACCTTACAAATGCGATGCTCAGCTCGATCAACTACCAGAATCTGAACCTTGGACGTGCTCAGAGACTCTCAATGGCTGAATCTTGGGTCTTGTCTCCCGTTTTTGCCTTGCTTGAGCTTTTTCAATGGCTGAATCTTGGGTCTTGTCTCCCGTGTTTGCCTCTGCCCGAGCAAGTCTCTCAGCTTCTTCAATCTTTTTTATAGCTTCCGCCTGTGTTGCAGTCATCATAGTCCCCATGGTTTTCTTCTCGGAATCGAGCTGAACCTCCATTACGGTACCAGCTTGCTTGTCTATCGGTTTGAAGTAGTCTTCAATCTGAGCCTCCTGTATTGGTAGATACGTGCTTAGACTATGAGAGAATACTTGTAACTTTATACAAGCTAGACTTGAAATTCTACTAACCGTATTCTCAATCTGCTTATTCAAATTCTGCATCTCGTCTACCATACGGCGGATTTCAGATAATACAATCTTCTCAGGGAGTCTATATATCTCTGCTTTCTTTTCTTGGGCCTGCACCACCAAATGTTACCATCATTACAATCAGTTTATAAAAAGGTAACTACAACAGATACAACAAAACCAAGGTTTCACAATGAGTATAACATAAAATTTTATTCATCTTCTCATCCTAAAGTCCAATACTGGGAATTAAGGTTTCATCATCTTATCCTACCAATACCATTCATTCAAAGAAGAGAGATCTGAGGCAAAAGAAAAAAAAAAAAAAACCTGCAGGATACGCTTTTCGAGTTGCAACCTATAATTCCGGATTCGTCTTTCTTCATACCCTGAGAGGACTCTCACATAGAACATTGCTTTCCTCCCATATTCCAGCAGCTTGCTCATCTTGATTTTTTATCTAAACAAATCAATGAAGAACAACAACAAATAATGGATTGTTCAAAACCCAGACTTGGCTGAGAAATTTAACTATCATTCGTCCAACAGTTAAATCATAATCGATCAAATGAAAACAACACATCAAAAGCTGTAATCGAAGATTACGAAATGAGGGAGACCGCAGGAGAAGAAACTACACAGCTGATTATGAAACTAACCCCAATTACGAATTAAATTCGCGGTCGAGAAACTCCGGTCCTAATTTCAGTTACTACAATGAACTCCGGCGACAAGATAACACCGGAGCAAACAAATGGTCAGAGTAAATGACAAAATCGATCGAATTTGTCAATTTGATTGTATACTATTCTGATCTGTATGGGCTTTGACAAAGCACAGCCCAAATCAATCTTCTCGTGGGCTTGAGCCTAATGCACATATGTCGACCCGGCTGCGACCCGTTGACCCGATACCAGACCCGACAAATCTGTTTTGTTTGTCGACGACACAGGAATCAAATATTCACATCAACATGAAAATCGCCGTGAAAACTTGGTTTAAAGCAAAAATGATATTTGAGGTACGCAGAATAATATGGACTTTTGATTCAAGAATTTCTTAGAAGGGTCTCTCGCCTATGGATTCAAAAGAAAATATAGATTATTACGTACGTCTGTAACCTGGTGAAGAAAGATAGGTGCATAACATTAATAAATATTTCATACGACCATGTCCTAAACCATAAAACGAGCACAAACTTTTCTGGAAGATTTCAAAATGTATTTTGAGTATCGAATAAAGAAAGTAACAAACAAAAAGAAAAAGTAGATAAAGAGGAAACAACTTAAAAGAGAGATGTTCCTTTTCCCTTCTTGTCTCCACCGATCTCAAAATGCTTGCACCTCTGCCAAAACCACCAAACACACAAATGTAAGAAGCAGAACTCTAGAGTCAAGACTTGAAAGAGTGTTACAAAACATAAACAATGTTTTACTCTAATTACCTTGATTGAATGTTGAGAGAAATGCTTGCACGTTTGGCACTGGAGCCTTAGGACAATCTTCTTGGTTGTCTTAGCCTGTTACAAAGATCGTCAACAATAATTAGGACATTAGAATTAACACATCATTAGAGACATATTTCAAAAAGTCAAGAGCGAGATGGTTTACCTTCTTGTGGAAGACGGGCTTGGTCTGACCTCCGTAACCGGATTGTTTGCGGTCATAACGACGCTTTCCCTGGGCAGCAAGACTGTCTTTACCCTTCTTGTATTGGGTCACCTTGTGCAAGGTATGCTTCTTGCATTCCTTGTTCTTGCAGTATGTCTTCTTGGTCTTTGGAATGTTCACCTACCATTCACCCACAAAACAAACAATCTTGAGTTAACTTCAAACAAGAAATGGTCTGTCAATAACATCAAGAACTAAATCTATATAATCATAAGAACTAACTACTCATTATAAAAACTGATTGCAATTCTGACTATTACGTGAGCTCAAAGAGACTCTCAAGCTCATACACATAAGCGAATTAAAAAGATTCCCCGCTTTTCCTACTAATCACAACAGACTTGAATGGTATCATACAACTAATTAGGATTAATAATCTTCGTTTACAACATGTTAGGTGCTCTAAACATTTTGTTAATCGATAATGTTCCTGAAGTACATACAATTCAACGAACTTGTAACAGTAAAAATGGTGATAAATAACAAGAGCATTACACTATATCATATTGATTCGCCTTAAAATGGAGATAACGGAATCTAAGAAACTAGGTGAATTGAATTGTGAATCTTCTAGTAGGTAGCAAAACAGATTCAAGATTGTGAATTAGACTCTAATTCTCGATTCAAGAAGCAGAATCAGAAACAAAGCACTCAAGGACTAAAATTGACCTAACAGATCTATAAACAAAATTTTCCTACTTCCACAAGTGTTTTTCGCTACCAAACATAGCATTACGAAATACCAAGGCTCCATCATAAACTATGATAAACCTAACAGAAAGCAAGAAAGAGGAGAGAGTCACACCATTTTCGCTCTTCGGATGAAGCTCGAGCCGTCGTCGTCCGCTGCCAAACAAAAAAACATACACCACCTAAAGGAACATAGTTTATAAGAGAACTTTCACAAAACCCTAGTGCCATTCGTACAAAATTTGGGCCTCTTAAAATATTTAAGCCCATTTAGTAATCAACGATAAGCCCATAATACATAAAAAACTTAGATCTCGCTTACTTTTTTCAAAAAGTGAGAAAATATATTTTAGTTGCCGAAAATAAAAAGAAATATTTGTTTCTTTATTTCGTTGGCCCGTGGACAAAAACTAGCCGTTTAGAGATACAACGGTTATGTTTGTTTGTTCAAACTTCAAACCACGAGATTCTCAAGCCCTAATCCCCTTTTCAATTTCACTCATTGGCTCTCTCTCTCAAACTGAAGATTCAAACTTCGAGAAACTCAAACCCTAATTTCCATTCCAATTTCTCTCTCTCAACCTCTGAAATCCGAAAAATTGAAGCTTCAATTCTTGAAAATTTTCTAAAATGGCTCCGACGCCATCATCTGCTAGATCGAATCAGTCCCAATTCACCTTAATCAGAACCCCACAAACCAAACAACGCCTCAATTTCCACTCGAAAACCCCAAACCCAGACGCATCAAAAGACCATATCCCACCGGAGCATCCGGTTGAAGTAGTCGGCCGGATCCGAGACTACCCAGATCGGAAAGAGTCGTCACCGTCGATCTTGCAAGTGAACCCAGATAACCAGACGGTGCGAGTCAGAGCTGATGTTGGGTACAGAGATTTCACGCTCGACGGCGTTTCCTTCTCGGAGCAAGAAGGTCTCGAATCGTTTTACAAGAAGTTTATAGAAGAGAGGATCAAAGGCGTGAAGCTTGGGAACAAATGCACGATCATGATGTATGGACCTACTGGCGCTGGAAAGAGCCACACGATGTTTGGATGTGGGAAGCAACCTGGGATTGTGTATAGATCCTTGAGGGATATTTTGGGAGATTCGGATCAAGATGGTGTTACTTTTGTTCAGGTCACTGTTCTTGAGGTCTATAATGAGGAAATTTATGATCTTCTCTCCACCAATAGTAGCAACAATTTAGGGATTGGTTGGCCTAAAGGAGGAAGCACTAAAGTAAGTCTCTTAATTCCCTGAAATGTTGCTGGAAATTTGTAGTTTTTGGCTTGGAATTGAGGAATCTGTTGTGGTTTGTTTTAGAATAGTCTAATCTAAAAGGCTTGTACTTTGTTGTTTTATAGGTTAGGCTTGAAGTAATGGGGAAGAAGGCGAAAAATGCAACCTTTATATCAGGGACAGAGGCAGGGAAAATTGCTAAAGAGATTGTGAAAGTGGAGAAACGGAGGATTGTGAAAAGCACACTTTGCAATGAAAGAAGTTCTCGAAGTCATTGCATGGTTAGTGATAATGATTGAAGCTTATGATTGCATATGTATAGCTCTGTTACAACTTATAAGTGATTGTTTTGTCTCTGTAGATCATACTCGATGTGCCAACCGTTGGAGGAAGATTGATGCTTGTTGACATGGCTGGTTCAGAAAATATAGACCAAGCTGGGCAGACTGGATTTGAAGCAAAGATGCAAGTAATGTTTTGCTTCTCTTGCCTCTCTCAGTTCATTTTGATTCTACCAAAGTTATTGAATGATATGAATATCATTTGACCTCTATATCTTTATTCAACAGACTGCAAAGATCAACCAGGGAAACATTGCACTGAAGCGAGTTGTTGAGTCTATAGCAAATGGAGACTCTCACGTTCCCTTTAGAGACAGCAAGCTGACAATGCTGCTCCAGGTGAACATTCTTGTTCTATTGTACTTTTAGTTTCCTGTGGCTGCTTGGTTTTCTTGAAGATGTTAAGTGTTGGTTATATTTTATATATGCAGGACTCTTTTGAAGATGACAAGTCAAAGATTCTAATGATCCTGTGTGCGAGTCCGGATCCAAAGGAGATGCACAAGACTCTATGTACTCTGGAGTATGGCGCAAAAGCAAAGTGCATAGTTCGTGGGTCTCATACTCCGAACAAAGATAAGAATGGGGGTGATGAGTCTTCTTCTGCTCTTATTTTGGGATCAAGAATAGCTGCGATGGATGAGTTTATAGCCAAACTCCAGTCTGAGAAGAAGCAACAAGAAAAAGAAAGGAATGATGCACAGAAGGAGCTTAAGAAGAAGGAAGAGGAAGTTTCTGCTTTACGATCCCTTCTCACACGGAAGGAAGCATGTGCTACCAATGAGGAGGCGATAAAAGAGAAAGTAAACGAGAGGACACAGCTTTTGAAATCAGAACTAGATAAGAAACTCGAGGAATGCAGAAGAATGGCTGAGGAATTTGTTGAGATGGAGAGAAGGAGAATGGAGGAAAGGATTGTGCAGCAGCAAGAGGAACTTGAGATGATGAGAAGACGGTTAGAAGAGATTGAGCTTGAATTCCGGCGATCAAAGGATGGAGGAAGTACTGATGAAACTAGTGGGTTTGCCAAAAGACTCAAGAGTCTTTACTCTGATGATGATCCTGGTATGGTGAAGTCAATGGACCTTGACATGGGTGATTCAGAACCAGTCAAGCAAGTCTGGGGAGCTGCACAACCAAGCAACACAATCAGCAGCAATTTGTCCAACGTTTTACAACCTAAGTCTTCAGAGAATATGGTTGCGCAAATGTACCCTGACCGGGTATGCCTGAGCACTGTCTTTGAAGAAGAAGAGGTTGATGAAGATGAAGAGAAAGTGATAGTTGAAGATAAAAGCATCTGCTCGATAACAGCACCAATGCCAAGTTTGAACTTTGAAGGTTTCGGAAAAGAGAACTGCTTCAACACTACGGAGGACAAAGAATCAGAATCGTCTAGAAAGCTGAGAATTCAAAACATATTCACCCTTTGTGGCAATCAGAGAGAGCTGTCTCATCAACACACTGGACAAGAGGAGGTTGTTCAACCAAAGAATGCATCACCTGCGAAAGATGATAAGTTGTTTGCTATAACCAATAAGGCTGAGGCACTAGCAGTAGAAGAGGCAAAGGAAAACAATCTCTCAGTGGATGAAAGTAAAAACGGGCAGATGGATGTCCATGTTAAATGGGAAGCAACTACTGATAACCCTCGACAGCAGCTCATAGCAACACTGAGAGTTACAAAAGACGCAACACTCTCTGACTTGAGGAAGCTTATTGAGATCTACCTTGGCTCTGATAACCAAGCTTTCACCTTTCTCAAGCTCGGGGTAATAAAACCAGTAACCCAACAAAGCACCAAACGCTTTTCATTTACATTCTCTTTGTTATATTCTGATTCTAAATGCAGTTTTCATTTCAATGTTTGAAGGAACCATGTGGAGCTCAAGTGTCAAAGGAGAAAGAATCAACAGTTCTAGCTACGAGCCTGCCTTTATGCAATGGAAACGGTCACCTCGCTACTCTGAGACCGGGGAAGAGCTCACAACTTCTAAATCTTGCACCAGCAAGTCCACTTCCACTAACTCCAATTGAAAATAAGATGCCATTTACGCCCATCTCAAGAATGACACCGAAACACCACCAAGATGATGAACTCTCATCACCTCTCGTAGCTCATCTCAGCTCCACTCCATTCATCACTATGAGAAGACATTAAGTCGCCATGTCTTCTTCTTTTGTCTGTTCAAAGGTAGCCTTAGAGATGTGTAACCTTTGTCTATTTCTCAGTGTTGGTAATGAACTATATGTACTACCACATCATCTTCATCAATATATTCTACGGTATTTCTGCAGAAGCAGATCATTAGCCACTTTATTATTTCCACAGCCTCAAAAACTTCGATACCTTTCCATATTACAGTTTCAAATCTATTATTTGCACAACATCAAAAGCATTTTCATTAATGTTTCAGAACTTCAATACCTTTCTACAGTTTCAAATTTACTCGGAAGACGAGAGAGATAAGTTCTCATAATTTTTCATTTTACATTGAAGGAAAACATAGAGAAAAAAACTGAAGTATTAGTCATCACAAGTTACACGGTACACTTTAAAGATATATGAACAATTTCTCTTAACAACAGATACCAAGAGAGGATATTAACTTTCTCTCTCTCTCTCTCGTTCTCATCTTATTCCCAAGGGTAAAGAAACAATGCGTTTTATTTGTCAGAGGATGAGGATCTACAAGCATGGACATGTATTTTCGTTACCATCAACTTCTCCTTCCCTAACTTCATGTCCTCTTCTTCCCAGAGCCGATGTTAAGGAGCTCAAAGCTTCTCATGGCCTCATCATGTCCAGGCCTTCCAGCTGCAGATGATGGCTTGGATTCAGGGCTCTGCTGAACCCGTTGAGTTGTACCAAGACGTGATCCACTTGAAAACAGTCGGCTTGAGCGGTTCTCGCTTGGCTCAACTGATGAGCCAGGTCTGCTGCTTGACATCACACCTCTCTTTGAAGTACTTCCATTTCGAGATAAAGATCGGTATCTATCAGACTCGTACTGCAAGTGAGGCCAACAAATCAAAACATACAAACTTTCTCACATTCTTTAGAATTCATACTTAAATCTGAGAATGACTTTGGAAAGGAAATTTCCATGATAGATTAACAAGATGGCCAAGGAAAGAAAGCAACAAAAACTAACCACTTCTTTGACAGGAGAGGGTGTATCATCAGAAGATCTGTTTCTAGAGCGGTCACCATTAGCTCCTTGGCTTGAAACATTTCGTCTTGTGAATGCCTCAATTGCCCCTGAAAATCTTTCCCGGAGGTCCTGTCCCACTGAACAGAGTTGGAAAATAATCTCTCAGTTTTGGTTCTTCCAGTACTCGAGACTGTTTGTTAAATCTCATGACACAAATTCAAAATTCTTCCATGGAAAAAAAAATGTCTAAAGGTTCGGCGATATAATTCTTAGCACAGTCTCATAAGTTTACAAGCTATAAGACATTTTTCGACATTTTTCCAAAATAAAGACAGAGAAGAATGTACCTGTAGGCTTTTCAGCTCTTTCTGCAGGTGGTCCTGGAGGGTCCAAGGCTGGTTTTGGAGTTGGCTGTTGTGAACAATAGACATAACAATAGGAGGATAAGATTTTGGCTTATTGAATCAAAATTTGGACCTCCACATGTGAAATCGATAATAGAACTAACCCTTGGTCTCGAACTGGAGCCACTCTGAGGATATTTCAAGATTGTCCAATCAAACACGTAGTCTAGCTGATAACCTATATGCACATATCATTCAATCAAAACGAACAAACAAACTATGGATAAGTCCCGCAAAACTGCATAGACCTTAAAAAGATCTAATAATAGAGAGAGGACAGAGAACAAATACAACAAGAAGTTTCTAACCTTCACGAATGAAAAGGTCCCTGAAAAGTCTTCTCAGATATGAATAATCTGGTTTGTCCTCAAATCTCAATGATCGACAGTAATGGAAATACGAGGTGAACTCTGATGGCTGCGACTTGCAAAGAACCTTCAAATAGTAAAACCATGCTATGTCAACATCCACTGGACATCTAAAAACATTACCCTCAAACAAAACCTTAACAATGATGTACCTCTACAGGAGTAAGCATCTTCTTTTCACTAATCTTGTCATACTTCTGCTTCTTCGTACCAGCTTTTAAACCTTGCCACGGAAGACTGACACAGAAAGAGACACGGACTCAAGTTTAATGATTTCATTTTCTTTAAGAAGTCATCAGCTAATACGCAACCAAGAAGGTTTCATACCTTCCTCGTAGAAAATACATCAACACATAACCAAGTGACTCCAGATCATCTCTTCTACTTTGCTCTGTAGGCATGCATAAAAGATGAGTCAGCAAGGAAGACCAGAGTTGTCAAATGCTTCATATAAGCAAGCCACTCGGATGTATGAGTTGAAATCAGCTCTTACCAATCCCAAGATGCGTGTTCACACTTGCATACCGAGCAGTTCCAGTAAGATTCTTATTCTCCCTGTAAAATTACAAGGAATCTTAACACAGCAAGCAGGAAGAAAGTGCATACAGGAAAGTATCAACAAGCACAGATATCTGAGAGTAAAAGTTTGCAGATCTCACCTGTATGGTATATGCTTTTGTGTCTGAAGATCCTTGTATTTTTTAGCAAGGCCATAATCGATGATATACACCTGAAGTTGAAACTTCACTCAGTAAACCACAAGGCTGTAGTAATAGTCCTATCCTAAGAAGGCTTCAGAGACTATGCTAAAGATTACACCAACTCATGCTCAAGTTGTAGGATTACCTGGTTTGCTTTACGCCCAAGACCCATCAAAAAGTTGTCTGGTTTAATATCTCGGTGAAGAAAACCACGCGAATGCATGTACTCGACTCTGCATATCTGCATTGATACAACATATTCAAAGGAACAGATCAGCATCGTTCTCAAAGACCAACCTAATGCCATAAACCAGAAGGCATTTTCAGTACTTACCAACTGATCCGCAAGCATTAAAACAGACTTCAAAGTAAACTTTCGATTGCAGTAGTTGAACAAGTCTTCCAAGCTAGGCCCAAGAAGATCGATAACCATGCAGCTGTATTCACCCTCCACTCCGAACCATTTCAGATGAGGAACACCAGCTATATTCAAAAGAATGAAAGCATGTTTAAGCTTATCAGAGGCAGACAAGATTGGAGCTAAAACTTCAGATATACAAGCCGAGGATTCAAACTCACTTCCTCCTTGAAGAAACATATATATTTTCGATTCATAATGCAGTTGAGGATGCCTTGTCTTCACAGGTTCCTAGTGGCAAAGATAAGAAATTTTTATAACGAGAATAAACAGAAGACTACTAAACAGAAGAAATTTTTATCGCCTTGATAACGAAACATGACCATTGAAGTACAGTTTTATTCCTAATCAAAACTAGTCAAATACAAATATAAAGACTGCAATTGTCAGGATCCATTAATCAAAAATTGAAACTTTTTCTCAGGACAAGAGCTATAAATTCATACAAAAAACCTCAATTGAGTACAATTTGGAATGAAAAAAATGTAGTTTTTACCAGCTTAACTGCGACTTCTTCACCAGTTTGGATGTTGATCCCTAAAATACAAAAAGGTCCAATTTTTAATCAGATACACTCAAACAACCACTAAACAAACCAAATACAAGAAGTAGAAAGCAGCCATGTGATATTGTGATTAGTTTTTTTGGCTTACCTAAATAAAGTTCGCCGAACGATCCACTACCGAGTTTCCTACCCAACTTAAACTTTCCGCCGATGACGTGATCAATCTTCTGACTCCGATCCATCCGTTTCGATTCCGATGCCAAAAAAAAATCACAACTTTGGAGGAACCCACAATCCGATTCACCAGCCGGAACGACTAAATAACAGTGAAAACCCAATCGCCATTTACATCAATACGGTGATGCAAGCTAAACCCCAGCAGCAAAATGATGAAGTGACCAAAGCAACAGTGATTAAAGCTGATTTAATGGTGTAAAGTTGAGGACTTTGCAAGAAAGAGAGTGTGCTAGTGTTTTCTTTATGAGTGCGAGAGAAAAAGAAAGAAGAAGAATTTAGCAAAAGAAAAATCGGCGCAAAGAATTTGAAGGAAAGGGAATTTAGTAGGATCAAATTATTCGGATCTGAAATTTCAGGGGAAATTTCTTGAAGAAAAGAGAAGAAGAAGAAGAAGGAATAATAAAAGAATGAGAATGAGAGGAGGAATGTGAGAGGAAAACTGTTGACGAAAGCTATGTAAAGGAAGAGAAACTGAGAAAGAGAGGCGAAGAAAGACAAGACTCGGACGTAAATATTATCTTTAATCTTTTGATATTTAAAAAAGCTGCTTTTTATTTTCTTTTTTTAATGGGAACAATCTGGTGATTTTCGTACAGTGTTTAACATAAATTCGTACTTATCAACTAAAATCATCAATAACAACAAAAAGATAGCCCCCAATACATAAAAAAAAATTCATGAGTTTTTACTTTTTAATTTTATCTATTAACAAATTTACTATTAGTAGAAGGAATAGCTAATGTCCTTTGTATGTCAGATTAAGTTTCTTTTTGCCGACTTTCAATGTTTTAGCGTAAATTTATTCAGACGTGTCTCTAATAAAAAATTTAAGGGTCCATTCATGTTTTTTTGCTTACACACTTCCATTCAAATGATAGTTTCATATGGGAGGTACACGGTAATTTGAAGTTTCTTAATTAGTGTTTTGTGAATTTATAATGGTCAATGACAATGAAAAGCTATAATAAGCAAAAGAAGTCAAAGACAAGAAGCATAAATATACTATACAAGTAAAATTAGTAGTAAGCATATATAGTTGTACGGATCGTAGAAGATTTGCGTGTCAACTTCGCTCCCGAATGATTATATTAATATCAAATTTGATTGTGTTTCATTTTCGTATTGTGTCACCGATATTAAAAAAGCTTAATGTTAATGGCCGGCTTAATGGTCATGGTCTTAATTCCGTACAGGTAACCGATTAATGGTCATGGTCTTAATTCCGTAGCTGCAAAACCAAGATGGCAAGATATATCAGATAATCAGAACATAGGAGCTACCTTTCTCACTTTCCATTAGTATATGAGCTGAAATAGATTGATGAGATTTTATATACAGAGTGTTGATTATATGAAAGGGAATTGTCTTGTGTTATATTATAAGATGATAACAAGAGATCTTTATATATACACAAGACCTATGAGAATAATAAGAGAAACTTAAAATTCTATACATGAATGAGAATAATCATAAGAGTAATTATATGGATTATGAGTGAGTAACTTTAGGGATGTGATCATATCTTGATTAATACAGAGCTTAGCAGATCCTGTTTAGACCCTTTCTCGTATAAGGAAGAGATCCTTCCCTCTTGACCAAACCCGTTCCTGAATACTTCTTCAAGAGTCTCACCAACTTCGTTTTCGTTTGTTCCTATAATCAGCTAGCTGCACCAAGTAACGCCAAACACCACCAAATGATGTTACATAATAAGACTATCAAAAGAATCTTGAAATAGAAAAAATCTCTATAACAATATTTGAGAAATCAGCCTCTCCCGGTCTCGGTCTCACCTTTAGTCTTAAAAGAGTATCTTAGAAGATTGTATTAAAAAAAGGAAAACGTTATTCTCACGTCAAAAAAGGAAGTCAACTTAACCAAAAAGATTGAAATCTAAATAAATATATGGTTAAAAAAGGATATAAACTTCGTTTAATATGGAAAATAAAATCAAATAAAAGCCTAACTTGACAAGGATTAGGATCGTTATAAAAGCCATTACATAACGAGGCTATACCCTCTCTCTGTCTCTGATTGTTAACGAGGTTGAGATTTAATAATTTTTTCGTCTTTAGCTTCTCAATTTGTTCCGTTTAGTAGGGTTTCTTCTTCGTTCATTCGACCTTGGATAACAACCATGGCGACGGCTTCTGTTAGATTTTTGTCAAGGAACGATCACAAGAAGCAAAAAGAATTAGAGGAAGCTCGTAAAGCCGGTCTTGCTCCTGCCGAAGTAGATGAAGATGGAAACGAAATCAATCCTCACATACCTAAGTTTATGTCCGATACTCCATTTTATTTGAATCTCGGAAAATCAGAAAAACCTAGTTTAGACCATCAAAGGCTTAACAAGAAGAGTGATCATGCCAAGGACGCAGAGACAAAGTGGAGATGCTACGACAGAGGTGCTAAGGTTCATCAAGCTTCAAGTTTCCGAAAAGGGTCATGTAAAAACTGTGGTGCTTTGACGCACGATCATAAATCATGCCCGGAAAGACCTCGCAAGGTCGGAGCCAAGTTCACAAACAAGAACATCGCAGCGGACGAGAAAATCGAGAGCTTCGAAAGCGACTACGACGGCAAAAGAGACCGATGGAATGGTTGCGATACTTCGAAACACTCTAGAGTGATGAGAGAGCGTTACGACGCTATAGAGGAAGCTCGGACGAAGTATCTCAAAGAGGAGAAGATCAAGAAACTAGAAGGTAGTGATGGAGCTGACCAAGAAGAAGAAGAAGATGGTGATGATGAGTTACGTGTTGATGAAGCTAAAGTTGATGAGAGCAAGCAGAAGGGTTTCGGGAAAGTCGAGAAGCGTGTTCGAACAACTGGTGGTGGTAGCACAGGAAGTGTGAGGAATCTTCGTATCAGAGAAGACACGGCCAAGTACCTTTTGAATCTTGATCTCGACTCTGCTCACTACGATCCCAAAACTCGATCCATGCGTCAAGATCCGCTTCCAAACGCAGATCCTAACGAGAAGTTTTACTCGGGAGATAACCATTACAGAAACAGTGGACAAGCTCAAGAGTTTAAACAGCTCAACGTCCACGCATGGGAAGCGTTCGACAAGGGACAAGACATGCACACGCAAGCCGCTCCGTCACAAGCTGCGTTGCTTTACGAGGGATTTAGGGCTGCAAAGGAGAAGCTGAAATCTCAGCAAAAGGAGGCAATGACGGCGAAGTATGGGAATGCTTCTACGAAAGATGAGATTCCGATGGAGCTTTTGCTTGGACAAAGCGAGAGACAAGTTGAGTATGACCGAGCAGGGAGGGTTATAAAGGGACAAGAAGTGATAGTTTTGCCAAAGAGCAAGTACGAGGAAGAGGTTTATGTTAACAACCATACTAGTGTTTATGGGTCATGGTGGAAAGATAGTCAATGGGGATACAAATGTTGCCAGCAGACGATTCGGAATAGCTACTGCACAGGCTCTGCTGGGATTGAAGCTGCGGAGGCTGTTCTTGATCTGATGAAGGCTAATGTTGCTCGCAAAGAAGTGGCTTCTGAAGAGAGGGCAAAGAAGAAGGGTAAAGAGAAGAGAATGGTTTCATGGGGAAGTGATGTTCCTGAAGATATGGAGTTGAATGAGGAAGCACTTAGGAATGCTCTTAAGAAAGAGGATGAGCGTAAGAGAGAAGAGAAAGATGAGAGGAAACGTAAGTATAATGTTAAAGACAGTAATGAAGTTACTCCGGAGGAGATGGAAGCTCACAGGATGAAGAGAGTTCACCATGAAGATCCAATGAAGAATTTTCTCTGAAAAAAGATGTTAGTTTCTTCCTTTCTTGATCTTTTTCCAAGTAACCTGAAGAAACTTCATTACGTTTTATGTTAAAGCTTAAAGTTGTCTCTCTCAAGAGTCTTTTCTTTCTCAGTTACACACTACAATACTACTATCTCTCTTTGTGTGATTCAACGAGTTGGAGATTTGATAATCTTTCTATGTTTCTCAATTTGTTTATCTTTCTTCTTACAGGACAAAAAAACAGAATGAAAATGACTAAGCTTCTTTGCTGTTAAAGTCTTTTCATTCGTTTAAATAACCAAGTGTTGCTAACAAGTTAAGGTTGAGATTTTTTCATCTTAAACACATGCATAGAAGGGGTCTTCTTCATGACTATTGAAATCAAAATTACGAGTATGTGTTGAAGGGTTCTTAGATACAATGGCGAGCAAAGAGGCAAATCTAAAATGAATATATATATGTATGGAACTGTTGGAGGATGAAACTTGATCTCTGATTAAACGCAGGTGATGTTAACAGGAAAGTAACAACTGTTTGAACACTCAAATAAAAATTCTCTACCAGAAACACCACATTTTGAGTTTTTGAACACTCTAAATCCAAAAGCAACATTCAATGAGAGAATCAAATCCTTTTACCTCCTAATCGTCTTCTCTTTCTGGAGGAAGGCCGCACGGTAATAGCATTTTCTGTGAAAGCACAAAGACATCCAAAGTTATTCCAGCAACATCTATTCAAAAGTGGAACCATACATATGGAGCAGATAGTTCTTTTAGCATATCAACTTATGATCCAGTAACAATATACAAGTTCTAACTATCCACAATTTCTTCTAGTTCTATGGGCATTGGAATCAATTAGCATAGTTATATAACTCATGACTAGCCTTCATATCTCCGTTAATAAGCTAACTGATTCCTGGTTATTAACTCATCAAGAAGACCATATATTTAAGAAATTAAAAGATGGCTATCACACAATCTCAACCATGTAAGAGATCTGTTCCAAGAATAAACCGAAAGCCAACCGAGCACACAACAGTATGTGAAAGGAACTTGGCTTCCATTAATTCGAGAAGTCAAGTAATTTTAACAGTTGAGTGAGACCAGAACACAATGCCCTCTACTCTAACTGTAACCCCTTCAGAATTGGAGACTGCTTTTCGATTAATTCCTCAAAAAGTGCATATATCTAAGCTAATAAAAGATCGCTATCACACAATTCAACCATGTAAGAGACGTTTATTCATGAATAAATTCCGAGATAACCACTGTTTGTGAAAGGAACTTGGCTCTAATGGTTTCAAGAACAAAGTAATGCCAGACAAACGAAAACATTTGAGTGAGACCACAACCTAATGATTAATAATCTACTTTAGGCTGCTGATTAGCCAGTCAAAAGCAAAGTCCATAGTCTCAGAAATCAAAATATCACAGACAAATACGACGCCATTGACAAGACTTTAGACTAAAACCATACAACAAATCAAAGAATCTGAAAGGAGAAGAAAAGAGATAAAATCAAATGATGACAAAGGCCATTTAACCATATGATTCACTCCTAATCAACTAAACACAGAACCAAAATCCAAAATTTGAGCATTGTACAGAGCAAACACAAAACTTTTACAGATGTGTATTCTTAGATCTTAGTAACACAAACCTGCATGAAGTTGTAGCGTTCTCGTCCAATGGACTCGTTCTCAGCGATTGCAAAGTAAGAAAGCATTGGGTAGTGGCCAATGTATGAAGCATAACTATCACGCTGGATGTTCACTGCCCACTCACTGCGCATTTTTTTCAACAACAATTCGATAATCCCAAACCAAATTAGGGATCCAGAAATCAACACGAAATCCAATTAAAAAAAAAAAGTGAATGAGAACAATTGTAGTTGAAAGAAACTCACAATCTGCTCAAATCAGCATGCCCAGTTCCAACGTATTTAGCCTGAAGATGCTCAAGCTGAGAATTGATGTTAAACCTATCACTCGCCTGCACAAAAGAAATTGAAAAATCATGAAATTAGAAGAAGTTGTTTCCGATTTCATCTATAATTCTACGCCAAGGCTTGTCCGCTTCCGATACTAGAGCAGAGAGCGAACAGAAATAGGATTCGAAGCTGATAATAAGAAAAATGAAAAGCTTAGAGGAGTATTGCGAAATCTAGGGTCTCTGATCGAGATACCTGCATCTTTTCAGAGTTCGCTGAGCAGAAGAAAGAAAGTAAGAGAAAATCCTTCTCTACACACACTCGTTAAAGTCTTCCCCACCAAATTCCTTACGGCTAAACGTCGTCGTTTTCAACCCTTAAATCTTTATCTTTTTATATTATTAATTGAGAAGTACATTCTAATGTTTGGATACAAGAATTAGAGAAACATCTATTTGGATAGAAGAATAAATGGAAACAAAAGTTGTTTGGATATAAGAATAAGAGAAAAATCTATTTGGATAGAAGAATAAATGGAAAAAATTGTTTGGATACAAGAATAATAACTTAAAATAAACCGATGGTTTAGAAAACTTCCGTTTTCCATCTCTTAAAAATCTGCAAAAAAAAAACTTAACATAATCTAACGATAATTCCAAATCAATAGAATATGCTTTTTGGATTTTCGGGTTTTTATAGACAAGTTCGGGTTTGGGTGAAAATCTGAGACATAATTTTATAGAGATATATATAGAGATATAGAAATTGTTCGGGTTTCTTTGAAAATTTCTGTTCGGGTTAGGTTCAATTTTTTTTTCAGTTTAGGGTTTTCCGGATTTTTTAGATTTCTGGTTTTCGGGTTTAGATATATTAAAAAAATTGAGTATTTTAAAATTTTGATTAGGTATTGGGGTCGGGTTCCGGGTGAAAAAGTTTCCAGATTTTTTTTGTTCAGTCAGGGTTTTCGGGATTTTTTTTATTTCGGATTTTCATGTTTAGACCTATTAAAAAAGTTTGGGTTTTTAAATTTTTTGATTAGGGTTTTTTGTCGGGTTCGGATTTAGGGTTTAAATTTTCTACACAAAACAACAACGTCACACCGCACAAACGTGCGGGTACTCTTCTAGTTATATTATTAATTGAGAAGTACATTCTAATGTTTGGATACAAGAATAACAGAATCATCTATTTGGATTGAAGAATAAATGGAAAAAAAGTTGTTTAAATATAAGAATAAGAGAATAATCTATTTGGATAGAAGAATAAATGGAAAATATTGTTTGGATACAAGAATAATAACTTAAAACAAACCGATGGTTTAGAAAACTTCCGTTTTCCAGCTCTTAAAAAATCGGCAAAAAAAGAAAAATTAACATAATCTATTGATAATACCAAGTTCGCATGATATTTGCAAAATTTTCAATAGTGAAATAGAAATACATATGATTTAAATCAAATTGTGGATTTATGTTCGTTTTTTTTTTTAAATTTATGTTTGGTTTGGGTTTGAGTTTTTTTTGGTTCAATGTAGGATTTTCCAGATTTTTTGGATTTCGAGTTTTTGGACTTAGACATATTAAAAAATTTTAGATATTTTAAAATTTTTTATTAAGGTTTTTAGGTCGGGTTCGGGTTTCAGGTGAAAAAGTATAGAGTTTTTTTTATTCAGTTCAGAATTTACATGGTCAGTCACTTGGTCTTCTCATGGTCTTCTCAACATACAAATGAGTTACTTCTGTATTTGTATTTAGAAACAATATCTTCTATATATTTTGGTAAAAGAAAAAAAAAACAATATTTTCTATTACATATGATTGGACATATCTTTCCATAACCTTTCTGAAACTAAACTCTTTAACAAAAAAAAACCTTTCTGAAACTAAAAATATGTCTTTACCAATATTAGCGCCTAAGAACTTTTTGAACATCAATACAAACATACTTATCCATAGTATTTGTAATTGTTTAACTAAATATAATTGCTAAAATGATCAAGAGAGGAAGAGAGAACATAGTTAGGTCATAGTTTTGGGTTCATTTGCCCAGTTCTTTTTTTTTTTTTTTTTTTTTTTGGGTCAAAAGTGCATTATGCATGTTTACAGAAGTATTGTATTTGTCATTTGGATGATGAACTCGTTTTCTTATTAGATCACGATTACCGCAACAAAACAAAAAAGCTAAAATTTAATAAAAACAAAATGCATGTTGAGAGAAGTATTTTACTTGTGATTTGGCTGATGAACACGTTTTCTTCTTAGATCATGAATACTGCAAAAAGAAGAAAAAAAGCTAGAGTTTAACAAAAGCAAATGCATGTAAGCATGTTGCAGAAGTATTTTACTTAACATATGGAATCATATATGGATGATGAACACGTTTTCCTATTAGATCATGAATACCGCAAGAACAAAAAAAATGCCAGTGTTTAACAAGAGGAAATGCATGTCGACATAAGTATTTTACTTGACATAATTGGACAATGAACAAAAAAAAAGCTAGTGCTTTTGTCACATGTACACTAGTATTTTATTTTCTTCCCGAATTCATGAAAAACCCGATAATGTTTTTTTTAATAACATCATATATATCAGTTCCACATATACTTTTAAAAAAAAATATATGGATCATCTTTATTTTAAAATATAAAGCTGAAAATTATTTTTTTTTTCATTTTTTCGTTAGAATATGAATCATTTTTCTACTTTTTTCCCTTTTCGGTTGGAATATCGATATTTGTTCTCTTAAAATATGAGGTATGGAAAAAATTGTTTCTCCTTATTTCATTAGAATATGAAAAATATATAATTTTTTCTTTTCTTAAAAAAAATCTTTTTAACTAGTTTTTTTTTCTTTAAAGACACATGTCAAGATCTTAATAGTTATAACATAAAAAAATGACACATAGATATCGCGATTCTGTGAATTACAAAAATCATATGTACGTTGCTCCCATCCAGTATATCTTTCAAAAATATTGATCTATCTAGACATTAACCAAAAAAAAAAAAAACATAACAGTGATATAATCTCTAGAAATCAAATCACAACCGTTAGATTACAGTTTTTGTTTTCCCTATATCAATAGAGCTAACGTCGGCAGACCTATAAAGGCTTTAAAGGGTTTGCTTTAAGCTAAGGAAAATCAAACAAAAAAAACAGAAAGAAAACCCTAATGGTGTCGACAAAGCTTCCGTTAGAGTTAGAGGAAGAGATACTCACTAGGGTTCCACCTTTCTCTCTCCATCGCTTCAGAGTCGTTTGCAAACAATGGAACGCTCTTTTCAACGATAAGATATTCATTAACAACTACTTGGCATGTGCTCGCCCACGCTCAGAATTCATGTTAATGACCGATTCCAAGCTTTACTCGGTAAACTTCAATCTCAATGACGAAGATCCAAATATAAACATACGTGAGTTGATGTCCATGGATTTTCGCCTTTTAGAAACAGTTCCCTGCGATGGGTTATTCTTCTCATATAAAACGACTAGAACAGCCACGGTTTGGAACCCGTGGTTGAGACAGACTAGATTGATTAAGATCGATCACATGCCTGACCCTTTCTTCATATGTGGCATGGGATACGATAGTAGTAGAACAGAAAAGAGGTACAAGCTTTTTGGTTATACTATTGGTCAGAAAAGTGTCGTGAGGTATGTCATCTATGAATTTGCAAGCAATGCATGGAAGTATTTTGATGACGACCCAGCAGTGTGCAGATACTTTTTATATAATAATGTGTCCATGCATGGAAATTTGTATTGGGTTTCTAATTATAATTTCGAAACTCGGTGTTTCATCCGAGTCCTCGATTGTTCCAAAGAGATATTTAAGCCATTTTGTACTCTACCGTGTAAGAATAAAGTCTCTTGCTATTCTCCTGTCCTCGCGGCTTTCAAGGGAGAACGGTTTTCGTTGCTACAACAATGCAGAATAACAAGCAACATTGAGATTTGGGTGACAAAGAAGAAAATTACTAATGCGGATGATGGAGACGATGTGAAGTGGATTAAGTTCATGAGTGTCTTATTACCCAATTTACCCATTGTATGCCAGCTTCACAGTAAAGTGTACTTGGTCGATGATAGTTTCTATGGGAAGAGTGTCGTCACATGTTGTAACGACGAAACAGGACAGCTTTGTGTCTATATTGTGAGGGGAGATATTTGCAGGAAGATTAAATTAGATGATGTGGTTGGTGAGCTACGACGGTGCTTTCTTTATATTCCAAGTCTGATTTCCTTGAGAGACTTTAGATGAAGAGAACAAGAACAAGTTTTACAAGGTTTTAAATCTTACTATTACATTGTAGTTTTCTTTGTTTTTGGTTTTTAACTAGCAAATCTCCAACTCTTAATTCATATAAATCAAACAAAGCGAAAAGAGTTTTTTAGGTTTTATGTTCTCAACAGAAACAAAAGAAATTTTGATTTTGTAAACGACTGTAATATTTTCCAATATAAAATGTTGTTTAAATCTTTTGCTTTGTGAAGAAAAAGTGAGAGAATAGAGTGATTACTTCTCAAATAATATACGGACTTCATTTTCCCAGATCGTTTTTTTATTTTACCTGTCTATTTAGATAACGGATACCGAAAAAAGCTAGAGTTTAACAAAAGCAAATGCATGTTGACAGAAGTATTTTACTTGTCATTTGGATAATGAACACGTTCTCTTATTAGATATCGAATACCGAAAAAAACTAGAGTTTAACACAAGCAAATGCATGTTGCAGAAGTACGTATTTTACTTAACATATGGATGATGAACAGTTGAGTTGAACACGTTTTCTTATTAGATCGCGATTACAGAAACAAAACAAAAAAGCTAGAGTTTAACACAAGCAAATGCATGTTGCAGAAGTACGTATTTTACTTAACATATGGACGATGAACGTTTTCTATTGAATACCGAAAAAAGCTAGAGTTTAACAAAAGCAAATGCATGTTGACAGAAGTATTTTACTTGTCATTTGGATAATGAACACGTTCTCTTAGTAGATCATGATCAATACCGCAAAAACAAGAAAAAAAAGCTAGAGTTTCAAAAGCAAATGCATGTTAACATAAGTTTTTTATTGGAGATATTTTGGTGGCTCACCAAGTATTGTGGGTTAATGAATCCCTAGTGAAATCCGTGAAGCCTAACCGAAGTGATGTAGGAGATATTTAGGAGATTTTCACAAATTTCCTTTTTCTCTAATTATGTTTTTCCTTTTGGGTTTTGGATATTTTCTAGGGTTTTGTTTTCTATATAAACACTTTTAAGTTGTAGCCATGAGGCATATCATATCTTATTATTCTAATTAATCAAAGCAGAGAGCTTTTCTCTAATCTGGTGGATTTCCAGAGTTTTCTCTTCAAGTTCATGCTTGTGAACTTGAATTCAATCTAGGTTTAGTGCTTGCTATTCCTAGGGTTTTCCGACTGCGTCAAGTGGTATCAGAGCAGGCTTTCTCCTGTCTCTTTTTCGAGCTTGAACAGCTATGGGAGATCAACCATTGACCAAAGCAGATTTTCAGGGTTTTACCGTGGCTCTAACCTCGGCCCTAACTGCTTTGACTAATCAGATGAAAGTTTTAACCAATCAGACGGAAGCTTTAACCAACAAGGTTATCAAAGCCGGACAAAGAGAAAGGAGAGGAGAACGAATTAGGGTTCTACATGTTCAAGACAATAGTGTCGAATTTAGCAATCACATGAACATGCTAATCGATAGATTGAAGATAGCCGGCAAAAGTCAGAAAATAGACAAAGAAGGAGATTCAATTAGGGTTCCAAGAGATGAAAACAATTGTGTTGTTGTTATTGAAAACCCTAGTTCTCTTGAAGAAGACTTTGTAGAGAAAGAGATTGATCAACAGAATCTGCATGATAATAATGCTTTTCACACTAAGGCAGATATTTCATTATCCTATGAAATCCCAGAAGTGGAGAAGACAGAAGTTCCAGAAGGAGTGCTAGTGATCTACAAAGATTTTAAGAAACTGATTGCAGATGAACAAGGGAAGAAAAAGATTGATGTTGGCAAGCAGAAGGGAACCAAAGTTTTCAAAGAGGATGATGATTTAATTGTGTTCCTCCATAACAAGAAGTTTCAAGTTGTTACATACAACAAAGCACAACCTAGCAACTATGGTCAACCTTTTAAAGAAGATGTGATTATATATCCAGAAAAGAATTGAGGAATAATAAGCTTCAACCTAGCAAATATGGTCCTTTCAAGGTGTTGCGGAAAATCAATGATGATGTTTATGTAGTGGCTCTCCAGTTTCTAAGACATTCAATGTGGTTGGCATTCATGAGTACCATTCATATGAGATTCTTAATCTAGAAGAGAACTCGAGGTCGAGTTCTTTAGAGGTGGAGGAGACTGATGTAGGAGATATTTAGGAGATTTTCACAAATTTCCTTTTTCTCTAATTATGTTTTTCCTTTTGGGTTTTGGATATTTTCTAGGGTTTTGTTTTTCTATATAAACACTTTTAAGTTGTAGCCATGAGGCATATCATATCTTATTATTCTAATTAATCAAAGCAGAGAGCTTTTCTCTAATCTGGTGGATTTCCAGAGTTTTCTCTTCAAGTTCATGCTTGTGAACTTGAATTCAATCTAGGTTTAGTGCTTGCTATTCTAGGGTTTTCCGACTGCGTCAAGAAGAAGAGAATATATTCAGTAAGAAAACTAAACAATAAATTATAGGAAAATAACCAAACCAACTTAGACAACAACCCACGCAGCTACATACCTACAATATTACAAAACGAAATGTTGTTCAATTCTTCTTACTGAGCATGACACATTATCAAGTTTACAGAGGTGACTTATTTATAGGAGATTTTACATTTCAACATCAAATGACTCGAATAAGTAATTTGTGTTTGTTTTTAAATTTTTATTTTAAGTCAAATCATGACATATGAGAAAAGGATATGATTGTTCAATTTTAAAAACGAGAGAGGATCAAACAAAGATGATATTGTTATCTGATGTTTAGGTTTTATGTTCTCAACAGAAGCAAATCCTTTATTAAAAAAAACATGTTCTCAACCGAAACCAAAGAAAATTGGATTTTGTAAACGACTGTAATATTTTCCAATATAAATTGTTGTTTAAATCTTTTGCTTTGTGAAGAAAAAAGGAGAGAGAGTGATTACTTCTCAAATAATATATACGGATTTCATTTGCCTCATATCGTTATTTTGGGGTCAAAAGCAAATGCATGTTGACATAAGCTAGGTATTTTACTTGTCATTTGGATGATGAACACATTTTCTTATTAGATAATGAATACCGATAAAAGCTAGAGTTAAACAAAAGCAAATGCATGTTGATGAATACATTTTCTTATTAGATCACAATTGCGGCAAAAAAAAAGCTAGAGTTTAACAAAAGCAAATGCATGTTGACAGAAGTATTACTTGTCATTTGGATAATGAACACGTTCTCTTATTAGATCATGATCCATACCGCAAAAACAAGAAAAAAAGCCAGAGTTTAACAAAAGCAAATACATTTTAACATAAGTTTTTAACTTGTCATTTGGGAAATAGACACGTTCTCTTATTATCTTTCATTTAAAAGAAAAGAGTAATTAAGCTTTCTGTTACTTCACGTTCTTCCAAAATGAGAGACCATTAATGGCTTCTTGATATAAGACCGCTCCATCTGGTTCTTCACGGTTGAGAAACAAGCCAACAACAATGCCAGCAATTATGACCGTTGACTTTCAAACCTTCGTCATCTTTTCTCTCTTCTGTCTCTTCTCAGTCCTCTGTTACTCTCTCGTCTTCAAGAAACCAAAGTTTGGCTGTGATGATCTGCCTCCGAGTCCTCCTTCTCTTCCAATCATCGGCCATCTTCACCTTCTCCTCTCTTCTCTAGTCCACAAGTCGTTTCACAAACTCTCATCCAAGTACGGAGATTTCCTCCATCTTCGCATCTTCAACGTCCGCATTGTCCTCGTCTCCTCTGCCTCAGTGGCCCATGAGATCTTTAAGGTGCAAGACCTTAACGTCTCGTCTCACGGCCACTCTCCATTTGACGAGTCTCTCGTATTTGGGTCTTACAGCTTCCTCATGGCTCCTTATGGAGAGTACTGGAAGTTCATGAAAAAGCTCATGGTCACAAAGCTGCTTGGGACTCAAGCACTCGAGAGGTCAGGAGGCGTCCGTGCAAAGGAGCTAGAGAAGCTTTACTCAAACCTACTAGATAAAGCGATGAAGAAAGAGAGCGTTGACATTGGTAAGGAAGCGATGAAGCTCACCAACAATAGCATTTGCAAGATGATGTTGGGGAAGAGTATTTCAGAAGAAAACGGTGAAGCTGAGAAGTTCAACCACTTAATAACCGAGGGCTTTGGCATGATGAAGAAAGCGTTCTTGTCGGCCATCTTGCACAGGCCGCTTGAGAAGCTCGGCATTTCGTTGTTTAAAAAGGAGATAATGAGTGTTTCTAGCAGATGTGACGAGCTGCTGGATAGAATTTTTAAGGAGTACGAAGAGAAGCCAGAGGATCATCAAGGTAGTGACATCATGGCTGATGTACTATTAGCAGCTTATAGAGATAAAAACGCAGAGTATAAGATCAACATGAACCAAATCAAGTCATTGATCATGGTAAATACATGGGTCTCAATCCACTGTTATATACGGTTTTGGTCGAGAACCTCCTAGCATTTCAAATATATATATAGTCCATACTTGTACACAATGAATTACATTGACTAAGTTTGAAACTTGCAGGATCTTATCGGTGCTGGCACTGATACATCAGTGCAAGCAATACAATGGACCATGGCCCAAATGATTAACAACCCTAAGATTCTTGAGAGGTTAAGAGAAGAAATCGATTCCGTGGTTGGGAAAACAAGGTTGATTCAAGAAGCGGATCTAATAAACCTTCCTTATTTGCAAGCGGTCGTCAAGGAAGGGCTGAGGTTACACCCGCCATTTCCTATAGTGGTAAGGCTGTTCCGAAGAGGGTGTAAGGTTAAAGGGTTCTACATACCGAAGAACACACTACTTGTTGTAAACAGCTATGCCGTGATGAGAGATCCGAATGTCTGGGAAAACCCTGAGGAGTTTAAGCCAGAAAGGTTTATAGGTTCTTCGTCAAGATCAGGCCAAGTAGAGGACGAGATAAGAGAGCTTAAGTACCTTTCTTTTGGTGGTGGAAGGAGAGCATGCCCTGGATCAAATCTAACTTATATCGTACTAGGAACAGCGGTTGGGATGATGGCGCAGTGTTTTGATTGGAGGATCGATGAAGACAAGGTTAACATGGAAGAAGCTCGTGGATCATTTACGTTGAGCATGGCTCATCCCCTTAAGTGCACTCCTATTCCTCGAACCCTGAACCCGTTGAAGTTTTAATCAGTAGATATTCCATGTTACGTCAAGTCCATTAGTGTTTTGTAAGATCTTTGAAGTAATTAATAAGGAAGCTTGCTTTCTGTTCTTCTGTAACTTGCTGGTTCGTTCGTCCAGTCAACATCTTTAGGTTTCCCGGTTTGTTGTATCTTGTAACAACTGTGTATTGTTTCAGCCATCCAGCATCATCCTTTCGCCATGGTTGTATCTTCCTCCAGTCCACATAATTTCGCCATTAGCTTTTTGACGTGTACACACAAAAATCTCTCATCGACTTGGATAACTATGCATGTTAGCAAACTAAAAACAATATATCACAATAAAAAGAGAATGTTATAACTAGTTTATATGGAAGCCCATTATCGGCCCATATTCTAGAATGTTCTAGCTTGTTCTCCAAATGTATTCC
This sequence comes from Microthlaspi erraticum, assembly GCA_902728155.2. Lineage (NCBI taxonomy): Eukaryota > Viridiplantae > Streptophyta > Magnoliopsida > Brassicales > Brassicaceae > Microthlaspi > Microthlaspi erraticum. The sequence continues at coordinate 748,160 of CACVBM020001063.1, forward strand.
TCTCCAAGGAAAACTCTATATTGTAATCCTATATAAGGAGCTCATTACTAATGGAATAACACACAACCAATTCCTCTCTTCTTTTGTTCTCTCTTCTCACTATAATAGAGAATACTTTTTATGTCACCTTAGCTTTGTCACCAAACTATTGATGCACAAAATCTTGCCATTGTTCCTTTGGAATAAACGCTCGCAGGGCCTCTATAGTTTTTTTCAGATGTGTTACGGCGAAAACATTTCCTCAAATTATTTTCCTTCTTTTAGGTCATAGAAATTGATCATAAAAATAATCCAGGTGCACAGAGTATTTGTAATCGTTTAACTAAACATAATTTCTAAAATGATTAAGAGTTAAGGAGAGAACATAGTTAGGTCATAGTATTAATAGGTGAAGATTTCCTCTTGAGGTAAAGTACAAATGTACAGGGTGGTGGTGATCTAGTGGTTTCCACTTTATGGAGAAGTTGTTCAGTTGGTTAAGGTTAATGATCGATTTCCTTAAGCGTGAAATTGTTAGATTTATCCCATTTGACCAAGCCCTTGTTTTTGGCCCATTTGAATACCCGAAGAGAGGGTCTATCTGTGGGTTGCACCTCACCCAAAGATTAGTTTGTGCCCTTCCATAGGCATGAGATTTACCTTGAATTATAAAATAACAAAAAAAACAGTATACATCAAAAGTAAAAAAAAAATACTTACAATAAAAAAGGGAAGATTACTTATTATCCATTCATTGATTTAATTTATTAGTAGATTAACTCTTTTTTTATATATATAATTACTGACCAATATTTTATGTCCAAAAAGCCTTTCTATCGTTTATTCTGAAAAAAATATATTTACAAAAACGCCATTAGTTATTTTTTTATAATAAAAACCGGCATATATAGAACAAAATTGCCATTGTAAAAATAAGTCTGTAAAGAAAAATCTATTGCTTAATGATAACAGACTTAAATTGACCATATATTTGATTTAGGTGACAGACTTTTATCACAAACTTATTTATAATCATAACATACATGTTTTCTTAATTCTATTGCATGAGACAACAATTTTATTTTTTCTAAGAGATTTATTTACAATAACAGACTTGTATCCTTAAGTCTATTGTATGGGGCAATATTTTTATTTATTCTACCATACTTATTTACAATAATTAATAGATTTCTATTCAGACTTGTTTTTTTTAATAAACTTATTTCTCAGTAGAAATCGGATGTCACAGATTTTTGGGGCTGTGACCACAGATTTACTAATTTTTTGAAGACTTGTTTTAACTTTACAGATTTATTTCATAAACTTATTTCTTATTGGATCATGAATTCCGAAAAAAAACATGAAAAAGCTAGTGTTTAACAAAAGCAAATGCATGTTGACAGAAGTATTACTTGTCATTTGGGTAATGAACACGTTTTCTTACTGGATCATGATCCATACCACAAAAACAAGAGAAAAAAAAGCTAGAGTTTAACAAAAGCAATTACATGTTAACATAAGTTTGTTACTTGTCATTTGGGTAATAGACACGTTCTCTTATTATCTTTCATTAAAAAGAAAAGAGTTATTAAGCTTTCTGTTACTTCACGTTCTTCCAAAATGAGAGACCATTCATGGGTTCTTGATATAAGACCGTTCCATCTGGTTCCTCACGGTTGAGCAACAACAATGGCAGCAATGATGACCTTTGACTTTCAAACCTTCTTCATCTTTTCTCTCTTCTGTCTCTTCTCAGTCCTCTGTTACTCTCTCTTCTTCAAGAAACCAAAGTTTGGCTGTGATGATCTGCCTCCGAGCCCTCCTTCTCTTCCAGTCATCGGCCATCTTCACCTTATCCTCTCTTCTCTAGCCCACAAGTCGTTTCAGAAACTCTCATCCAAGTACGGAGATTTCCTCCATCTTCGCATCTTCAACGTCCGCATTGTCCTCGTCTCCTCTGCCTCAGTGGCCCACGAGATCTTTAAGGTGCAAGACGTTAACGTCTCGTCTCGCGGCCACGTTGCAGTCGACGAGTCTCTCTTACTCGGGTCCTACAGCTTCCTCATGGCTCCTTATGGAGATTACTGGAAGTTCATGAAAAAACTCACGGTCACAAAGCTGCTTGGACCTCAAGCACTCGAGAGGTCACGAGGCGTCCGTGCAAACGAGCTAGAGAAGCTTTACGCAAACCTACTAGATAAAGCGATGAATAAGGAGAGCGTTGATATTGGTGCGGAAGTGATGAAGCTCACTCACAATAGCATCTGCAAGATGATGTTCGGGAAGAGTATTTCAGAAGAGAACGGTGAAGCTGATAAGATGAGGAGCTTAATAACCGAGGGTTTTGGCATGACGACGAAAGCTTTCTTGTCGGCCGTCTTACGCAGGCCGCTTGAGAAATTCGGGATCTCTCTTTTCAAAAAGGAGATAATGAGTGTTTCCAACAGATGCGAGGAGCTAATGGAGAGAGTTCTCGTGGAGCGAGAAACGAAGCTAGAGGAACATCATCAAGGTGGTGACATTATAAATATGCTTTTGACAGCTTATAGAGACAAAAACGCAGAGTATAATATCAACAGGAACCATATCAAGTCAGTGACCATGGTAAATATTTCTTCTTATTCATATAAAATGCTTTGTTCCAGAACCTCCTAGTGTTTTTTTTTTGTTTTCCTAGAATCTAGACTCACAATGAATCCCCCTGACTAATAAACAAATGTTTATCTTGTAGGATCTTATTGGTGGTGGCACTGATACATTGGTGCATGCAATACAATGGATCATGGCCGAGCTGATTAACAACCCTAAGGTTCTTGAGAGGTTAAGAGAAGAAATCGATTATGTGGTAGGGAACACAAGGTTGATTCAAGAAGCGGATATACCAAACCTTCCATATCTGCAAGCGGTCGTCAAGGAAGGACTGAGATTGCACCCGTCATTTCCTGTAGTGTTCAGGCTGTTCCGAAGAGGGTGTAAGGTTAGAGGGTTCAACATACCGAAGAGCACACTACTTGTTTTAAACACTTATGTTGTGATGAGAGATCCCAATGTCTGGGAAGACCCTGAGGAGTTTAACCCAGAAAGGTTTCTAGGAGGCTCTTCGAGATCAGGACAAGTAGAGGACGAGGTAAGAGAGCTTAAGTACCTTCCTTTTGGTGGTGGAAGGAGAGCATGTCCTGGATCAAATCTAGCTTATATCGTACTAGGAACCGCGATTGGAATGATGGTGCAGTGCTTTGATTGGAGGATCGATGGAGATAAGGTTAACATGGAAGAAGCTCGTGGAGCATTGACGTTGAGCATGGCTCATCCTCTTAAGTGCACTCCTATTCCTCGAAACCCTGAACCCGTTTTAAGTTTTAATCTGGTAGATTGTCAAGTCTTTTAACTTGCTGGTTCGTTCGGTCACCTTCTTTGTTTCCCTGTTTATTGTATCTTCTGCAATTTTCTTGTGTAACTTGTCTTCACTTTATAAAACAAGAATGGGCTCATAGTGAATCAATCCGTACTTTTCTCCAGACAACAGAAGTTAGTAAAGTAGGGGGTGAAGATTTCATATTGAGGTGTAATAATACAACCAAGTTTTCATGCCAAGATTGTCCGCGAGGAACAGCGCTTAACGTCAGCTCGAGTACGCGAGCAACAGCAAGAGACGTTGGGTTTCACCACTCGACGTGAGGAGTTGCCTGTCTCTGTTCGTCCAAGTCAAACTGATTCTCGCTCTGAGTCGTCGTCCTCGTCTATCCGGCGTGATCGGAACACCTTGTGCAGTCATTGTGGGCGTTCAGGGCATGAGAAGAAAGAGTGCTGGCAGTTGATCGGTTTTCCCGAGTGGTGGACCGTGGACGGACAGGAACAAAAATCCGAGTGGTGGACGTGGAAGAGGTGGAGGTCGTGGTGGCTTCAACCCTGTTCGTGGTCGTGGGCAAGCCAGTGCAGCTCATGCCTCAAGTTCCAATGCATGTTGACAGAAGTATTTTATTTTGTCATTTGGATGATGAACACGTTTTCTCATTAGATGACGATTACCGCAGCAAAACAAAAAAGCTAGAGTTTAACACAAGCAAATGCATGTTGCAGAAGTACGTATTTTACTTAACATATGGATGATGAACACGTTTCCTATTTACGTTTTCTTATTAATTAGATCGTGATCAATACCGCAAAAACAAGAAAAAAAGATAGAGTTTAACAAAAGCAAATACATGTTAACATAACTGTTTTACTTATCATTTGGGTAATAGACACGTTCTCTTACTATCTTTCATTAAAAAGAAAAGAGTTATTAATTAAGCTTTCTGTTACTTCACGTTTTTCCAAAATGAGAGACCATTCATGGATTCTTGATATAAGACCGTTCCATCTGGTTCTTCACGGTTGAGCAACAAGCCAACAACAATGTCAGAAATGATGACCGTTGACTTTCAAACCTTCTTCATATTTTCTCTCTTCTGTCTCTTCTCAGTCCTCTGTTACTCTCTCTTCTTCAAGAAACCAAAGTTTGGCTGTGATGATGATCTGCCTCCGAGCCCTCCTTCTTTTCCAATCATCGGCCATCTTCACCTTGTCTTCTCTTCTCTAGTCCACAAGTCGTTACAGAAACTCTCATCCAAGTACGGAGATTTCCTCCATCTTCGCGTCTTCAACGTCCGCATTCTCCTCGTCTCCTCTGCCTCAATGGCCCATGAGATCTTTAAGGTGCAAGACATTAACGTCTCGTCTCGCGGCCACGTTGCAGTCGACGAGTCTCTCTTACTCGGGTCCTACAGCTTCCTCATGGCTCCTTATGGAGATTACTGGAAGTTCATGAAAAAACTCACGGTCACAAAACTGCTTGGATCTCAAGCACTCGAGAGGTCACGAGACGTCCGTGCAAACGAGCTAGAGCAGCTTTACTCAAACCTACTAGATAAAGCGATGAAGGAAGAGAGTGTTGACATTGGTAAAGAAGCGATGAAGCTCACCAACAATAGAATTTGCAAGATGATGTTGGGGAAGAGTATTTCAGAAGAGAACGGTGAAGCTGAGAAGATGAGGAGCTTAGTAACCGACAGCCTTGGCATGATGAAGAAAGCGTTCTTGTCGGCTATCTTCCGCAGGCCGTTTGAGAAGCTCGGGATCTCGCTGTTTAAAAAGGAGATAATGAGTGTTTCCCGCAGAGGCGACGAGCTGATGGAAAGAATTCTTACGGAGTACGAAGAGAAGCCAGAGGATCATCAAGGTAGTGACATGGCTGATGTGCTATTGGCAGCTTATAGAGACAAAACCGCAGAGTATCAGATCAACAGGAACCAAATGAAGTCATTGGTCATGGTAAATATATATACCCTATATAAAATACATGATTCCAGACTTGTAGACAATAATTTTTTTTTTGGTAGACAATGAATTACATTGGCTAAGTTTGAAAACTTGTAGGATCTTTTGGTTGGTGGCACTGATACGTCAGCGCAAGCAATACAATGGACCATGGCCGAGATGATTAACAACCCTAAGATTCTTGAGAGGTTAAGAGAAGAAATTGATTCCGTGGTTGGGAAGTCAAGGTTGATTCAAGAAGCGGATCTAATAAACCTTCCTTATTTGCAAGCGGTCGTCAAGGAAGGGCTGAGGTTACACACACCAATTCCTATATTGACAAGGCTGTTCCGAAGAGGGTGTAAGGTTAGAGGGTTCAACATACCAAAGAACATACTACTTGTTGTAAACAGTTATGCTGTGATGAGAGATCCGAATGTCTGGGAAGACCCTGAAGAGTATAAGCCAGAAAGGTTTCTAGGTTCTTCGTCAAGATCAGGCCAAGTAGAGGAAGAGATAAGAGAGCTTAAGTACCTTCCTTTTGGTGGTGGAAGGAGAGCATGTCCTGGATCAAATCTAGCTTATATCGTACTTATAACGGCGATTGGAATGATGGTGCAGTGCTTTGATTGGAGGATCGATGGAGATAAGGTTAACATGGAAGAAGCTCGTGGAGCATTGACGTTGAGCATGGCTCATCCCCTTCAGTGCACTCCTATTTCTCGAAACCCTAAACACGTTTAAGTTTTAATCAGTAGATTCCATGTTACGTCAAGTCTTTTACTATGGAAGCTTGATTTCTGTTTTCTTGAAACTTGCTGCTTCGTCCGGTCATCTTCTTTGTTTATTGTATCTTCTGCAAATTTATTCTGCAACTTGTTTGCACTTAATAAAACAAGAATGGGGTCATAGTGAATTTAACCATACTTTTCTACAGACTTAGTAAAGCAGGGGGTGAAGATTTCATATTGAGGTGTATTAATACAACCAAGTTTTGATTAAACGAAGGAAACATAAATAAAACACCAAAACTCTCATTCTTCTCCCCGTGAAGTAAATAAATAAACAAAACCAATCCCGAAAGTAAAAGAATATTTACCCTTTTTTTTTTTAAGTTTGACATCAATCAAACAACCCTATGTTGAAACAATTAAGCAAATCCTTCTCTCCCTCAAGGAGCCTTCGCTTCCATAGGAGACTTTACTTTTGTTGAAACTCCATTTGCTTACTCTTCAGGAGAAAACAAAAGGCTTTCAAAGAAAATCAACACACACAAGTTAAACAAGAAGAAGTCTGATTCAGGCTGTGCAAATGAGTCAAATCGGGGGGCTCTCCTTCACCCGGATGAGCTAGATTTACTGCCCTCTTTCTCAGGATCTTCGATCTGCGTCGGTAACAGATTCAAGAAGCTTCCTTGGTGTGTTGTTGTTGTTGTGCCACCAGATGCTTCATCCTCTGTTCGTGTTGTTTCCCACAATTGAAGTTAGAGAGAGATTGGTTACTTACTGCCACTTGCTTTCAACACAAAATAATAAAAAAGGGAAAAGGATTTTACCAAAGAGGGATTTGATCGAAGGCCGCTTTGGCTTATTGCTCTTCTTCTTTAGCTCAGCTGTACCAATGAAAAGAGATTACAATGCAGCACACACATAACTAGATTACAAGGCAATCTAGTTATGTTGCTTCTTCTTCAGGCATAGTAGTACTAGTAGGGTTAAAATGAAATACCTATCCCTGGTAACTGGTCATCGTTTACGATTTCAACGTTCTTGTAAGTATAGCCCACAAAGTTTATGTCCTTGGATGAGAGCATCTGGAGAAGAGAAAAAAAAAAAAACAGAAAGCCAACCTCATGTTATAAGAAAGCCAAAGGCAACACAAAATTCTGTAATTATAACTTCACACAATTCCTTTTAGTTCATGGCATATTCCAATGACAGGTTCTCATGTTGGTCCAAGAAGATATAAGACTCATGCACACACAGCACAAGCACAACTGGCAAATTAACAACACAATTCTTCTAATAGCAACCCAAGCAGCTGTTCCAAATTCTAAATCTCCATAAGGAAATTTGAATCTAAAAGAGTGAATGTTTATTATATAAGGCAAAAGTAGAAACGGATAGGACAAAGACAAAATGAGCAATATTCATCATTCTGAGCTCTTTGTTGCATGGAATCTTTGAGCTGTGCTCATAGTATCATCACCACACCGTAACCCTCATATACCTCAGATTTTGAAGTATGGTTTACTCATCTACTAGATAATAAAAGCGGGTGAACTTGTCGAATCATGAGACATAACGCGAGAAAGTCAATGATTATGTCGTACCTTTCTCCATGGACCTGACTTTGATGACTTTGGAACTTGCTTGTCAGTCTGTTTCAGAAGGAATCAAAAGAAGAATATGAAATGATTTTCTTTATCAGGAGCTCAGATATCATTGTTGGCACATATATACATCATGAGCTGATGATTACCTCTTCAAATTTCTCAAAATTTTGGGTGTCCAACTCATCATTGACCTGAGGAATGAAGGCAGCCTTCATATGGTACAATTTTCCCCACTCGGTACCTCTGAACCAAGGGTGGTTCTAAAAGAAAGCAGCAAAGCGTTTATTAGGGTTCATCACAATAATCTTAGATAAGGGACCTTCAAATCTCAAATGTTGAATAACGGACACAGCACCTTAATTTCATCTGCTCCTTTGGTTCCAAGCCTTTGTTCAACATTGCATAGAAGCCTACAAATAAGATCCTTGGCTTCTGGTGATAGTTTAACCTCTTCTGGGAATTTCAAGTAATTTCTCCAATTTACTATCTTCACAAGGTGGCACACAATGAAAAAAAGAAAAAGGTAAGTTTCAAATTAATATTACCAACGAGACACAATACCAAAAGACTTAAATTGAATATTAGACTTGAGATCTACAGTCTGCCTCCAATATTCAAATGGAAAGTACACAAAAAGCTATGGATCAATTACCTTTCTACAAGTTGTCATTGGGTCATCTGAATAAAATGGCGGAAACCCTACAAGCATTTCATACATAATGGCGCCAAGAGACCACCTAGAAAGATTACTCTCAAGATTATTCATCCATATTAATTATCTGCACTACAGAAAAAAAGCAAAAAACCAATAGTTGGTTGCACCTACCAATCACATTCCATTCCATATCCTTTTTTCAGCAGAACTTCTGGGGCAATATAGTCAGGAGTTCCAACGGTGGAATAAGCCTGAAACCAATAACCTTAACCTATTAAGTTATATGTAACACAGATTTTTATATCAACGGAGAGAAAACACCCTCCATGAACGAAAGATACTGAATTCATTCTTGCAAAAGTGGACATATATCTGAGAAAATGCACAACTGAAACTTACAAGCATCCTTCTATTTCTCTGCCAGTTTAGCAGTTGCTCCTGTTGGGTGCGTCTTGTTGCCACGGGGCGTCCATCACTTTGTAAAGCCCCACTAACATTTCTTGCAACTGTGAAATCTTTTTCCTGAAGATTACTACAGTCTAATGGTTTACATAATCCAAAATCTGACAATTTCATGTGGCCCTCTCTGTCAAGTAGAAGATTATCAGGCTTGATATCTCTGTATCGCATTGGAAAAGAAACAAAATGACGTTTAGAACATATTAACAGACATGGGAGCTACAACTAAGTAATTGTTCTGCCTCACTGACCTGTGGATATAGTTGTGCTTATGAATAGACTCAATAGCCAGGACAGTTTCTCCAATATAAAACCTGGCTTCATCTTCAGTAAGAGTGTCTTTCCTCATAAGTAAAGTCATCATATCTCCACCAGGTAGATACTCCATTATGAGATACAAATACTCATCATCTTGGAAAGAACAATACAGTTTGACAATGCAATTGCTATCAACTTCTGCAAGTAAGTTTCTCTCTGCTTTCACATGTTCCACCTGAAAATCAGATTTCACAAACACATCAACCAACCAAACAAGTGTCAAATCGAAAGCGGCTGGGAGGAATCTTAATACCTGTCCTCTGCGAAGCATCTCAGATTTCTTAAGCTTCTTCATTGCGTAGACATTGCCTGTTCCCTTCTCCCTACAGATCCTAACCTGCAAAAAGAGAGAAAAACAGAAATTATAAAGGAGGATAAATTAGGGTTACGCGTAACACTCATGTAGAGGAAGGATTCACTTTCGAGATGATGTCCATAGATGCATGACAATGGAAGGTTGAGTAAACAAAATATGATCTGTGAAAGAGATGAAGCAAAGATATGTTACCTCTCCAAATGCACCCTTCCCAATCATTGTCAACGGCTCGAAGTCATCAGCTCCCATTTTATGCCTCTGACGACGCATGTACTCAGTTTCCTTCAACTCCAAATCCTTCAACAAGTTGTTTTGCTCTTCCTCAGAGACTTCCGCAGCAGCTAATTTCTTCTCAAGCATTTTGCGTCTGCATAATATACAAATACCAAAAAAATAAGAAAAAGCAACCATTGAAATCTTTCCAAGCATGACAAAAAAAATAATTACATAGTGAAAAGCATGTAATGAATGAAACCTTACCGCTCCTTTCTTTCCTGAAGACTCTGCATTTGCATTTTGTAATGATTCTCAATATATAGCTTCGCAGCAGCAGCTTTCTCCTTGGTTACATTTGACAGTACTTCTTCACCTCCAGGTGTTCTCGGTGCTTCCTTTACATTACTTGTGGCTTCCTTCTTTTTCGAGGATTTCGCTTTGTCTTTAGATTTTAACTTATTCAGCCAAGCTTTGGCCGTCTCCATTTTCTCTCCCCCTTTAGCTTCCCCACCAAACTAGAGCTTTATGTACAAGTGAGCAAAGAGTTTGATAAGCGAGACGAATGAGTTTGAATCCAATTATGTGTAACAGTGATTAGATTTCTACTGCTTCACACCTACACAACAAGCGGACATATATTAGTAAGAACATTGAACAGAAACTCAGGCAATTCAACAAATAACATAAACGAGCTCAAAGGTGATAACTTTGGGGCTCACAGGTCACAGCATAACCTTATACTCAAATCAATAATGTATCTGAATCTAAAATTGAGAAATTCTACACTGATTACTAAGAAAGAAATCAGTCAATTACATGATCATTTCGAAGCAGGACACAACCTAATAGATCTGTGATGATTAGATTAATATGGGAATCACTGGAAATACCAAATGCACACTCGAAATTTGGGGGAAATGTGAAATCAAACAGGAAACCCTAAAATGCACCAAACCTGAAATTACTCAATTTTAACAAAGCTCGATCTCAACGAAAGAGGAACAGAGACAGAGATGTAATGAAACCTCAAGAAACAAGCGTTAGATTAGGGAACAGAACATGGAGACCACACAGAGACAGAGACCCGCAATTTGTGGTGAGAGAAAGAAGAAGACATACCTCGATTCCTGGGATTCGGATTCCTCAATTCTTGCCTTAATGTTCTTCAAATTTTTGAGGATCGAATTCTTACAATTGAAAGAAGAAAAGGGGAAAGAAAAAGTTGGAAACTTTTATATAATCGCTTTCGATGTGTGTGAATTGCAAATGACTAGGCACTACTGTTCTTCTTCTTCTCCGTCTCTCTCTCTCTCTCTCTTCTTCTTCTTCTTTCAGTTGTTTTTTTATTTTCTCTTTCTCCTTTCTCAGCAATATTGTGTTATAATATTCTTTTAGGGGATTAGGTTCAAATGAAAATTAATTTTATGTAGTAACTAAAGTTGATTAGCGTAAATTAAGGGTTTAATTGGTTCTACACTTCTTCTTAACCAAAAATAAAAGATTGTCAGGATAATTATAAAGGAAAGGAAGTAAATTGATTTTAATGCCAAAAACTGAATATTTATTGAGGGAAAGTGATTAAATTTGAGCTTTGAGAAGTGTGGATTGAGCGGCTTTATTATTCCGCGTGGACCCCTCCACGGGAAATATGTTCGATGGCAATGTCAAAAGCCAAGAATAAATGTCAAAGTTATTGACAAAAAATATTTTTGAAAAAAAAAATTAATATTCATCAAAACACAGATTTACAATGAAAAACCATACCATATAATTTTTGGCAGCTTTATATCGATCTTTACTTGTATCAGTCTTCTCAACCAAATCATACAAAACAACATAAAAGAATGTGAAGAAAAAGAACAACCATTTCTTCTAAAAAAGTACAATGTTAACAGATGTTGCTACAATAATAATAAAGTTTCTTGGTTGTCTATGCTCTCATTGGTCGTAATGTTTGTGTATCTATTCTCTCGTGTGGCTTCATCAATCATCATCACTCCATATCTCTAAGGCTCTCACTAGTTAACCAAAGCTGCTTCTGGACAATGTACACAACATTTTCTGAATCTTGATATGAATCTGTCTCTAACTTTGTCCCTACTTCCTCCCAATGCAATGCCTTTAGATACTTCTTCACCAAATCCACAACTCTCTGTTTATCCCTTATGACTACAAACCCGCTATTTCTTTGGAGATGACACACATAAATGTACAGAGATCACAAGCTTGAAGGAAGTGGTACCTGATGATTTGATCAAGAATCTAAGAATCTCCGTCGCAGGAAATGAAAACCGAAGAAAGTCTTTCTTCTTCCGGTAAAACGGACCAGTTAGGAGACTGTACGGCTCTCAGCCACAAGAAATCATCCACATTTGACCATTTCCCCGTTTCCACCTCCAAACCCGCCGTCCTCAAATCTTGCTCGATCCCTTCATAATCCAAACAGTAAGGCGCGAATCTGACACCGTTGCAGTCTTCGACTATGGGACGGCTCCTTACTCTCAGGTAGAAATCACTCTTCCTCGCGCAATGGATTCTGATCTGATGCGAGGCCAGAACCAGAACGCAATCTTCCACGTCGTCGATCAGAATCGAACCGATCACCGGACCTGTGTAGACACTGCAGTTTCTCAACCGGTGGAGAAAGAGAGAATTCACAGTCCCCCGTGAGTTTTATCTGACACGTGTCGAGATCTGAGAGTCTGAATTCTCCGATCGACGACGAGCCTCTGAAGCTTTTCACCAGAGTCTCTCCATGTTTGTTCCTAAATCCGGGAGAATCGCCGACGCGGACGGGTAGTTTCGGAGGTGAAACGACACTGAGTTTCTGGATCTCCGGCGGCTTTCTGGAAGTGGATTTGCTCTTGAACGAGAACTTCTTCTTCGGGACTAACTCGGTGGAGAGGGTATCGAGAATCTGCTTGAGATCTGATACGGCTTTAAGAGACGACCGGACTTCGTAGGAAGGAAGGAAATAGGAGTTCTCAGCGAGGAGCTTCTCGAGATCGTCAATCGCCGAGGAAATCTCCGCTAGATCCGATTTGAGCTTGGACGTATCCGCTGATGCTGAAGAAGCGAGTCGTGACTCTGCGGCGATTCGAGAATCGACTGACCGCTTGGAATCGGCGAATCTGGCGAGGAAGGAGGAGGTCGAAGAGGAAGAGTCAGGTGAATCGGGTTTAAGAGATTGGTGACGAGCAGAGAGGCGTTGGAGCATGTCCTGGTGCTTCTTCTGCAATGCCTCGTCTATGTCCTTGCATGACAACATCTGGACAAAGAAACAAGAAAGGCAAAATATTTTATGTTATTGATGTTGCATATCTCTATCGTTTGCCTTTACGGATCATGAAAAGAGTAAAGATCACAGCAATAACATAGAAGAGCATTATATATCTTTTTGTATAAACTCATGATCGAATCTACTCTTCTTCTGAGACATTTCATCAAACAAGTGGTAAGCATCAACAATTTAAAAGCCCTAGACTCTTTCAAGAATACTAAACCTATTCATAAACCCTAGTAATATCCAGAAATAACATTTAGACTCTTTCAAGACCACTAAACTGCTAAGTCTTCTTGAGCATCATAAATCAAGCAGCCGATTTTGGTTTCTTCGATAAACATTTCACAGCTCTCTTCCTTAACTCACACACACGAAACAAACCCACAAAATTCGAACCCATATTAAACAAACGCACAAAAATCATCAGACCAAATCCTAATCAAACAAATTTTCACCAATTTCTCAATATCGCAAAACCAGAAGAACACACAATAGAAACGATTTGAAAGTACTATTACCTTCAATTCACTAAATAACAGAGGTCAAGTGATGGAAGAAGTCGATTTTTTTTTAAGATGGTATCGATTTTCCCTTGATTTCAATCTGAGTAATCGAATTTAGGGTTTGCTCATGAAAAAAAAAAATCCCAAATTCGGAATGCCGTGAAAAAAATCTCCAAGGCGCGAAACACAAATCGATTTTAAGGTTTTTCAGTTCGCAAAACGTCGTCGTTTTGGTTAGACATCAAAACCGCTTTTTCTTTCTTCTTCTGCGTGTACTCTCTCTCTCTCGAGACTCTCTTTTCTCAGCAATATTTTGTTATAAATCTATCATAACATATCAAAAGAATGTTGACCAAAAAAAAAACATATCAAAAGAATTTGCAGCTTTATATCGATCATGACTTATATGAGTCTTCTCTACCAAATCATACAAACAACATAAAAGAATGTAACAAAAATTAAAACAAACAACGTTAATAAAATGTTGCTACAATAATGAAGTATCTTTGGTTTGTAATGTATGCTCTCATTGCTCGGAATGTCTGTGTATCTCTCTCGTGTGTGGCTTCTTCATAACTTATCATCACTCAATATCTCCAAGGCTCCCACTAGTCAACCAAAGCTTCTTCTGGACAATGAACACAACGTTATCCGAATCTTGATCTGAATCTCTATCTACCTTTGTCCCTACTTCCTCCCAATGCAATGCCTTTAGATACTTCTTCACCAAATCCACAACTCTCTGTTTATCCCTTATGATCACAAACCCGCTCGGCCTCAGTATCCGATCCATCTCCAGCAACAAATCCACTTCACTACACCCTTTCTTACTCATATCCGACAGAACGTCCCAAGCATGGAGAAGATCATAGGTCCTTGGATATGTCGAAAATGCTTCACACCTGAAGAAACCAAATCAAGAAACTAAAGACTCGAGATAATATTGCAACGTTTCATTTGTTATTCAAGTAGAAACTGACCAGCTATGTACAGCGCCCATTAAACCTCTGTCGTATATCAGTTTCAGCGTGTTAGGTCCGTCCTCAGGGACAACATTCATGACCCACACATCTTTTTCTTTCAGCGCAGCAGCAAATGAGCCCATGCTTGCTTTCATGTCCATTATGTTCCTCACTGTATCTGACTCCATTCTAGGATTCAAGAGATCCCAATAACTATCCACTCTCTGCCTCCAAAGTTCCTATACAGAAAAAAAAAAAAAAAAAAAAAAAAACAAATAATGTGACTAAACAGTCCATGTTTTTAGATTGTCAGTAACAGAGAAGTTATGGTTTTTTCTTTATTACCGTGTCCTTCTCAAACATGCCATTTGAGTAACCAAAATCAGCAAGCCTAGGTGGAGGAGAGGTTAACCGAGCCGGCCATGGAGCTAATCCACTCCCCTTGGTTTTATGATCATCTAATTATAAACCGGAATCAATTTTCAAATTTTGCTAATCACAAACCTAACTTGCAAGAGAAGAAACTTACGTTCAGAGTAAGGAGTAATGCAAGCTTCCATGTTAACACCCCAAACAGAATCAGGATCATTATCAGAGCGACACATAGGAGGCTGAGTTCCATCTTCTCTTTCAAGATAACAATCATTCGTCAAAGGCTTCTCCCAAATAACAGTCTGGTTCCTCTTCGCAGCAATCTTCCAACACATACGCTCCACAAGAGCACTCATCTCTCTCCAGATTTTGAGATCCTCTTCGTCTTGCGCGTACGCCTCCGGAGACGAATACGCGAAGTAGCCGCCAGGTCTGAGCACTCTGTCTAGCTCGAGAAGAAGGATGCCGTCTCTCTGAAGCCAGTCGATCCTGCAACGAGAACAGTGAGCGAGCTCGAACGACCTGCTCGGGTATGGAAGCCGCTTCGTCCCTAGAACACCGAGAGAAGCAGGGATGCCTCTCTCGAGAGCGAACTGGATTTGGTTCTGATGCACATCGTTTGGAGCTAAAGACATTGCCAAGATATCTGATGATAGAAGGTAACCTCCGAAGCTAGCAACACCGCAACCAACGTCGAACACTGTCCTTAGCTTTCCTCCGTTGTTCAAAACGTTGTTCGGAAAGTTAAGCATCTGAAGAACAAAATTTCGTTTGTTAAGAGTCATAACATAAACTGATAAACCAAAGCAAGAGAGTGGCTTACGTTTGCCATGGATGCAATGTACTTATCAGCACCGTAGTGAAAATGTGTGCCACCACCAGGGAAATTGATTTTGTCTCCTTTGACCACCATCCAGTTTTGGTCAGACTTCTCTTGTGCGAGGTGAGTGTGAGGTATGTTCACTTTCCACACTTCGTCTCTGCTCTTTGGCCATTTTATTGGAACCTATAAGAAAGAAAACAGTTTATGTTCAAGAGAGTCAAAGACAAGTGGAGAGAATACACACACACACACAGGCATACCTTATATCCATTGGGAGGAGGAATCAAGCAGTTGAATCGTCTTTCGTGAGGAGGACAATGGCGTTCGTAATGCTCCATCAACGACAAATCAAGCTTCAGTCTCATTTGGTATATGAGGTTCCTGTCTAAGCAAGGAATAAGCTCTGAATGCCGATCATCACACACCTATGGAAAAAAGAAGAAAACTTGAGAACCTAACCATCAATGGGGAAATGAGAAGATGATCTAAGACTTACGGGGAAGCTTCTCGGCGTGAAACCATCAGCAAGAACAAACGAGGAGCTGGAAGTGTCGTCCTTTTTGGTGGTATCATCATCATTTCCATTTAATCCTAGTTTTCTACCGTATTCAATAGCTGATGCTCTATGATCAGAAGAGCCGTAGAACAGATATACGATCACGAGGACTAGCGCTACAAAGCAAACGAAAGCGATCACTCGTTTCTTTTGCCCTCCTTCTGATCTACCTCTCATTGCCTTTCTATACAGAGATTCAACGCTCCGACTTCAGTATAAAGAAATTGATGATCAATGTCTGTTCCACGTGAGAAAAAAAAGACAGTGATCAATGTCTGTAAGAATAGAAGCGATGAGATTTTCTAAGAACATAGAAACTACAACAGAAAAGCTTGAAACTACATCTCTGACATGATTAAACTTAGAAACTCAGGACAAGGCATGGTAAGGAAATTATTACAAAACTCAAAAAATAAGGCCAAACTTAACAATTCGAATACCAAGTTACAATAATACAGAATCTGGCACTTGAGGAAGTGAGTAACACTCAGTTCACGAAACAGTTGATTGTCAGCGTCCTGTAAGAATTTGGAACCATAAACAATATGAAGCTTTGATAACAGAGATATGGTGTGTGAAACAGAAGCAGAATCTAATGGACAAGAGTGAACAATTGGTATGAAACAGAACCGGATCGATCAACAGTACATTATTCACTTGTATCAATCTAACCATATAAGGATAACCCCAGGAATATCGAAAATCATAAGAGAATCATCGAATTGATCAAACCTACAAGACACAGTAAAACCGATTCGTATATCTCCACCAATTTTAAAGAAGTTGATAAGAACAGAATCGAAATCCGAAAAATCAACTGACAGAAGCGAAACCCCCGAAAGATCAGAGAGGGACTCACACGAGTAAGGTTCTCGGTTTTTAAAGAGACAATGACAGATCGAGGCAGAGAGTGTCTCCGGATACAGAGAGAAACGGAGAAGGAGAGAGAGTGTCAGATCTAAAGAAGTGAAGATGGGATTGCTTCTCTATCTTCTAAAATTAGGAAAGAGACGAACTTTCTTCTACTCGTTATTGACTGGTGGAAATGGGAATGAAGGCAGCAAAGCGGCAGCGACACTGCAAGTGACGAGAGAGAGAGAGAGAGAGAGAGAGAGCCGTGTGGAGTGGAGGTCGTTAATATTTATATTTTTTTGGTTTCTACTTTTACCAATCGACAGAGTTGTTTTTGTCGGCGTTCTCTCTTTAATATTGGGGGAGATTTGTAAACTACACATTTCTTCTTCAGATTTTGCAAATTCTAAAAAAAGAGCCATTCTAAAAAAATTTATAATTTTCTAACAGTTTTTTACCTAAAATTCCGTGAATTGTCAATAATACATCTATAAATATGGGAATGGAGCTTTTGTTTTATTTGGTGTGTGGTGTGTGTGGTCGTTGGCTTTGAGATTGGGGTGCTAGCTCTCTTGGAAGAGAGACAATGCAAGCCTGCCTGTGAACGGCTTTGGTCCTAATGTCACACGGTTCCAAATTCTGTTTCTTCTAGAGGTTGGGTAGTTAGTGAGAAAATAAGCAAAGCACGTACGTTAAGTATGGAAAGTAAAGAAGTTAAAAGGACGAAAGACAGAATGTAAGCAAGGGAGTAAGTTAATCAAGAAATAATGAAACTGATGAAAAAACAGGAAGGTAGATCGTTGGATCTTTCAAAGGAGAGACCAAAAGACTTTCTAGTTTTACATATTAAATTCACTCTTATAAGAGAGACGTTGGATTAAAAAAGGAGTCATCTAAAATTCTAAACCGTTAGATGATGTTTTCTTTTTCTTTTTCTTTTTCCTATATATATTCTGATGAAGTATTATTGAAACTATCGTCAAAGTCAAAAACTTAAAACCCTAATCTCTCTTTTCAGTGCTGTCGCTTTCGTCCTTGTGAGGGAGACACAAGAGAAACAATGATGTTTACCGATCTCCCACGGGAATTGGAATGGGAAATACTTTCTAGGGTTCCGCCCACATCTCTAAACCAATTCCGATCTACTTGCAGACGATGGTACGCTTTACTCAAAGACCCTAGATTCATCAAGAAGAATTCGGATAAAGCAGCAAGGCAGATGATCTTGACGACATATCGTAGTGTTTATTCAGTTAGCATCAGAAACCAAAACAGCTTTGATCCATCCATTGAGTTTACTGGTACACTTAACAGTCTAAAAGATTCAGAACAGGTCTTGATATCTCATATCTTTCAGTGTGACGGTTTATTCTTGTGCAAGACCAATGACCATGGACTCGTGGTTTGGAACCCTTGTACTGGCCAAACCAGATGGATCCAATTCAGTAATCGTGAAGTTGAAAGTTTGTATGCTTTAGGATACGAAAACAACAACAAACCTTCGTGCCCTAGCTACAAAATCTTGAGGTGTAGCAGAGACCTGAAAAGGCGGGTTACAGAGTGGGAGATCTATGAATTCAAGTCTGGTTCATGGAGGTTTCTTGATGAAGTCGCTCAGACCTGGAGGATAAGTAGTGAAGGCGTGTCTTTGAAGGGAAATACTTACTGGCTTGCTTGGGATAGAAAAAACACTCCCAGTAGCAAATTCTTACTCATGTTTGATTTTAAAAGAGAGAGATTTGAACATCTTTCTCTTCCGTTTCAATGTATTTACAATGCAAATTTGTTTCTCTCAGTTGTTAGAGAAGAGAAACTTTCTTTGTTACTCGAGAGGTTTAATACGGAGCCATTTGAGTTGAAGATATGGGTGATCGATACTAAGATCGATGAGGCCAAAGATACAACTTATATCCAATATTTCTTAGTAGTGGATTTCAGTGAGATCAAGAGAACATTTATGACGTTCGTGGATAGTTTCTTGGTGGACGAGGAGAATAAAAAGGCCTTGTGTTGTGGTAGAGACAAGGAAGATATGGAGAAGATCATAGTTTACATTGTTGGAGGAGACCAGAAACTGCATGTATGTAAACATATTCGTGGAGAGATTGTACAAGGACCAACTGATTTTCTGCCACATGTTCTTTTCAGTTATGCTCCAAGTTTGGTTCAAATTCAGCCAGTGGAGGCAAATGAAAAAGCTGATTAGTCCATTAAAAATTTTTATTTCATCATCGACCTAGGAAGAGTTATGAGAATGCTCTACCTTTTCTTTTTTATGTTTTCGTCAGGTTTCTTTTTGTTCCTTGGTACCCACGTTTCTGAACTTTTGTGAACCTTTTGCTCTATATGAGCTTCATTCTCGATTAGTCCATTTAATTATACCTTGTTTTTTTAACGAGATTATTCAAATTATAAGTTGTGGTTGTTTTTTTTGCTTAATTTTATATACATACATTTAGTCCTCTTTTTACTTATGAAATCAGATTTTTGGTCATCTTGTTTCATGACTTTTTTTTTGTCTTAACGTTGATGTTGTTTCATGACTTATCCTTAATTACAAACGTTGTGTTAACCAAGAAAGGATAAAGTCACCAGAAAATATGGAGCGACTGGAAAAGAAACTTGTTTAAAAACCTAAAATGCAAAGAAATATATTAATCTTTGTACCTATTTTCGATGACGAGAAGCTACATCGGTGACATTATATTTTCGAACTCTCCAATCAATTATTATACACATGAGTACTAAGCTTTTCAAGAACTTCTTTTGAATCCTCTGCTAGTCAACAAACGTTTATGTATCGGGTAACCAAATGTTGTGGGACATCAGTCACGTTTCAATTATTGTAGAACATTACACTAAAATAGCGTTCATAGTAGCGCTATGAAATATTAATGATAGCGTTTAACGTGAGCTGTGGATACCCCTTTTTCTTGTAGTGTTGTGTGTACATAAAGTATGAGAAAAAATATAAATGGAGTAGTGGTACGGATTGTTCTAAATTAGACTAATATTTTATAGAGAGAAAATCGACTTTAATAACTTGTAACAGCCAAATAGATAAACATAAACCACCTGTGAATCTGTGATACAGTGATCCATTAAATACTTGTAAGAATACTGTAGTTATCTCACAAAGACATCACACACAAAAAGAGATGATAGTTATACAATATTCTTATATCATCCAACCAGAGAGATCGGATCCAATTTTTATTTTGTTTTTGTTTCAAACATGGTATTGCTTAATGATCTGATCTTGGCACGACAAACAGGACACCCCAATTTCTTGTTGTTGATCTCTTTCAAGCAAGAACCGCACCCAGAAACATGTCACACACTATTTCAGATGATGCATCCACACAAATCTCACACTCTACATAACTGGAGGAGCCGACGGCGTAAGCTCAACTGAAACTGTGATTTTAGTGGTTGTTGTTTGGGATGTTTGCTGAAACACCGGAGGATTCATTGGCTGTACAAATTTCAAATTAAGTATCAAAAGTTAAATGAGTCAGAGAGACACCAAAATATCAAATATCTTCAATTTCAAAGTTGTATCTAATGGCAATATATACCTGTGGATATCCTTTACATGCCTCACAAAACCAGTTCAGCTGTTGCATGTCACCTTTGGTTGCAGCTGCTAGCTTAAGATGTATTTCTGAAAAAAAAAAAGGATATTTATAAGTTTATAACAATTTAAAAATGCAAGAGCATATATAACATAGAAGCATCAATTTCTACTTATATACAGTCCGGAACTAATAGCTTACACACATGCACATTAAAATTCTGCTTGTAAGAATGTTTCATGGATACAACACTTACGCCTATATACTCGAGCCCAGCGCCTAACGCAAGCTCTTCTTTTTCTCGCCCTCCTGCGCATTGGACCTATACATGATAATTAAGTTTCAATTAACAAGGAAGAAACAGATTCCATCAACATGGAAACAATGCCAAAGAAAATTACTTCTGGAGTTATCAACAATCAACACTGAAGCATCAGACTGATCTGATTTCGGTTCCTCCAAGTTGGCTTTCCACAAAGGCATCACCGTTCTTGGTTGTGCATCCTAACCATATATATATCATCATAACATTTTCATAAGTATATAAAGAAATCTCAAAACTAAAAACTAATCTTGGTTTCATAAGAACTAGAAATGATGAACTTCAAGTACCTCAAGATTAGCATACACAACCAACTCCAACTTGAAAGGCTTTTTAGGATTTCGTGAACCAGTTGGTACTACAACTACCCATCTGCACACACACACACACACACACACACAAGTCGTAACGAAGATTCATATTCATGTGCAACAAGAAGAACAAAACAGCGAAATGGTAAAAAAATAACTTGGATACGCACACTCTTCTTGAAAGAAGCTGAGGAGCAACCAATTCAACAAAGCAAGGGCCATAGAATTCCCGCATCCAACCAGAGAACAAGCAGATGTGACTCTACAGAATCAAAACATTTTCAAAGTTATAGCTCCATGACATATTCATGTGTTACATATAAGTCAATTTGAGGAAAAACTATGAAAAAAAGTGTTACAAACATACCTCGATTGCGCGTACAACATTGCTGTAACCTTTAGCTCTAGCAACATCAAGAGGTGTCTCAAAGTCATCATTCAAAACCAGTGGATTTGCTGCAAGAACAAAAAGACAGGTTTGGCAGTATAAATATATTACTAAAAACTAAAATTTCAGTCTTCAAATTGGCAAGAAAGACATCAAAAACGTACCACCGTGAGACAGAAGTAACTTAACCGTCTTCTTGCGACCTCTGTTTGCTGCATGGTGCAGAGGAGTCCCACCATTGTGACCTGTGATATAAAACAAATCAAACAAAATGAACAAATTCACTTTTTTGAGACTAAAGTAGAAATAATCCAAAACAAGAAAGAGAAGTTTGTGGAAGAAAATTCTTGATAATAAATAATACCAGAACGATAAGCATTGACATTGGAACCCAACTTAACCAGAGTTTCTGCTACATCATATAGCTTTGATTTTGTACAAGCTAAGATTAATGGCGTTCTTCCTTTTTTATCCACCCACTACATACATACAAAAACACAGTGCCAAAATTCAGAAAAAAAAAAGAACACAAAGATTTTAAAAGTAAAGTATCGCTAAGATGAGAAGATGGAGTAGAAAGAAGAAAAACCTCGAGTCCTGCACCTTTACGCCGAAGGGATTTGATACCTTCCACATCTCTGTGACTCACTTTTCGAAACAACAGCTCTTCCTTAGACTGTTGTTGTCCCATCTTGCACAAGAAGGAAAGATAAAAAAAAAAAATGAATAAATGAGCAAAAAATGGAAGATCAAATATAAATTTATATAGAGGATAGGAAGTTCTTATCTTTGAGTGTGGACGCATCCATAAAAGACATTGCAAAATGAGAAAAGGTAACGATCGAGAAAATACCAGGAACTTTCTTCAGTACGAAATATTTTTACCTAATTTGGGTTTTCGTTTCTTACCATGAAAGTGTGACAAGTGTCCGAGAAAGTAACTCAAACTCAAATAACTCGGAGATGAAATGTTCAAAGGAGAGACCAAAAGACTTGTAGTTGTCGTCCCCGTGCATCAACTACTAGTTGACATATACACTCACTCTTAACTCTTAAGACATACTTTGGAGTTTGGATTAAAAAGAATCATCTAGATCGTTAGATTGTGTTTTTGTTCTTTCTCATTTTCCCAATATATTATTGACCTATGAAAATTAAAAGTTTAAGTTATATACGTAATTTGAATTTTTTTTGAGGTTCATTTTTTCTACCTTTTTGCTTTGTAAATTTGTGTATATGTCTCTGGCTACTTTCTTTGATTATTCTTTTTTCCAAGAGACCAAGAGTCCTCTCTTCTTTGTGTATGAAGCCTTGTATGATCTTGGTTTCAATATAATAAAATGCAGACTAGGTTCATAACTCATCCAAGTGGTCCTACATTTATGTATGGATTGTTCTAAATAAGACTCCGACTTATGGAGAGAGAATCACACACATAAATATTGTAGTTATCTTACAAAGACATCCTGAAAACAGTTCCTTTAGGCTATAGAATTCTTATAGCTTTATAGGTTGGATCCAAAAAATGTTAAATCAAATAAATAAGATAGGTATACAACATTCTTATTTCTTTCTAGCCATAGAGGAGATCCTTATGATCCCTTTGTCTTTTCTTTTTTCAAACATGGTAAAGCTTAATGACCTGATCAATGTTGGCACGACAAACGGGACATCCCAATTTCTTGTTTTGGATCTCTTTCAAGCAAGAAACGCATCCAGCGACATGTCCACACGGTACACACACTGCTTCAGATGATGCATCCACACAAATCACACACTCTCCATATCCTCCAGTATCGTCTTTACTCTCACATTTGCCAGAAGGATAGTGAATGGAACCGTCATGTCCTGGCGGCGTGAGCTCATTGGAAATGATGGTTTCATAGGTTGTTGATTGAGATGTTTGCAGAAACATTGGAGGATTCATTGGCTGTATAAAAAAATCAAATTTGTATCAAAAGTCCAAAAGAGTCAAAGAGACACAAATAGCAAATATATTTTAAGTCCAAAGTTGTATCTTATGGCAATATATCTACCTGTGGAAATCCTTTACATGCCTCACAAAACCAATTTAGCTGTTGCATGTCGCCTTTGGTCGCAGCTGCTAGCTTAAGACGTATTTCTGAAAAAAGAAAATTGAGATTAAAACAACAAGAACTTTTGGTTTTTACTCAATGAATAGTTTCAAAATGCAAGAGCATATAACACATAAGCATCAATCAAATTTAGTATAGCTTTTATGCCTTCTTCTTGCAAACAAGAATTGATAGAAGAAAACTATGTTTACTTACGCCAATCTACTTGAGCCCAACGCCTTGCGTGAGAAATGTATGCTCTTCTTATTCTCGCCCTTCTGCGCATTGGACCTATCCATGATAATTAAGTTTCAATCAAACAAGGAAGAAACAGATTCCATCAACATGCAAACAATGTCAAAGAAAATTACTTTTGGAGTTATCAACAATCGACACTGAAGCATCAGACTGATCTGATTTCGGTTCCTCCAAGTTGGCTTTCCACAAAGGCATCACCGTCCTTGGTTGTGCATCCTATATCATTATAACATTTTCATAAGTAAAGAAAGAAAACACAATACTCTAAACAAATCTCAGTTCTCATAAGAGAAATTATGATTTTCAAGCACCTCAAGACTAGCATACACAACCAACTCCAACTTGATAGGCTTTGCAGGATTTCGTGAACCAGTTGGTACTACAACTACCCATCTGCAAACACACACAAAAAAATTCCTAAAGCAGATTCATATTTATGTGCAACAAGAAGAAAAGATAAGAAAGAACAAAACAGAGAAATGGTGAAAGATAAGTGGATACGCACACTCTTCTTGAAAGAAGCTGAGGAGCAACCATTTCAAGAAAGCTAGGGCCATAGAATTCACGCATCCATCCAGAGAACAAGCAGATGTGACTCTACAGAATCAAAGTTATAGCTTCATGATCTTTCATATATTTTTACTTCAATTCCAGAAAATATGAAATAAGTGTTACAAGCAAACCTCAATTGCGCGTACAACATTGCTGTAACCTTTAGCTCTAGCAACATCAAGAGGTGTATTAAAACCATCATTCAAAACCAATGGATTTGCTACAAGAAAGATTAACAGAAATACCAATATAAATAGATCACTTAAAAAAAAACAGTCATCAAAATTTGGTAAGAAAGACATCAAAAACTTACCACCGTGAGACAGAAGTAACTTAACCGTCTTCTCGAGACCTCTGTTTGCAGCATGGTGCAGAGGAGTCCCAGCATTGCTACCTGTGATACCATGAAAAAACAAAATGTAAACATTCACTATATTCTCACATTCTGTTTTTCTTAGTTTCTCTGTTTCAAAAGACAACAAATTTCATTATTGGATTGAAGCAGAAACACTCCAAAACAAGAAAGAGAAGATTTGAAATGAAAAGAAGATTGTTGATAATAATAGATACCAGAACGATAAGCATTGACATTGGAGCCCAACTCAACCAGAGTTTCTGCAACATCATATAGCTTGGATTGCGTACAAGCTAAGATTAATGGCGTTCTTCCTTCTTTATCAACACACTACATACAAAAACACAGTGACAACCTCAGAAAAACGAGAAATCTTACAAAGCTTGAAAAAAGATGGAGGAGAAAGAAGAAAAACCTCGAGTCCTACTCCTGCTCCTTCGTGGCGAAGGGATTTGATACCTTCGACGTTACTATGACTCACTTGTTGAAACAAAAGCTCTTCCTGCGACTGTTGTTGCCCCATTTTCACAAGAATTATGAAGAAATCAGAATGAATAACCTCAGAAAAAAATTGAAATCAAATCTCAAATATATAGAATATGGAAAGTTCTTGCCTTTGAGTTGGAAAATGAAAAGGGGAACGATTACGAAAACACCCCGAGGACTTTTCTTCAGTTTGAAATAATTGGAAAATGAAAAAGGAAACGATTACGAAACCCCCGAAGACTTTCATACTATACGACAGTTTGTTTTGTTCCTTATAATTTTTCTTTTCTTTAGCAAAGAAATGTCCGAGAAAATAAGGAGTTGACTTGACTCAGAGGACAAAATAACGACAAAACAGCGAGACTTCAAAGTTCAAACTCAAACAACTCGGAGAAGAAATGGTCAAAGAGACAAAGACTAGCAAAACCAAAAGACTTTCTACTTTAGTTCACATGTACATATATTTACTACTAACTCTTAAGAGACACGTTGGATTAAAAAGGAGTAATCTGAACCGTTAGATTAAGTTTTTTTTTTCTCCTTGTATTATTAATTGTGAATGTTAAAAAGTTAAAACCCTAATTTCTCATTTCAGTACTGTGGCCGCTTTCTTCCTTGGGAGAGAAACAATGATGTTTACCGATCTCCCACGGGAATTGGAATGGGAAATACTTTCTAGGGTTCCGGCCACAACTCTAACCCAATTCCGATCTACTTGCACACGATGGTATGCTTTATTCAAAGACCCTATATTCATCAAGAAGAATTTGGGTAAAGCAGAAAGGCAGGCGATCTTAAAGACACGTTCTGGGGTTTTTTCAGTTAACGTCAATCTCCATGGAAGAAACAACAGCTTTGATCCATCCATTGAGTTTACAGGTAAACTCAACAGTCTAAACGATTCAGAACAGGTCATGATATATTCTATCTTTCAGTGTGACGGTTTATTCTTGTGCCAGACCAAAGACCATGGACTCGTGGTTTGGAACCCTTGTACTGGTCAAACCAGGTGGATCCAACCCAGCAGTTTTGACAGAGGGAGCGATGAGTATTTTCTAGGTTACGTAAACAACAATAAATCTTGCCATAGCTACAAACTCTTATGTTCTAGTTTTTTTAAAACTCGGTTTGAAATCTATGACTTTAATTCTGATTCATGGAAAGAACTTGATTATGCGGGCGCTCGTTTATCGTTTACAAGAAACTCTGGCGTATCTTTGAAAGGAAAGATTTACTGGCCTGCTGAGTATGAAAAAGAAACACTCCACTCCTCCTTTCTTACTCAGGTTTGATTTTCAAAGAGAGAGATTTCAACGTCTTTCTCTTCCGTCTCAGTGTAAAAGAACCTATCAGGCAAGTATGTTTCTCTCAGTTGTTAGAGACTAGAAACTGTCTGCGGTTACGTGAGAGGTTTGGCAGTTTGGATTCATTAGAGAAAAAGGTTTGGGTATGGGTGACCGATTCTAAGATCAATGAGGCCAAAACTAATGTCCGATATTTCTTAGTAGTGGATTTCAGTGAAATCTGGACATGTGATATGCTTTTCGTGAAGAGTTTCTTGGTGGACGAGGAGAATAAAACAGTCGTGTGTTGTGGTAGAGAAGATGGAAAAAAAAGAGGGGGAAAGACCATATTTAACATTGTTGAAGGAGACAAGAAAATACATGCATGTAAACAAGTTCATGGAGAGGTTGCACAAGTACCAGGTGATTATTGGCCAATTCTCGCCAGTTATGTTCCAAGTTTGGTTCACATTCAGCAATTGGAGGCAAATGAAAAAGGTGGTGACTAGTCCATTCAATTACCTAGTTTCTATGAAAGAGCCTACTCAAATTATTAATTCTAGTTGTTTCTGTTTGATTTATATGCTATTTAAGTGCCCTTTTAATTTTTGATATCAGATTGGTGATCTTATTCAATACATTTGTTTATGATTTTTTACCCGTTTGTTACCTAAAATCCTTTGGAAAAGAAAAAAAAACTTGTTTGGATCAAAAGCCTTGATTCTGTTTGATTTATATGCTATTTAAGTGCCCTTTTAATTTTTGATATCAGATTGGTGATCTTATTCAATACATTTGTTTATGATTTTTTACCCGTTTGTTACCTAAAATCCTTTGGAAAAGAAAAAAAAACTTGTTTGGATCAAAAGCCTTGATACTCTGAAATTTTTGAATCTAACATGCAAAGCAAAAAAAGAAAAAATATTTGTATCTATTTTGGATGACATTACAATTAATGATGCCTTGTTCTCCAATCTATTCTGCCAAATACTATTATTATACACATGAGTACTAGCTTTCAACAACTTCTTTTGAATCCTCCCCTTGATCAGAATTTGGCAGTGTAGGAGGAGGTGGTGGTGGAGGTGGAGTTGGTGTAGGAACTGAATCAGAAACTCTTGGATTTATCAAGTTAATGAAGTACCTGAATCTAACTCTTCTAAAGATCTTTCCACCGTTTTTGTGCAATACATAAGTAACATAAACACCAGGCTCGAATTGTTCGATAAGCTCCTTGCCTCCTGATTTAGATGGTGATGATGTTGAAGATTCTGT
The DNA here is from genome assembly GCA_902728155.2 of Microthlaspi erraticum. Lineage (NCBI taxonomy): Eukaryota > Viridiplantae > Streptophyta > Magnoliopsida > Brassicales > Brassicaceae > Microthlaspi > Microthlaspi erraticum. The sequence goes on from CACVBM020001063.1 coordinate 775,967, forward strand.
TGGTAGCCTTGAACTCGACGGGTGAGAAGATGTTTCTGCTATGTTTGAAGGTTCTTGATGAGACATCATTGTACTTCCATTGGATGATGATGGTTGTTCCTCTATGTTTTGATCTTGTTTGTTTGCAGAAAGGGTTGTTGTGTCTTGTTGACTCGTTCCCGAAGTTGTAGGTAAAGATGTTTCAGATGCTTCGCTCGCATTTAGATATGCTTCAGCTTGAGAATTCATTGATTCAAAAGCTTCACATCCAGATACTTCAGGGGGTAGTTTTTCTTTTAACTGTCTCAACTGTGAAACAGAGGAATGATCAATATAACAATGACTCATTATGAAAATCTTTTGAGCATTTTCATGATCCATAATATAAGTAAGTAGCTTACATGTTCAGCGACAGATTTCATGACCTCTGTTGCAGCTTTATGCTTTGAAGAATGCTTTACAGCTAGTTCTGAAGCTTCTCTTGCTGTCTTCTTTAATCTTTGAATCTCTGTACTTTGATGATCACATTTCTTTTTCAGATTTCTAACCTGAAAGTGGACAAGATTTTTGTTAGTGTGTTTAAAAAGTCATCTCAATTTTTGATAAAAACTGAAAACTTAAGATGATAGACAAACCTGGCTCTGAAGTTTTGTCATTTCTTGGTTAATAACACCGTTTGTCTTCTTTAAACTATCAACCACAGTCCTAGAAAATCCAGAGCTTCGTGGAGGGCTATGTATTCTTGATGTTCTTGTACTTGAGGAGTGTGAGGAACCGGGTTTGAATGCATTCTGAATTGCGCTAAGGGAGCTCGGGAATGCCACATCTCTAAGATGCTGGTGAGCTGGAACTTGTGAGGCTCGGATAATAGAAGATTCAGATCTTGATGACCTAACTTCAAAGTACTTAACTGGTTCAGTTTTTGGAGACAATAAAATCCTTGAAGACCTTGCATCTCTGTCTGGTCTTACCATGCCATCTAGTGACCGTGTAGGAGTTGTGGAATTTCTATTACCAACACCAGAGTTATAAACATAATCTCCACCAGCTTTAAGTTTTGTGTAACAAGCATCACACACACGGTGTGGTTTCCCTGGAGTTGGAGCTAATGCTGCTTTCAAAGCTTTCTTGGAGCTACAAGCATGGCAATGCACTAAACCGCAGTTGTAACAATTGTGCCTCTTTCTTGTAAAACCAAATGCTTGACGACAACCAGAGCAAACTGATTGATCAGCTCCTGAGACCCATTTATGGATGCATATGCTTGATGTAAAGTTAGAGCCACATGATATGCTCTTTACATGCCTCTCTTTGAGAGCTTCAACTAATGTTGGCGTTTTTCGATCTTCGGTATCACCATGTCCTAGTCTTCCATTGGATCCTTTTCCCCAAGTGAACACTTCACTTCTTGATGTCAATACAGCAACATGATGATCCCCACAAGCGATTTCTTCAACGAATTCACCAACTAATCGATCTTGAACCAAACAAGGTAATTTACCATCGGAATTTGAGCTACCGAGCTGGCCATGTGAAGTCCCTCCCATTGTGAAAACATGTCCTGAGGTGGTGAGTGCAACTGTCATTGTTTGACCACAACCTATTTGGTGGAAGTTGTAGTCTATTAGTGAAGATACACACGTGGGATGCAAGTAAGTGTCTTTGTTTCCGTGCCCTAGCCTGTTTTTATCACCATCACCCCAAGTAAACAACTTTCTTGATGACATACTCGTACCGGTCTGATTCATGACTTCAACTATAGCCACGGTATGCCACACGCCGCAAGCTACTTTCATGGTTTTAAGACCACTCAACATTTTCACTTCTTTAGGATACGAAACACTCTCTCTATCTCCATGCCCAAGAACACCAAACGCTCCATCACCAAAAGTGAATAACTTCCCATTAGCTGTTGCAATCGCGGAATGCCACGTGCCACAGGCGACAGATAAGACCTGAAGCCCTTCAACAGGACCAGAGACTCTTTTTGGTATCCAATGACTAAGATCACTACCATGTCCCAATAGTCCAACGTTGTGGATTCCATCTCCCCATGTAAACAAATCTCCAGAAGTAGAAACAGCACTAGTATGATATTCTCCACAAGCGATAGAATCTATGTTGGTCAAAGCAAGAAACTCAACAAGTTTCGGACGACTAACATCTACTTGAAGCCCATGTCCAAGCCTTCCTCCAGCTTCTTCTCCCCATGTAAACACTTCACCTTGTCTTGTCACAAGAGCAATGTGCCTTACGCCGCAAGAAATTTGATGAACATCTAGAACAACGTTTGATTCCAAGGGCCTTGGAATCAACACATCTGTTCTAACGATTTTGGAGTTTACAGTTCCATCGTGTGATATCGCGTCGCTCCAAACTTCTCCCCAGACATAAACATCGCCTAGGGATTCTATGTCATCAGGGCCAGACCCTCCACTTGAACAACTCGGTGTGCTTGAGACACTAATCCGAAAACCATCAGTACTTGGTCTTAGCATGTTTCCACGTTCTGAAGCCACATCTGATTTTCTTGGAGAGTTATTATGGGGACCTATTCCTAAATCAATGGATGTTCTTCCTCTTCGAATATTATTTGGTAAAAAATCTATAGATGCGGTAGAAGGACGGCCCGTGGAGAAACACTCACTGTCATGTATCTGAAAATGAGTTACAATCACGTATTAGAGATATATAAAAATCGAAAGTATATAAACACAAATTCACACACACACACACGCACACAGACCTCAGGGATCTCACTTCTTGCGTGCTTATTACGGTTTCTTGAAATTAAAGACTTAAGTCCTGCAAACCAAACCTCTGTCTCAGCTTTGTCCTTGCAAATCTGTGGAGTGTTAACATGAAGTTGTGATAATAATTTTCGTAAGAGTGTAAAATCAAAGAAATTTAATGTATTAACTTCCTACTAACCAGATCAAGAGATCTATCTCCGTTGTGATATATAAGAGAAAATGACAGGTAATCTTTTTCCGGACGTAAGTATCTTCGAAACACAGCCTATGTAATAAACACACAAAACTTGTGAGTTCTAGGAAAGTAAAAAAAAAAAAAAAATGTTTCTTTTGAATGATAGATAGAACCAAGTAATCAATATTTAGCTAAATCTTGTTATAAAGACTCACAGTTCTTTGTCCAGGGAGAATTCGTGAAACTGTAGATAACTTCAAACGTTTTTCTTCTCCGTGTGAGAGCCAAATCAACGTTGTTTCATCCTATCATCACCAAAATAATATTTAAGCATATATATCAAAGTTCTTGATGAGTAAACGAATGTGTTATTGTGGATACATAATACACTTATATACACATATGAAAGAAGTAGAAATACCGGCGAAAGCCTGAAAGAGCGAAATTTAGGCCTCCCTTTCCTGCTATACTTAAGTAATTGACAACCTTTTTTCAAAGCAAGGATTGCCTACATGCAAAAAAATTGTACATAATTAGAAAAAAACCAAAAAAAAAATAAAAAAAAAATAACTATGGTAATATGAAGCTTCGGAGTATAAACTAGTAGTTTAATTTCCTTTTACTTCTTTCTTGCAATAGAAATATGAAATCACAACATTTTAATATCTATTTTACTACAGAGAAGATCAAGACAATGATCATTCAAAAAGAGAGAGAACAAACTTGGTCGACGTCACGATCGTGATTGACATAGCTAGAAGGATCTGCCATTCCATCTGAGAAAAGTCGAAGAGAAGGATAAACTTAAGAAGCATCAGCTGATCTGTCTTCATAGATGCATCCGTCTTCACTTCTTTCTCCTACTTGATCCGTTACTATGCTCATTCAGTTCTTATTTTTTTATGAACTTGAACACGTAATAATAATAAAGATAGAAACAAAAATAAATTCTGAAACCGATCATAGACAGAAAGATTAGTTTGAATGTCAATAATGATCCTAGAAATTAGGAGAATAGTTTTTAGTTTAAGGAAAAAAAAGAGAGAGGACAGTTTCTTTAGGAAGATCGACATTTTAGGAGTGTTTGAAGCTCCCATGCAAATAACCTCAGACTTTAGCGCACGTAGTCTTCTCCTTCCACATTTTACTCTCAGCTTGATTCCCCTTTTTAATTAGCATTTTGTAAACTACATTTCAGTATAGTATTTCACCCTCAATTTAATGGTCATTTGTTTTACTTTTTTTACCATCGGAAACCTGGTGAAAATTCTTGACATGGACAGAGTAATGGTATAACACATCTTCTCACACTTCCATTCGGACAACTCCGTTCAAGATGGTTTTATGGTAGAGATCTTGCCTCACTACTAATCTTAGTGTTAAAACCTTTAAGGAAGAAGAAAAGGATCGGTTCGTTTTGTAGTTTTCAAACACACGAAAAATAAACCTTAAACAACTAACTAGACAAATTTAAAGTGCGTAAAAGAGAACTAACACTTGCTTAAGCCGGGCATAATTATAATAATATCTCTGGTCGCTAACTTGAGAGCTGAGACTAATAATTTTGACAACGATGGGTTAGTGTTTTCAAAAAGATGATTAGTTTAAAATACACCTAGGAATTTTTCTACTGGAAAAAAATTTGGATTTATGTCTACGTAAGACACTAAGACAGAATTAAGCAGATAATGTCAAATACATGTCTTTAAAAAAGTTAGTTGGTAAGAAAAAAGAATATGGTTAATTAAAAAAAAAATGGAATGTGCAGATAAATTGTATGATTGATTGATTGGTTGGTTGGTTTAATAATAACTATTAGCTCAACAGTCCCAATCCAATAATTACATTTTAGTAGTCTTTATCCAATAAAATTATGGGCCTTCCCTTGGTCGGATCTCACATGGTCGTAGCTTCATGGAGCATAAACTAATACTTTTTCCATGTTTCTTTACAGAACTTCAAAACAACTCAGAATAGTAAAAAAGAACAGAAAAACAACTAAGATTCATACATTTTTAAAGACTCTGTCATAACTCAAAGCTCTTATTTTCAGCCGACAAATACGGAAAACACTTAACTTTATTACTTTTCATCATATATTCTTCAAGCCATTATATTCATTTATTAACATATATAATTCACTTTCAGAATATACATATTTATTTATGAATAATATGAACATCTAAAATATGTGCAATTATGCCCTATTTTCGCCAGATTCTGTGTTTTTTGCCATCCGGAAGTAAGCTAAGAGAAGCCACTTTTTGTTCCCTACTTTTTATTAAAAAGCAATGGCGTTTGAGTAATTTAATCAGAAAATGAATGGCTCGTACCAAAATATAAACCATTTCTTGACAATAATACACGTTTGGCCCCAACACATTGCAAAAAAAAAAACACACCAAAAAGAAGAAGAGAAAAAAAAAAGCAAAGTCCCTGAATGGTTTCGATGCGGCAAAAGAAGAAGCAAAATCCAGCAAAGCGAGCATGGAAGAGCTTCACAAACATGGTGAAAACCAAATTCAGAGACATAGAGATCGCTGCATCGGTCAGAGAATCAACGGCTCGTGTTCTCCGATTCCTCTCTCGCCGTCTCATCGTTCCTTTCAGAACAAGGTACCTCGAGAACACTAGCTACACGGACAAATACTACAGCCGCAATCAAACTTCTCGGCGGCTTCTTAGCTTCTTCTCTCTCACAAAACCAAAGCGTCGTCGCAATGGATACGAGGATGATAGTTACTCTCACATGTATCAATACCAAAGCCAATCACGCAGCGTGGGGACGAGTGAGAGTAAAGAGAGAGTTGTGGTGCGAAAAGAAGAGAAAGAAGAAGAAGAAGGAGAGGTGATGCCGGAGATTGCTGATTCGATGGAAGATGCTTGGAGGAGAGTGGTGGCTGCTTCGCCGCATTTGAGGGTTAACGAGAGAGCCGATGAGTTTATCTACAAGTTTAGAGAAAGTATGAAGATGGAGAAAGAGAGGTCGTTTCTTGAGTTTCAAGAAAGGTTAAAACGAAGTGCTTGAATGTTTGATCAAATCATGTGTGTATTCCATGTTCTTCTCTTATTGAAATTTCTGAGGAACTTTTGTTTTTTCTCATTCTTTCTTCTTTGTTAAAACTTTGGTTTTTTTCAAAAGTGTTACAAAAACATTTGGCTTTTTTTTTCTGATGTTGATGTGAATACATATGGCTCACCACTCTAAAAGTTGTATGCATGGGTTAAAACTCTTTCTTGATTAATGTTAATGTATAAACATTCTTCTTCAATACAAAAGTTTATATTTTCAAGTCCAACTTTATGTAATTTTTGGCAAAACATTCTTATCTTCCAATAGATATAGCTCAGCACTTGTATGCATGGGATAAAAATATAAACATTCTTCTTCTATGTATTCCCTTTACAAAAGTTTATATTTTATAATCAAACTTATTCTTCTTTTTTTTGCTTATCAAAAAAGCAATACAAAGAACCTAAAAAACAAATAAAGAGAAAGCACAACTAAGTTGGACCCAGGAGAGCAAATTCTATATTAAGCTTCCATCACAAATAATGAATCATAATTGCAAGCCAACCAATTCCAACTCTCACATTTCTAAACCTGCTTTCTCTCATCCAGCAATGAAGTATAATAAAAATGACTACAGAATCTCAAGACCATATAGTTTCTCTAGAAATATTCATACTAACTGATGATATATAGCTGCAACAGTAGTTCCTAGATTTACTTATGGTTCTGTTCTGGGAAACAAACAAGAAAATTACAAAGTGATTTGTTTCTTAGATGCACTTAGATGAGTGAACCAGGGGCGTACAAGTTCATATCCGGATCATCTTCATCTTCATAATCTGGTTCTGTAGATGGTCTGTTTCTCTTTGCCTCTCTAACAATTGCTTGTCCTCTCCCTTTCTTCGGCTTTCCCCTGCGATTGTATCACATTGGTCAAACCAAAATCATGCAACAGCGTAACAGACGCAGACAGTTTACTTAAGAAAGAGGTAAATTAAGTAAGGTTGGGAAACTAACTGTGCCGTGGACAATCCACCCTTGGATCTTCCTGGTCCCAATTCAGCTCGTCCATCTACAATATCCGCAGAGTAAGTGTCTCAGAAACTAATCCATGAATAGGAAAAGTGAATTTCAGCGTTGTTGTAGTTGCAGGGTATTACCTTCTCTTCCAACACCAAGTTCTTCAGCCTGAATACATATCAGGGAAGATCAACATACAAGTCTATAAAACCGCGGTTAATAGTAAGCATCCACTTGCAAACAAACACTTTTTTCACTACTTAAGGTAAAACAATTTTGACTAAAGAAGGCAGAGTGATGAAACAAATAACAGTCCCAAGACAAGAAGATACACAGTCATTTCACAGAACTTGAGCTCTTTCACATGACAGTTTATTCAGCGTTTACGCTTTTTCTGAATCTACTAGAGATGTTAGCCATGTGATAACTGACCAAGTGACCATATCTTAATGAAATGTACATATCCTCAAGCCAAACTCTAATACGTATATATTGTGAATCACTGATTCTTTTGGCAGTGATTCTATTACCAAGCAACACAAGAAAACAAAGAAAACGTCTTAAGGTGATAAAGATTGTATAAGAACATACAGCCGGTGAAGTGACTGAGGACAATGAGAAGACTCTGTCTTCAGGCTGAAACTTCCTTGACCTCTTTGCACTGCAAATTTCGTTTCATATCAAACTCAATCAATCTGCTAAACATAAGAAGTTAAACACATTATCTAGAAACCAATGGTTTGACACAGAACATATTTTGCGTCTAATTCACTGTATTGTCTATATTTCATGAACAAATGATGATTAAAGCTTCAAACTGAATCTAAAGTTCAATTTTTTTTTTATCAAGAAAACAAGAGAAGAAGAGAATGAGAGACCTAGCAGAGCTCTTCGAGGAAGAGAGAAACCCTTCAAACCCTTTCAGTGCATTTCCGATATGGCTCGATTCTTGAAGATAGCTTGTCTCCAATTCGTAAACCTAAGAGACAAAACAACACTAAGATATTTTATAATTCTCTATGAGATCGAACAAATTTCAAGTTGGAATTTCACATTCGCTTCGATACCAAATTAAATCAACAGTAGCTAGACCATAAGCCCTAACCTGCTTCTCGATGCTACGCAACTCTTGCCGGAGCTTCTCTCGCTTGTTCAAAATAGAAGTGAGCACCGCTCCAGGATCCCCCGAACCCTTTTGCCCTAAAGACATTTCTGGGGAAAAATTCCCCAAATCCGAGATAGGTTTTTGCTAAAAATCGACGTTGCCTGATTTGAGTCGATTACGAACTACGGAGGGATGCGAAATTGCGAATTGGGGTTTTTTTTGTCACGGTGGTTAACGTCGGGTTCCCATGTTTCGTGGGGGAGATTCAGTGTCGCGAAATTGGACTTGTTTTCTTTCAATTTTGATTTTTATCCCGAACCGAAGAACGGAATCAAACCGAGTCAAATTAAAGGCATCGAACCGAATTAAAGGCATCAAACCGAACCAAAATCAAGATAAATAATACTACATGAATGGATTCTAAACTTTATAGGGATAATAATCATCATCTCCTAAATGGGGGCTTGGACCAAGTTATATTATACATGAACTAATTTGGGGATTTTGCACTCTATTCGTGTTTAGTTATGATAAATAATTCAATTCATGTTAGGTTTTTCACGTATTTTCATATGAAATGGTTTATTCTGCTTATTTTTTTACTTAGTTCACAAGGATTATAGATTGTAATCGAGAAATTCATATCTTAAAATCGATTAGTTTCAACATAATGGTTCACAACTTGTCTTCAGATCGAGTGAAATGAGTCATCTATCTTGGATAAAACGCAAAAGAAAAGCAACGAATTTACATCACTTGTTAAAAAATAACTAATTTTCCGAAGTGCTTGCATTCTAGTGTTAAAATTTAGAGTGTTTCGCTTTATTTAATTTCCTAAGATGATTCTTTTTGTGTTTCAGGTCACATCCAAAGAGACTACACATCCATCTTGAAACAATTCAATCCGCACTAGATAAGCACTAAATAAATTTGACAATCGACCTTAAATATTTACAAAGCTGTAAGGTGCAGGAGTTGAGCTCTAATTCAAGAATCAGACTTGGTGCAGTTATAATAGTGGAGAGCACACTGTTGGCAAGATCTAGGACTAAAAAAATAACTTATGAAGATCTCAAAAGAACAGCTGATTTTAGGGAGTTTTGTGGGTTGTTTTGGGCGAACGAGGCATATAGTGCTTTAGTGAATAAGGTCAAGTCTCTTACGCCTGAGACACTTTTGAAGAAGTAATATACTCTCTACGGATTGTCAATTGCATTGCAAATTTGGACATTGTCTTCAATTCCTGGGCTTGGCGTTTCGGGTGGAAAATAGTGAAATCTGAGGTATACAAGACCTGCTCTATTTGCAGTGGGAAGAGTTAAATTTGATAGAGCGGAGCAAAATTCTAAAAGTTGAAGCTAATCATGAGGTAAATTATACTTTCCCTATACAAGTGTTTCGGTGTTTACAAGGTCTTATAAATTACTTAGTCTTTTACAACAAATGTTTACATTTTACACTCATATAGTCAAAACAAAAAATCTTGCAAACATATGTATGATTTTGCAAGATTTTGTAAAGGGACTTGACAAAATCTTGCAAAATATGAGAAAAGGAGGGAAAATGTAAATAAAAAAGTATTTGTAAGGTTTTGCAAAAATGTAAGGTTTTGCAAAAAACTTTACAAAATCTTGCAAAACCTTACAAAAGGAGGAGGGAAAATGTAAATATAAAAACATTTGTAAAGTTTTGCAAGGTTTTGTAAGGAGGGAAAATGTAAGGTTTTGTGGGGAAAACGCCCAAAAAATTCCTGAACTTTATGAAATTTCACGTTTTATTCCCGAACTCTTGATTGCACAAATAATTCCTCAAAATATGGTTGACTTCACCAAATTGGGTTTCAATTAGTCAACATTCAACATGAAAATTGATTCCTTTAAATTTGTAACATTATCTGTCGGGAATTTCAGTTCTAAATTCAGAATTTTCAAACCTAAAAACTTTAAGGGAATTTCCTGCTTTTTCCGGAAATTTTAAGCAATTTTCAACCAATTTAAGAGCTCAAATTTTGAATTTATACAATCACTAAAATATGTTGGAATTTACTAAAAATCGTTGAAGTTTGCCGGAAAATTCTCTTAATGTTTTTAAGTTTGGAAATTTTTTAATATGCCGAAAAATCCTGTTAGCATTTGGAGGATGATGAATATGTCTAATTTTTTTCCTACTGATAAAACGTGTTTTGCTACTGATACTCTCATACATCCCTTATGATAATGTGTCTATTTTTTTTCCTAAAACTAAAATTTAATCATATGATAAAACTACAAAGATTTCATATCAAAGAAATCAGGAGCTTGCAAAGGAACATACGAAAATTCTGTTCAAACATATATGTTGTAGACTTGTAGTTTAGAGCTTTTTTTTTGTAAAAATCTTAAAATGTTATTGATTATTGTGGAAAAGCATACACATACGATGCGAAAATACCAATAAAGCTTTTTCAATGGCTCAAGTAAGAAGTCGTAGCAGTAGTATAGTTATCGACATAGTTGACAAAAACATGATTTGTTTTTATTCTCGTCGTGCGTTCCACATGAGTCGTTTTCAAGAGCAATATAATTTTATGAGATGATGATACTTCACAAGATTATTATTTTATGTTGGGGTATAAAAAAATTTAATATGCGTTTGGGAACGACAAACGACGTTACATGGTTCCAAGAGTTGCAAAAAAATTAGCTAGGGATCATATCCTTTATTCTTTCACTGTGACCACTGACTAAAAGATGACTACGTAGACTCTTTCTTTTTATCGATGTTGATGTTTATACGATTTTGATGAGACGAGTTCGATTATTCGTTAGTGTCGAATTGATTTGATTACCGTGGGATTCTAGATTGCTATGATAAACCCATATTCCACATTAAATAAAATTACCTCGAAAATTATCAAAATATTCGAGACAGCAGCATAGACCTAGCTATCTCTATAACCCAAACACTACAGAAGCGGTCAAATTCCTCAACAAAACCATATAAATTGTTGTGACTGTGAAACCTAATTTGTCTCTACTTTACAAACTTTGAACACAATCCATCGTTAAAAGATAAACCAATGATGCATAAAAGAAAGAAGTTAATCGCGTTCCTTTTATGATATATAGCTCAAACCCAAACCGTCACAATACAGATTGTTCTTGCTCTCTTTCTCTCCCTTTTTTTTAATCTCTCCATCTCGTCTGTTACAATTTCTCAAATCAGATCAAGATAAGCTATATACGTTAATACGTATACAATCAAGTAATCAACAAGCTTAAGGTCAGCTAATATAAGCACGTGTGAAATACACACTTGAGTACTTGACCAATGCATGAGAAAGAGAAACATCCACTATACTAACCTAGCTAGTGGACCTTCCTTTTGACCCAATGCGAGCCTAAGGCAAACTTGAGCTAATACTTGGCTTATTTTTCTCTTGAGGATAACTCGAACCTCTCCTTTTCTTACCTAAAAACTGATGTATCATCTTCAGTGATAGTGAAATCTGTTACATTTGTTCTCCAACTAATTTGCTTGCTTGTTATAATGTTATCTTTAGTTTGTGCTTTTCTGTTGTGGATTAGTTTACCAATCCAGCTTGATGTCTTACTTTTGTCTTATAAATAAAATACTGTTGATAACAAACAAAAAAAGTACCCAAAAATGAAAAACCCAATCATGCAAATGCAATAAAAATTCCACAATAGCGGTTGATAATATATAGCCCCCACATCTAGTCATCTATGCACAACATATAAACTCTGATTCTGATTTTTTATTTTGCTGTCTTTCAATACTTAAAAAAGTTTTTAACGCCATTTGTCTCTCCCGAATAAGAATTTAACTGGAAAAAATAAAATCTACAAAAACAGCTAACACCATTCTTTTATTTCCACTAATATCAAATCGTAGAATATTGTTCCCACCATTCTTTATCTCCTTGGCGTCATTCGATTTTTTAAATCCCTTTTAATCTGTCATAAAAAAAAAATTCCGATATTGGCGTCTCTCTTTGAAGTTTTCCAAATCTTCAAAATCTATCTGTTTTTGCAGACTCAGATGTATCCTTCTCTTGATGAAGATTTCGTCAATGATTTGTTTTGCTTCGATCAAAGGTCCTTTCTTTTATCCTTATCTCTCCATTCTTCCTCTTTTCCTCTGTTCTCTGTCTCTTTTCGATTTCAAATTTGATTCCTTTTTCCAATTGTAATATCGTATATATTTGAATACTCAGGCTATGATTCTCTCTGTAGGTGAATTCAAATTCTGTGTAAAGATGTTTGCTTTTGCGCATTTCAAGGAAAAAAATTGTGTTTTTTTTTATGAGAATTTGACGAACCCTAATGTAATTTATTGTTTAACAACGTTGCTGATTCGATTAAAGCTGTTAAGTTGAACTCTATGGATCTTTTGTTGCGTTTAATCTGCTAATTTATTGATGGATCTCTGTTTTCTAACTGAATCAGCAATGGAGCAGAACTCGACGATTACACACAATTTGGTGTAAATTTGCAGCCTGATCAAGGCGACACCTTTCTAGATTTCGAGTCTTACGGTGTAAATTTGCAGCAAGAACCAGAAGACGTCTTCAGCATTGGAGCTCAGTTGGATTTAACATCGTACAATGGCGTTTTACCGCAACCGCAAGAGCAAGAACAAGTGTTGCAAAATGATTGTGGAGTTTTGCAGGAAGAAGAAGAAGTAGAGAACAATTCTGGATCATCTAGTGGAGCTGTCAAGCAAGAACATGAACATCTAGATGACGATTGCTCAAGAAAGCGGTAAGCTTTTTAAGAAAAATCCAAACTTTGTGTGATCTTTGGTAGTTGATTGTGTTTGATGAGAATCTGTGGTGGTTGTTGATATAGGGGAAGGACTGGATCGTGTATAAGGCCAGGAGGAACCAAAGCCTGTCGTGAAAGATTGAGGAGGGAGAAACTAAATGAGAGGTATGTTTAGTATAAAGCTTAGTCTATGTGTTTAATTTTGATGTTGTTCTGTGAATTGAGCTTAAATGGGTTGTTGTTTTGGTTAGGTTCATGGATTTGAGCTCGGTTTTGGAGCCAGGAAGGAGTCCAAAGACAGATAAACCAGCTATACTCGACGACGCAATCCGTGTCTTGAATCAACTCAGAGATGAAGCTCATGAGCTTGAAGAAACCAACCAAAAGCTTTTAGAAGAGATCAAGACTCTCAAGGTTGGTTGGTTCTTCACTTTCTCCTAAACCAAGAATCTTGTTCTATGGAATGAGAACGGATTTGAAGTTTGTGCGTTTCTTTGTAGGCGGAGAAGCATGAGCTGAGGGAGGAGAAGCTGGTGTTGAAGGCGGATAAGGAGAAGACGGAACAACAGTTGAAGTCTATGATGGTGGCTCCATCTACAGGGTACATGCCTCAGATTCCAGCTGCGTTTAGTCAGAACAAGATGGCGGTTTATCCGAGTTACGGTTACATGCCAATGTGGCATTACTTGCCTCAGTCGGTTCGTGATACGTCTCGTGATCAAGAACTCAGGCCTCCTGCTGCTTGAAACACTCTCTCATATTGTCTATCTGTTCTTCTTTTTTGGTGAACTACTTAGAGAGATATCTGATCCCACTTGCAAGTGTAAAAGCTTTTACTCTTTGGTCTTGGGTTGTATTTTTAAATAAAAATATATTTAACTCTAGAATACTTTTGTGATTTCTTGTAGATTTTATGCAAATAGTGATTTTGACTGTGTGTGTTCTGATTCTTCTTTTAACCTATGGGTTTAACGTTTAATGCTTGAACCACTCCGGTAGACCAGTTTGAGATATGAGTGTGTGAAGCTAAGAAAAGTAGGGACCCAAAAAGTCATGTTGGCACCAAAATCTGAGAGCAGGTTAAAAATCAAATGATGCTTTCGTTGAGAGTTGAACTCAAGACCTCCCGCTTACTAAACGGGTGCTCTAACCAACTGAGCTACGAGAGCCTTTAGATGTTACTTACTTTGTTACCTAAATTAATTCATTCTCACTGTTCAATGAGTAAGCCTTCGCAGCAAGTTTTTGCATCGTTAGTTACTCTTCCGCAAGTAAATGCATGTCAAATTATGAAACTGAGGCAGAAAGAGGAACAGTAAAACAAGAAGACTCCTTGTGTTAATTAAGTCAAAATCCGAAATATGAAAATGGTATCTCTCTAGAGAACCAAACGTCTCTACAAAAAGTGTCAATAAGCTCAAGAAAACAAGTAAAATGATTTGCAAAGATTTTGCCTTTCCATGACCTCATCGGAAGATACACTCTTTAAACTCATCCTGGATTCCATAATGAAAACAAAATACAGACCCGAATAAACCGATGAACATTGAAAACATCAGCTTCTTCAGTTTGCTTTAGCTTTTGGAGCCTTCTTCCGGAGTTGCCTACTGTGTCTCCTCGAGTTCTTCATTCCAATGAAGAAGAGCAGTGCCCCAAGGAGTGCCAAGCTCTAAAGAATCAAAAACACAAAATAGAAGATCTCAGGTTTGATCAAGACTGAATACAGAACTCGAATTTTCAACCAGTAAATTGCTAACCTGAGTAAACTTTGAAAAGAGTAGGCTGAATTCCTTTTTGTCAACATCATAGTTGTAGAAATCATACAGAATCGGAGTGGCAACGGCTTGATGCAGAAGCTGAAACAAGATTCATAGAGTTTAAAAGGTTTTCTTCTGTCATACAGCTAAAAAGATGATATAATGGAAAAGAACAGTTGTTACATACCAAGAGATAAGCTCCCAAGGAGCTGCCCAAGACGAACAATAGTCCACCTACACCTTTCAAGGCTATAGCAGCAGCAACAAGAATCTTCATCTGCAAACCAAGAAGATCGAACAAAACAAGAAAACTCAGAAACAATTTGGTTGTTGTTTATGGACAAAACATAGAGATTGAATGGAGAAGCACGTACATCGACTGGTGGCAATTGCTGGCCAGTGTGAGTTGCCACATGGTTTACAAAGGCATTGAATTTTGGTTTCAAAGATTTAGCTGATCGACCTCCATCATCGCCAAAGTCACTGAACCTGCTCAAGGAAACAAGAAAAGTATTGTAATTTACATAGAAAGCGAAATAACAGTATCTGTAGTGACTCAACTTACAAGGCATCAGAGATAACCAAGCAAAGCGACTCAAATTGATGTATGAAAGATCAAAGTCAACTATCAAAGCAGAAACAAAAGAAAGCAAACATATTTGTACCAAGTCGAGTTACAGCAATTGTGTAACTTTTAAAGCATGAAATCAGCAAAGAAATTTCTTTTACAAGGCACTACAGATTTGAGTTCATTAGTTGAGTCAAAGGAGCATTAGATTTGCTTGAGTTTTAAGAAAAATTAATTGAAAGAAAGCATTAGATTCTGAACCATCCCAACAAGCAAATTCAGCCTATCTAATTGAGCAAGAAAAGAAATAAATTTGCAAATTCTAGGTACCAAGATCAGAGAAAGAGATGAGAAAAAAAATCTAGCAATGTTGGAGCTAATTAGGTAATCATAAACAAAATCGAACCAGAAATAGCTTATAATCTTTCAAATCCAACCCCATCCAGCTAAGCAAGCAAGATCCACATTCTGTTTTCTTTCTTATTTTCCCCTAAAACTCACTCAATCAACTATAATCTAGCTATTGAATTAAGCAAAAACCCTAAATCCATGATTCATCAACGAACTAGATCGCTATATATTCCGGAGATTCCAATAAATAGCAGCAAGAAGAGCAGATCTAGGACAAGAAGTTGAAAAAATTGCTTACTCTTGCCATGCGGAGAGAAGAAAGACGGAAACGAACAGAGCTCTACCAAGGAAGGAAGCTAACTCCATTGAAGCTCTCTCTCTTTGCTTTTATGATTTTTTTCCTCCGAATCGGACGCAGAGAGAGACAGCAACAGAAAGAGAAGAGAGAGTTTAGATTTGGGTCCGTAAATCGACGGACATAAAAAGGAGGAGAAAAGAAGAAAACATAGAGGCGAAATTAGAAGTATTTAGAAATTTGAGGGGTCAAAAAGGAAAGAGAGGATTCAGTGACTTGTGCGTTGACCTACTCGCGCGAGTAATACAATGCGAATTGTTTGGTTATTCGCTGCTTCGTTGCGAAGAAAAAGCCACGTGGGTGCTTTTACACGTCGATTGGCCAATGATACTCGTCCTAGTCAGTAAGTATCTGAGACGGCAACCAATAAAACGCTACTCATTACATTACATGTATGCTCTCTCCTTTTTATGGGTCCAACCAATTGGTGATTACGAAAACAAAGTGGTTTAAAGAGTGTTTTTTTAGCAGTTGTATTGTATTTATCTATTTTCAATCTTTTCATTTGATCCCCAAAAAAAAATTAACAGTAATTTTACTAAACAAAATAAATACTAAAAATCAATTTTTAATAAAACTATATCAAATTACATGCATTAGAAACTTTATAAATTAATAAGTGATAAACAAATTGCACATTATTTGCTAATATAGCTGATTTGTTATTGAATCTACCAAAAATATAGGACATTGATATATCTATGACTTCTTTGGTATAAGCAATATATAATAGAGATTCTCACTTCAAATAGAGCTATAAGCAATATACAATTTGTTGTGAATTTTCTTTCTCTTGTGAAACTCTTTGCCTTTTCGGTAGAAATCCGCTGCTAGTTTTCCTGGCGGCTCCGGTGGCTTCTACAGTACAGTGCCGGAGTCCGGTTTCGTTTGTTTATTTTGCTTTGTCTTGCTTTTCTCCTTCCATTTCCTCTATGGTTCTCTTTGTTTGAAGAAGATTTAGGTGCTTATATGGTTTTTCCTCCAGATCTGTTCAGATCTAGGTATTTTTGAGGATGATGGGTCTGGATCTGGTAGATCTTCGGTGTGGCTTGGCTGCAATCCCCATGTTTCTCCTCTCCGGTCATCATTTCCTGTTCCAGATCTGGTTTTTCTCCTGCTCGGTCTCTAGCGGTGCATCCATGTTTCGTCTAGCTTATGTGGAGTTCGCTTGGGTCTTGGCGCTTCTCGGGTTCGATCTTTCACCTCCTCTGTCACTAGAGTTTGGTGTTATCCGGTTTGTTCCCTGCTGCTATCTCACTTCTGATCGAGAGCTCACTCCATCATTGGCGCTTATGCCAGTTAGGACTATTTAGCGTATTAGAAGGCTAGCAGTTTGAGTTGTTAGGTAGTTTGCATTTCTTCAGGGAAGGGAAGTTTCAAGCCTCTGTGACCGTAGTCTGGCCTTGTGCATTTACGGTGAGGGTGAATCTTTTTGAAGGTGCTCAAGAAGTTTGAAGCAGGTTTCAGCGGTGCATTAGTGTGAGTTGGTATCTTCTTTATTTCGGTTTAACCTCTTAAATCCTTTTTTTCTTCTTCTTTAGTTCTATAGTTTTTAGTTAGTTTCCATGTGTGGTCTTAGTTTCCCTGTGTGGGCTTAGTTTCCGGTGTATTTTTTTCACCGACTTTTCTTCCAGAGTATTTTCGTTTCGTCCGGCTTAGTATTTTATCGTGGTTGTTGTGGTTGTGTAAAATTATATGGTGTCTAACATCTTGTGTTTCTCTCAATTCAATATAATTCTAGATGACAAAAAAAAACAATATGTAATTTGACACAAGAAATGATTAATGCAATTCCAAACGAATTATTCTGATTTGGTGAATATGATGTTTTAACATGAAAAGTGGTTGATGTTCGAAATTCTATTAGAAAATATGGAGAAATGAAAAAGAAACATGCTTTTGAGGCATGTCCCATTGACTTGGCTTTTGTCATCTCTACGCTTCTCTAATGTCTTATATTCGTATTTGAATCCTTAGTTTGGTGATTGTGAATCTGTATTCTGATTTTGTTTCTAGATTCAGTTCTCAACTCCTTTACTTCTCTTTGTTTATGCAGATTGAAGATATTTTCTTGATGTGAAAGAGAATATGCGGTAGAGGTTAGATTTAAATCTGAATCTTGATGAGTTTTTTAGTTTGGCGTTTTTTTCAACATCACACATCAAAATTAAAAAATGGAAACATTCATATGATCTACATAATGGCAAAGATTCTCCATTTCTAATCAACCGAATAAGTTTGGAAGAAAATTTCAGAAAATATTATTTGGGTCACTGATGATATAAGACTATGAAACAACAAAACGACACAGTAGCATCGGAGGTGAATAAGGTGCAGACCCAGAAGAAATGGAGGCCCAAAGATATACAAAATGAGCTCATAGGTGATCCATCAAACTCCAACGGTCACGTACAAAACAAGACAAACGAAAAGATGACTAAAGTGAAGCCGAGCAATGCGGAAAAGATAAGAGAATGCAAAGACTACACATAACAGATTTGCCTTACTGTCTTGTGACATAAGAGATGATGTCTAGCTTAAAATAAGCCTCTGGAGACGCGAGTTCGCCCTAATTTTATTTTCCCCTTCTCTCCCAAAAGAGCCACCGTCAAAGAGTTTCAAGTCTCGATCTTCCTTCCTCTCCGGCGGCCGGCGCTCCTCGCCACCGCCGGGAGAGGATCTCCCTCTGTTTCTCTTTCTTCATTATGGCAGTCTCTCCGTTTTGCTCAGTTTTCACGGAGGGATTTTTTGGTTCGTCTCGAGCTCCGTGTGGAGGTCCTCTTCTTCGCGGTGTGGGGATCATTGTGGTGGTGGAGCGTGGCGCTTCGGCTCCTTCCTCCTGTACTCTGATCTTTCCTCTCGGCGTTTCTCGTGAAGAGATCTCCATAAGATCTGGTCGGCTGGCGTATCGTGGAGGCTTTGAGGACGAGCTTCTCTCGTGTCCAAGTAGGTGGATCTCCTTTCTTCTGAGTCGTCGTCAAGGGTAGCGGCGGTTAGGTCTCCGGTGAATCGGAGAAGTGGCTCTTTTTGTCGTCTTTCTCGATTTCGTTCCTGGCGGTGGTTGTTGCTAGGCGGTGGCTGTCTTTGGTGTAAGATCTGGTGGTGACGACCGGCGGATCTGTGCTCCTTTTAGACCTCCGGTGTGGCTCCGGCAGCATCCCCCGTTTCTGGTTTTGGCTTGTTTGCAAGAGTGGCTCAATGGCTTGATTGGAGATGGCTTAGTTAAGCTCTTGGAGTGAATCGAAGTAGAATAGAGGCGGCGGTTCAGCTATCAACCTCTATTGTGATCCGAGGGAGATGATTCTTGTAGTTTGCAAGAATGGCGGTCGGAGGCGGCTTCTCTGGCTGCTCGAAGAGGCTCCCATGCCGCCGGATTAGAGTTTTGCATTGAAGTGGTTCCGTTTTTGTGTTAGTTCTTGGAGAAGTTGTAGGCGCTGCTAACTGCGAGGTTTTGAGGACGGCCTTGGGTGCAACGACTCGCGGCAACGATGATGAGGACTCAAGATCTTAGGATCTTTGGCAAAAGCACAAATTTCTGAGCTTTCGGGTTTGGAATCGGTGTTTCTCTTGGAGGATCTTTAAGTTAAACTACGAACTGTGTCTATCTTGTCAGCTTTGTCCGTCTTTGTTTTTTGTTATAGCTTGCTTTTGTTTGTAGTTTTCGGTCTTTCTGTCTTTTTAGTTTCTCTATAACTTCTGTTGCAAATCAAAAGTTTGGTAATCAATCTTAACATTAAAACCAAAAAAAAAATGCAATAAGAAAATGATTTTCATTTAACTCCAAATCTCTTCAGAGACACAAAAACACAAAGTTTAACCATAAAAAAAACACAAAGACAGCCAGCCATTTTTATCACAACCATTTATTAGCTAGTAGACGACGAGTTATATTTTTTTCTTCTTTAACACATATGCCAATGACAAATAATACAGACAAGACAAAGTAGCACATAAACATGTTCCATTGGGATTCCCAATCAACGACAAAAAAAAAATGATTTTGATTCCTAAACATTTATATTTTACTAGATTAGGTCCCGCGTATACGCGGATTTATACAATTTTTGAAATAATCATAGAAAAATATTAAATAAATTTGACACTTTAAAAGTAAGTACATTAATATTAAAACCCCGATAAAAGACCTCTATATTATATTATATTAATAATATTTTTACATTTTTATTACAATTGACATATTTTCTGAATTCATGATATGAAAAATGAATTAATTTGTTATCTTTTTACTTTTATCTAAAATTGAAAGACTTACGCATGTGTAAGTGTGATTGATTGATTAATTTGTGAACATTTAATGATTTCATTGAAGAGATTTCGGTTGATGAAATCTTTTTTTTTTAATATTTTTTACCTAACAAAAAAATTAAACTATTAAAATTAGAATATTAGTTCATTACAAATTTTTCCTTTTAATATTAGTTAGTTTGGTAATTATTTTATTAGTTTTCTATTTTTTTTTTCAGTTTTGTTTTTGACTCACGCCATTATAAAATTTTCTTTCCATTATTAGTTAGTTGTTTTCTAATTATTTTGTTATTTGTTTATACATTTTTCCAATTTTCTTGTGTTAACACTTGTTTTCAAAATATTAGACACAATTAGCAACAATAATTTTGATTTAGATCCAATTGATCTAGAGTTGAATATTCTTCATTAATATTATGAACTTTTAAATACATTATATTTATTTCTTAATGAGAGAGAAGTTTAAACAAAAGATAGATTCACACAATTAAATCATGAAGGCTATAGCTTAGTATATATATATTATTATTTTTTCCTTTTTGTATTTGAAATATGTTTTACTTTTCCTTTTCGTAATGGATGTAACAGTTTTCGTTTGGGAAAAAAAGTTACTTGCTTGATAAATAATTTGTTAGTTTTCTATTTATATTGTTTCTTTCTCAATTTTTTTTTTGACTCAGACCATTACAAAATTTTCATTTTCATTATTAGGTAGTTTTTTTTTTTGCTAGTTTTTATATGTGTTTAACATTTTTCCAATTAACATGTCTTCACCGGATCAAATACATGTAACGACAATAATTTTGATTTCTATCCAACCGATATAGAGTTAGATACATGTATCGACAATAATTTTGATTTCTATCCAACTAATATAGAGTACTTTAACTCTCTTTTTATAAGGGTTCATTTAACTTATTCCATGCAGTTATAGGAAATTTAGTTTACCTAACATATTTCATGTACTAATAGGATTTTATTTATTTCATTAATTTGAATATTATATGTGTTTTGATAATATAAATTTGATGAATGGGAAACATGTTTCTATTAGAATATGACAAATATAACTTTTTTTTTTCTTTTGACTATAAAAGATTAAAATTTCGTTTTTTTTTCCTTTATCTATTTTTTTTAATTGTTATTTTTTTCTTTTTTTTTCTAAGACACATGTCACGATCTTAACAGATATAACATTAAAAGTGACACATGTCGCAATCCTAAATTTTATAAAAATCCTACGTGTCGCAACCACGTCGCGCGCATCCAGCTTTATATAATAAGAGTACTTTAACTCTCTTTTTATAAGGGTTCATGTAACTTATTCCATGCAGTTATAGGAAATTTAGTTTACCTAACCTATTTCATGTACTAATAGGATTTTATTTATTTCATTATTTTAAATATTATATGTGTTTGGATAATATAAATTTGATGAATGAGAAACCTTTTTCTATTAGAATATGACAAATATAATTTTTTTTCTTTTGACTATAAAAGATTAAAATTTCGTTTTTTTTTCCTTTATCTATTTTTTTAATTGTTATTTTTTTCTTTTTTTATAAGACACATGTCACGATCTTAACGGATATAACATTAAAAGTGACACATATCGCAATCCTAAATTTTATAAAAATCCTACGTGTCGCAACCACGTCGCGCGCATCCAGCTTTATATAATAAGATACCATCATATTTTTTATCATAAAACCATAATTTTACATTCATCGAGTTTTGTTGGATTTATAGTTATTTTTATAAAAAAAAAAATTAAAACTTCTTTTTCCTTTTTTAACTGTTTGAAAATTTAACACATAAAATCAATATACTTAATTGGAAAATCGTGTTTTCACCTTTACAAAAAATGATAATTCGTTCTTCTCCAACCCTATTCCGCTACTCTTCTACAGAATTAGTTGTTTCTTGGCAGTCATGTTTGTCGAAAATGATGATCCATACAAATAAAAATGGACCGATCTATTGGCTTGGCTAATACTCGGTCCTGATTTTTGGTTCAGATTGAATTTAGGTCCAAGGTTCGATTCTAACAATTTAAAAATCTTCTAAGGGTAAAACATGATTTCCTTCCCGAACAACAATATATCTATTGGGGAAATGGTTTTGGGACATACAGTTGAAGATGTGTTTGTTGCTCAAAGCGCTGCTAGTACAACTACTCTTCCGACAACATATGTAAAAGTAATGTTTCAGTGAACATAAACATTGTCTTATTCAAAAACGAATGTGTGTTTCTTTCTTTTTCTATTTTTGCCCAAAATCAATTGCTCTCAAAGAGTTTAGAGCTTAGGATTTGCAAAGATTGTTGCCTCTAAACCAAGAATCCCACAAAGCTCCGGATACAAACTCTTCCTGATCGACGCATAAACCTCACCGCTCCATTTCCTCGCCGCCAATTTCTCCCCGAGGCGCACAGTAGCCTCCACAACTCCTTCCGCACTATCATGC
Source organism: Microthlaspi erraticum (assembly GCA_902728155.2). Lineage (NCBI taxonomy): Eukaryota > Viridiplantae > Streptophyta > Magnoliopsida > Brassicales > Brassicaceae > Microthlaspi > Microthlaspi erraticum. Next base: position 798,541 of record CACVBM020001063.1, read on the forward strand.
GCCGCAGAGTCAACGATCCCCAAACCCGCCGCTTCTTCTCCTCTAATCTTCTTCCCACTCAACAACAGCTCCCGCCTCGCCGCGCTCGTCCCGATCTTAGCACGAACCATCGCCGAGAAATAGTCCGGCATCGAGAGCCCGATGTCGACCTCGCTCATGTACAAAACCCCACGGTCTTTCCTCATGAAGATATAGTCGTGGCTCAGCGCGAGCATCAGTCCCGCCGCGGCGGCGTGTCCGTTCAAGGAAGCTATCGTCGGCATCGGGAGATCGAGTAACGCCGCAACCACCGGTTTGAACAGCTCGACCATCTGGTGAAGCCGCTCGGCGGCGCCGGTTTTGGATCCCGCGGCTAGAGCCCAGGCGAGATCGAATCCGTTGGAGAAGAATTTTCCATGAGCGGTGGTGATGAGGACGGATCCACGCGTGGATTGAGATTTGGCTTGGTCGAGAAGCGAGAGAATGGAGGCGATTGTGTCGGGGTTGAATCTGTGCTCGCCGTCGCCGGTGAGGGTTAGGAGAAAGAGATCGCCACGCTTCTCTAACGTGCACATGGTGGAATAAAGAGATATTGATATTGAAATGCGTGAATCGATCGAGATGTTGGATTATAGTAGGCAGGAGGAGAGAGACCCTTATCTAATTTAGTTGGTAATTAGCAATTTAGTCCTTGTATTTCTGGTGATAGTACGTGAAAATACCGATTTGTAAACATTCTTAAAGTTGAGACAACTAAAATGGGCCTAGTAGTAGTTAGTTGTTGCAGTTTCATTCTATTTGGGAAAAAAGACCCACGGCCCAGCATGTGCGAATCTCCGAACCTGTTTCTCTTGTCGAACCAAATTTGGTAAAAGTGTGCGTCCATGACAGATGCCAACATAATAAACATCCAACTGGATTTTTTTTTTCTTGTCCTTAATGGAATTGATTAAAATCTTACTCCCTGTTCGATATTATAAACAATTTAGCAAAATATATCTGCAAAAAAAATGGATGTATCTGGACTTTATTGCATCCAGACACATCCTTTTTTTTGCAGATACATTTTACCAAATTACTTATAATATGTGACAAAGGGAGTAGTAAATAGGAAAAAAACAACTTTTTTGTTTGAAACACTATCTCATATATGTAATGTACTAAAAGTCTAGAACCTATGTCGAATAAGATTAGATGTAATAATTTCAGGTATATCCAAACTTTCACAATATCTCTTTTTTTTGTTAAAGTAGACTTTCCACAATATCAGAAATTCAGAACTACTTTTTTTTGTTAAATTCTAGATCCAACAACTACAATTCTTTGTCAACAAGAAAAAGCTCATATTGACAGATTCATGCACGTCGTTGCCGTGTGCATTAATTACAGTGACAAAAAATGGTTGAGAAGGTTACCAAATTTAAGACTTTTCGGTGCTACATCTGATCACCACCTCTAATAAAATATACAGTTGGGACTTGGGACTTTCTCTATCTCCCTCTCTTTCTTATACTTCACTCACACATGACATTTTTCTAACTCTTCTCTTCTTCATCAGCTCCAATACTAAGTCGGTAAACCCTTAACGTGCGACATCATGTGCACATTAGAGAAGCGTGGCGATCTCTTCTTCCTAACCTTAACCGGCGACGACGAGCATAAACTCCACCCCGACACCATCGCCTCCATTCTTTCACTTCTTGAACAAGCCAAATCTCAGTCCACTCGTGGCTCCGTCCTCATCACCACAGGTCATGGAAAGTTCTTCTCTAACGGCTTCGATCTTGCATGGGCTCAATCCTCTGGATCCGAAAGTGGAGCCATAAACCGGATGCACCAAATGGTCGAATCCTTTAAACCTGTTGTAGCAGCGCTATTCGATCTCCCCATGCCGACGATCGCCGCCTTGAACGGCCACGCGGCCGCCTCGGGGCTGATGTTTGCGCTGAGCCACGACTACGTTTACATGAGGAAAGACCGTGGGGTTTTATACATGAGCGAGGTGGATCTTGGCCTGCCAATACCGGACTACTTCGCAGTCATGTTCGTGGCAAAGATCGGGACGAGTATTGCGAGGCGGGAACTGTTGCTTAGCGGGAAGAAGATCAAAGGAGAGGAAGCGGTGGCTTTAGGGATCGTTGACTCGGCCGCGCACGATAGTGCGGAAGGTGTGGTGGAGGCTACGGTGAGCCTTGGTGAGAGTTTGGCGGCGAAGAAGTGGAAAGGTGAGGTTTATGCGTCTATTAGGAAGAGTTTATATCCGGAGGTGTGTGGGATGCTGAGTTTAACGGCCTTGGCCAAGTTCTCTGCAACTCCTTAATCGGTAACTTTGCCATTAATGGGAGACAACAAATGCTTAAACATTCTCTAAAACTTAAAAAATGTAACGTACACTTTTTGTTTCTGCTTTCTTTATTTATTGCTGAAAATGACAACGTCTATGTTATGAGTGACTAGTGAAAGAATTCGGTAGTGTACCACTTTAAGTTAAATAACTTGACGTTTAGCAATTTTTCTATGGGTTTTATTGGTGACTCGAAATAGTGTAATTCAAGATGGTACAATTCTAGGTAACCAATCACTTGTGTGATACAAAAAAGGTGTTTCAAATTTTAAATAGGCACTAGCCTAGACAATTTACTCGGACCTGAACTGGAACCAATCAGAAAACCAGTTCGGCTATGGGCATTTTAACCTATTGGGTAAAATTCTCTCATACCTATGATCAGGTACCAAAACGACGACTGATTTACACTAAAGGCACTTATGAGTTTCAATCTTACAATAAAGGCACTTTGTGTTCCATGGTGACTTTGGGCTAATAGAAAGACCAAAAACTCTTCTCTTTACTTTTAATGTGAATTCCACCGTTTCACCTTCTTCCACATTTTACCTTTTTTTCTACAAATCAGAAACTTAAATAGCCAAAACAGAATAACCCTAAAATTTACCGTCGTAATTTCTCGCCGTTCACGCTGCCGGTACCACCATCGTATCCATTGTTGAGTTTTCAACCACTCTAACCAAAGATTTCTTCCGACGAGGTTTCTCTATTCGAAGGACAGCTATCCCATAGGAATCCCGTCGTCTCTTTGTGTGTTTTGAAAGAAGAGATACAAGAAAAGCTATAGAAGGTGATTCTAATCTGTCACTCTATTTACTATTGGAATTATCATAAGTTTAGAAGGAAAAATGGTGTAGATGTCTTTAATTTTTTTCTGATTTCTCATAGGAATTGAAGTTTCTGTCAAAGATTCGATAATCGATAAGCTGACGGAGAAAGATGGGTGGAAAACTTATTTTAGCCACGTTCAGCTGTCCATGTAATCTTGGCCACATGTGGTTGGCCATCCGTCAGGTGCAGAATAGGATGGCAACCGTTTTTGTATGTTGTAATGGTTATCATCTGTATCCATTTATAACATGTATATTCATGACATACATTCGGATATCCACGCTTAAACCACTTGGTCAGTTGATGGGGATAAGATTGGTGATTTAAGTGTACAACAGTCCATGGACGAGGACCTCAAACTTTCGAAGGAATCTTGCATGGATAAGACTTCTTGTACAGAGTCCCCGGTCCAACTAGCAGCAAAAGTGGGACTCCTTCTCTGAATTAAGCAGTTGTGCCCTCCCGTCATTTCCTTGTCCATGTGAAGCCGTTCATATGGACATCCACCCTAAGAACTGCCTTATGGGTGTTTTTACAAAAAGTAACTAATATGATGTGACATTCTATATAACAAGACTCAGTTTTTTATAGTACGATGACCATCTCATAGTATAATGAAGAACAATATATCGTGGATTAAGTTTTCTTTCATCAACATTATACGTTTTATTGAACGCACAAATGCACATCGATGAAATTTTTTGTCATGGCTATGTCATTGTATTTGAAAGTTTTTATGTTGCTAGCTTTAGCTTTGGCGTTTTACATCGCTTCTCAATTTCATGTCTACTTTAACATGTCAATACATTAATTAGTGTTTTTGGTGAGCCACCCCTCATTTTCATTTTTGTTTTCAATTTTAATTGTTTGGAATATGAACAATATTTATGAAAAACTGTTAGTTGGATTAACCGATCTCTTATGCTAGTATATTTTCACTTTTCTATCCATTGTACACCATACTTGTAAGATTAGTTATGTGTATTAACTGATGAAGCTCGTCCATATATTATCGTCCATGTGAAATTGTCCATAAGGATATCCACAATAAAAACTTCCTTGGGGGGGGGGGGGGCGTTTGTACATAATGTAATTCACAGGATGTGAAGCCTATCCAAAATTACTTATCCATAGTATGTTGACCACCTCGTAAGAATGAGGTTTTTTTTTAGAAAAATATGATCACGGTATCATGTGCTTCAGGCATATAATTTGTCTTACTTATGACACCATAATACACAGTTTAACGCCACCGCATCCACCACCGTCTGAATCAACGGATTATGGGCTGTTCAGAGAAATCAACAACGCCGCCTCAAACATCTTGCTTCTTCGCCGTCTATCACTCGACTAAACCCGTTGGAGATCCCATCGTCTTCTCAATTGTCTGAACCACGAACAGAGGAAGTGATGGAAGGTGAGACGATTCTCTATTTCCTTCCTCTTTTCTTAAGCATCGTGACCTATAGTCTGATTTTCTTGGATTATTGCATGTAACTAGTTTCTCTTTATTTATGATGTAACTGCTTTCAGGGAGCTAGGCAAATTTCTGATTTCTCATAGAATTTGATAATGGATAAGCTGACGGAGAAAGATGGGTGAAAATCTTATTTTATCCACGCTCAGCTGTCCATGTAATGTTGGCCACATGTGGTTGGCAATTTGTCAGGTGCAGAATGTGATGGCAATGGTTTTCGTATGTTGTAATGGTTATCATTTGTATCTATGTACAACATGCATATCCATGACATACATTCGGATATCCATGCTTACACCACTTGCTCAGGTGGATGTTGAAAAAATTGGTGATCAAAATGTATAGTAGTCCATGGACAAGGACCTTGAACTTTCGAAAGATTCTTATATGGATAAGTCTTCTTGTACAGAGTCTCCGTCCAACTAGCAGCAGAAGTGGGACTCCTTCTCTGAATTAAGCAATCGTGGTCTCTCTTCATTTCCTTGTCCATGTGAAGCCGTTCATATGACAGCTACCCTAAGAACTGCCATATGGGTGTTTTTACATAATATAATTAATATGATGTGACATCTATTAAGATTCAGTTGTCCATAGTATGAGGATCAGTTGACCATCTCGTAGTACAATCAAAAACAACAAATCGTGGACTAAATTTCTTTCATTAACATATACGTTTCATTGAATGCAGAAATGCACATCGATCAAGATGAATGATACAAATCTCATACACTGGGAAAAATATATATAATATATACAAGCTTTAAAAGAACCGAAAAGAAGAAAATTTACAAATTTGATGTCTCGAAAGCTTTTAAACAAAAAATATTCAAAGGCAATACAAATAGTTATGAGCGAAACTCAAAGAAAGAGAGGCCTAAGAAATTAGCTAAAAGACCAAGATAATGAGAGAGCTAAATATGTACATGTTATCTTGTCCACGACTTCATATTCACAGTATTATGTCCACGACTTCATGGGAGTTCAGTCTTTGCTCTGCCCAAACAGTTCTATGCAAAAATTGATTCTCTATGTGCGGCGTTCCTCTGGAAGAAGAGAACTGAATCGGCAAGAGGAGCACGAGTCGCTTGGAAAGATGTATGTAAGCCCAAAGCTGAAGGAGGATTGGGGATCAGACTCTTGGAGGAGTATGAGAAGGTTTTTAGACTGAAACAAATTTGGAATCTGTTCTCAAACTCAGGTTCCTTATGGGTCGCTTGGGTCAAGGCTCATGTTTTCGGAAGGAAGGGTTTTTGGTTAACAGAGGACTCGAATCGTATATCTAGGAACATCCGCTCTATGCTCCAGCTAAAGAACGATCTGATGGATCTCTTGCGCTGTGAAATTGGTGATGGGAATAGAGGTTCTTTCTGGTTTGACTACTGGAATGATATGGGACAGTTACTCTTGGTGATGGGACAATCGGGACCACGAAACCTTCGGATCCCGCTGAACGCCACAGTCTCAAGGGCTAACAAAGGATGGGAGATGGTGGATCCCACCTGCCCGATCAACTGAGGCTGAAACTCTGCAAATTGTGTTAACAACTATGGATCCTCCTGCTCAAAACAGAGGACCAGATCGCTATCTTTGGAGGAACTCGGCAGGTTCCTTTGACACAAACTTCTCTTCCAAATCTACTTGGAACTTCCTTCGCACTCTGTCTCCGACGGTTCCATGGGAGAAAGTTGTATGGTTTAAAGAGGAAATCCCACGATGTTCGTTTATTACTTGGCTGGCTGTTCTGTTACGTTTGCCAACAAGGGATAGATTAAGAAGGTGGGGGTTGATGTTCCTGCTGAGTGCATCCTTTGCTCTCAAGGGATAGAAACCCATTCCCATCTCTTCTTCGAATGTGAGTTCTCCTCGGAACTTTGGACCTCGTTAACTACGGTAGCGGTGGTGCGTACAGAAGCCTGCAACGCCAGCAAATTCTTCCGGTGATGGTAAAAAGTTTCTCAAAAACACATAGAAGAGTAAAAACAAAATGAAGGGGAAATAAAACAAACATTAAAAAAGGGCAATTTTGGAATTTTTATTTTTTGAAAGAGAAGAAGAAGTGGGCAAAGTCACCTTGGAGTAAAAAGTGCCTTTAATTGTAATAAGACTCTTGGAAAGTGCCTCTTTATGTAATTTTCTCTCTTTTAAATGCATTGGTGAAAATTAATTAGTGACATTTCATCTATACTATTATTTGCACAAAATAGATAATTCATTTATAAATACTTTCTCCGTTTCATAATAAGTGTCATTTAAGCAAAATAAAAATTCAATGTATTTGAATGTATTTGAATGTATTAAACTTAAAATAACACTTGTTATTGTCGAGATACATCTAATTATTGTCCATATACATTTTGCTAAAATAATACTTATTATGAAACGGATGGAGTAAATGAATGCTATTAATTTATTTTTTAAATATCATTGTAAAAAGAATATAGTAAAACTTTGCGGGAGAATCATCTAGTGAAAAAAAATATACAAGGTACTGAGTTACCTTGTTCAGTACCTTGAGCCTTTCTTGTTTTGTTCTTCAGATAACAATAATATATAGCAGAGGTGATCAGAAAGGTACCCAAAATAACTGCGACTATGATCCAGGCAACGGTTGCTTTTTTGCTATATTTTCTCTTCTTCGTACCTGCTATATATATATATATATAATTTTTATTTAATGACAAAAAACTGTATATCGTATCAAATACAGTTAAGGTTCTAAAAGGATTAAGAAAAAAAAACCAAAAAAAAATGAAGCAGTTTTTTCTCTTTAGTTTAGAGAAGCTTGTTTACCCGTGGATGAAGACTCCTTAGAAACCGCAACCACTTTTGAGCCAGTGACTAGAGCTTGAAGACTTCGAGCTTTCGCTTGATCTTCAACAACGATCATCAACGTTCCTTGATCACCCGTAGCCATAAGATATGATTCATCGTCTTGTCTAATTAAACAGAGAGCAAAAAAAGAATTTGTTTGTAAATATATAGTTGCATGTTTGCATATGAAACAACGGAAAAGTAGGATTTCTGAGGTGTTCTTACTTCATGACAGCATCTCTTGTGGAAAGAGAGTGTCCGGAAGTTAGAAAGACCGAGACGAGTACGAGTAGGACGGTGAGAAGATGATTGGAAGCCATTAAAGTCGTTGCCTTTGTGTTTTTGCAAATGTGGAAATTATACTTTGCTGTTTTATTTATAGTAATTGCTCTGTTTACAAATCTTCTGCGGCTGCTCATTTATGACTTTTTTATATAGAAATTTCCTTTGTGTTTACCGATTTGCGTCTTCACGTTTATTTCATTTATTCAACTTGTTAGAGCATGTTCAGCCGTGAGATAGTGTCTCAGATATTAAAAAATTAATAAAAATAATATAAAGAAAGAGAGAAGGAAGGGAGAGTCTCTCTTGGTATTGGTTTTTATCTTTTTCCTAACTTAAATTTAAATATTATAATTAAACGAAATTTAAAATATTAGTATTATATTTTTGAGACTATTAATAATATCTGGACATGCTCTTATAATATTTACAAAAATATTCGGATGTGATTAGTGGAATAGTGTGGATCGATCGCGATCAGGCTGTCATTTTTGTTTCTTGTTTTATAGCTTAGGCTGTCATCGTTGACTTTTCAAATTTAATCATTGCCGATTTCTTCGGATCTTAACCCGATTTTACGTTTGATTTTTATCAACAGAGCAAACTGGCAGGCTCTCAGCCCAACGATATTGAAGGATTCGGACCAAGAGATTTTTAAAAACAATTGGAGCTGCATTTACTAGAGATTGAGTGGACTTTTAATTTATTTTTGTGGTCCGAGTTAATCTAACAAATGCAAGTGCCAAAGCTAAAATCCAATCTCGATAGGATTAGATTCATTTCTGTGGTCCGAGTTAATTTAATAAATGCAAGTGCCAAAGCTAAAATCCTGAAAAAAGATAACTACTTTGAAAGAAGCAAAAAACAAGTTTCAAACTAGTATACTTATGCTTATGTTTTTTATTTATGTTTTGTTAATGTGTTCCTCTTATTTCTTCTTTCGTCAATTTTTTTCCTTATTAATAAAAAAAAAACTAATTATATGTTACACTAGATTAGGATCACCATAACAATTTAAACTAACAATAACACATCACAACTTACATTGTAGAAATATGTTCCCCATCTCCATCTTCTTCCATCATGATAACCACAATGCAAACAAGCCTAATTTTGGAAGGAGAAAAAAGGCAAAACCAAATTAAATTATCAGAAAAAGCTAATTAAGAGAATAACTTAGGAGGGGGTAACCTCCCTATAAAAAAATTCTCTTCAAAAGCGCAATCCAGCCAATCATGAGAGTCGTGTTCACTTTGATCGAATAGAAGTAGAACATCGATAGAAAAACCTGGACTTTCACCTTAATTATCATTATTATGAAAAGACCGAGCATCACAAGCATATCCTTACGATTTCTTTTTAGGTAGCAATATTGTTTTTATTTTGGGAACATTGATACTTAAATGAACTACATTTTAGCTTTATGCCTTTATCCTAAAATTACATGGGTACGTAGGTTTCGTACCCCGAGTACAACAAATATATTATAAACATTTTTTCTTATTCTTTATTTCGGACTATATGTATTACAAGTTTTGCTCAGAATTGAATACATTTTGTGAAAATTCTCTTGACATTTTATGTAAATACAAGTTCCACCCATGACTAAATACATTTCTTTAAAAACTTTCACTACAAGAAAAAAAAAAGAAGAAAATTTTGACCATGGAATCGGTCTAAAAATGATCAGAAATCGGTCTTTGTGACCACATTTCGACCAAACAACTATAGTAAAAAATATCTGGTGCACAAATTTATAGTGGTTATATAATTTTTTTCATCCGACATGTTTTAGTCAGGATTCCGGTCAAAACTACCTTTTTTCTTGTATTGTATGAGAGATAACATTTAGCTACATAATTATTTAAATAATAAATTCTGTTGGATGAATTTGGCACTCTATAACACTTACAGCTTGACGTTTGATACTTTTTCTATGGTTTAATTGGTGACTGAAAATAGTGCATGTGGATAAAGATGAAATGCACCGCATAGCATTCCATGTAACCAATCACTTCTAAAAAGGTGTTACAAAATGTGACAATATATATACTTGAAAAGCAGCAGTGCAATTTTATTTTTCGTAAGAACTGGTCTAAAAGAAGTTACATGCTTTAACAACATGTTGGTACAGCAAGCCAGTAACATTAATGGTAGTGAAGGTATGTATCATAATATCAAGCCAGCAATTATGTTCAGTGAGATGACTTAATTTGTGATGTTTCCTAAGATCATAATTATTTTCAAATAAGTCATTACATAGTAATATAAAGGAAAATAGCACAAGAGAAGACAAAAAAAAATCGAAATCTCTCAAGAACACCAAATTGCAGAAATAAACAAATCTAAGACGGGAAAAACCATAGAGCATCCTTAAGCTTTAAGTTGGAGAGAGCAGAGAAGTGTTTAAGGGTCTTTGTTTCCAGATTGAACACACATATATTCGGGGGTGGACTCACCCGGTAACTTTTAGGTTTACGACACATACGGTCATGACGGGTGAAATAGATAGAATTTGGCTGGATACCAAGAGTATGATCAGCAGGGACGGTGATACCCAAATCCATAGAGAGCGCCTCATTACCTAGAGAATCAACCTCAACAAGCTTGGTGGAGGAGAGACGAAAACGACCATTCGGGTATGGATTAAGATCCCTCTTGTAGAGGCGGAAGGTAACCCTACTTGACTTGTAGCGGACGCTACGTACCAAAAAAACCTCTCCTGATGTTGTAACAACAATATTATTGCTAGCTGAGATTTTGATATCATCTGTGGTTTCACCGCTCTTTCGACCTAGCTCATGCATTTGTATTTTATCACTCGGAGACAATTCCTTGAAAACTTCTTTTCCAGACAAATCCAGCACTCGGATGTAGTCACGGTCCGTAAGGACGTAAAGCATGTAACCATTGAGTACCATATCAGAAATCTCAAATTCCTTTGTTGAAATCTCTCGGTAATGATCTTGTCCGTTCTTGCAAAAGCCTAAACGACTAGAAACACTGTTTCTAATATACCACACAACAACGTACTCTAATTCCTTTTTATCGTCTACCCATAAAAAACCTCTCAGATCTCCGGATGTCTGAAAAAAAAAAAACGGTGCACTATTATTATCTAATCTCTCCTTGAAACTATTATCTCCTACTCGCTCGAGTCTAAAACGGCCACCCTTGATTGACTCTAGAGGTGGAAGATCGATCCTCTTAGCGCCAAACACATCTATAATAAAGAGTGTTAATCGAGAATCTGCCACCAGGAACCACTTACCTGAGCTTGCAAGGATTCGAATCCCTGAAAAGTCTATCTTTGTCTCGTAAAACCTATCTTCGTCTGGGCTGTATATACAACAACCATCCCCTTCTGGAGACAGCATCAGCAGCGGAGATCCGTATTTTGGTCGCGCCGTTTGTTTCGAGCACACATACCAATTCGAACACACCAACTTAGCGCGGTGGAAATCCAAAAGACTCAAACGCTCCAACAGATATGTCACGATGTCAATAGGGAGTTTCGACCAGAGGCAAGAATTAGGAGTTTCCATGCTTTTGTTTGTTTCACTTCTCGACAGAAAAGCTGATCTGCGTAATACAATGATAGGCCTCAAATCTCTTTTTATGTTTTTAATGAAAAAGTACTCTACTACAAAAAAAAAAAAAAGAAAAGGGAGAAAACTGGAAGAAAAAAGGATAATTTGAATACTACTTTGTACATCAAATTTTTTTAGTTTTTCAAATTTCTCGTGATATAATGCCCTTTTTCCAAAAAAAAAAGAAAATTAATAAAAAAAAGGAAAAAAAAAAAATCTTGGTGATATAAGCTTTATATTAATGAAATTCCAAACATTCCCTCTTTTAGTTTGATTTATATTCCTTTTTACAAATATGCATCATTTTCTTTTATGAGTATTCATTATTTCTTTATTTTAGAAAAAAAGGAAACAAATCATATTTTTGCCAGAGGATTTCAAAACACAACACGTCAAGTAGATCGCTAAATGTATTCATTAATTTGTGATGCACAGAAAAAAAAACGATCTGTTTTCGCAAACATAATTTGTATAGATCAATTTTAGGTTAAGCATACAACCAATTCAACAACTTGTCCTAAATACGATCAGTTTCACACAACTAGTAGTCAAACACATTACAAAGTTTAGGTAAATAAATCAAATTCAGCCAAGTCATATGAAACAGGGACCATTTCCTTTGTTATGGAGCTAAAAGTTGTAGAGAACTTCATACAATTGAAAGAAATTTAAAAAACAGAGAAAATGGTCAAAGTGATCACAAAGAATAGTCCCAAGAAAATTATAAACAGTCGGCGACCCAGCCAAAGCCAAAACAGCTAATTTCTCTCTTCAACTCTTTGACCAAACCCACGCGTGTATGCAGTCAACATGTTGTCATGTTGTGTCTTCTATTTCCTATATATTATCTACACGCAAAACATACGATATACATCACACGCCACAATCAAATATCCTCAGTTACGAAACTCTAATTATCCCACTAAATTCACGAATCTATCTAAATCTCCATGGCCTCGACGATGCCGATAACAAGCACTTGCGGAGAAAATGAGCAGCAACCTAACCGACTCCATAAACGAGCTCCGTCTTTAAAGATTGAGCTTGTGTCGGTTAGTAACGTTAACGTGGCGATCCCTCTCCTCTCGCCACTCGCACCCTCGCCAACGTCGTCCTTGGACCAATCGCATGTTCATCCGCCACAGAAAAAGACTGGGAAACCTGTGGTGGAGGAGGAGGAGGAGAAGAAAACGCCGGTTTTCAGGAAATGGCAACATCCGGCGGTGCCGTTCTGCTACGACTACGCGCAAGCCATGTTTGTCCAACCGTTTATTCCGGTTTAAATCGTCTCACATTTTAGTAGATCTGACGACCCAACGCGCGTTTAACGACTCATAATGAATAGTGTAACAAACTAAGAATATCTATAGATTTAAATTATAATAATATTGACTAGTCAAAAGAACCGTTCTACGTAATTTTATAATGTTGTGGTGTGTTATATATGGACCACCGTATTTTCTTTCGCTCGATGGACACAGTCGTCTAATATATGCCTCTATGGTCTATGGACATGAATCAGATGATGAACTTGAACAATCAACTCCAGGTGAAGTATTCCATTCAATACGATGACGTTCATTTAGGTCACGCACAATTTTTGTTGTGGAGTCCCCTCACTTGGTTACTTTATGCTCCTTGCCATTTTTCCTATGCATTAATTTGCCAAAATTAATATCAACTCTGAGAATTGATTTGCCTTATATTAGTGGAAAAAACTTAAATAAAAAAAAAAAAAAAAATTTCCTATGATTCTAAGAGTTGATATTAATTTTCCAACTTAAAAATTGACGAATTATTTGCGGAATTAAAAAAAAAAAAAGTAGAGGAATTAATGTTCACAGTCTCCCAAATTTACCCGAAAGGCCAGACTAGGCCCAACAAGCTCTGCTCTTTCCCTCTTCTCGAGACTTGCAACAATTCGCACGGAGCTTTCGCGCAATTCGCACGTTTCTCAGCAAACAAACACGAAATTCTGCGTCTCTGGAACTGAATCCGAACAATCGAGAGAATCCAGTCGCAATGCTCTGATTTCTCTGTGATGGTGAGTCCTTCGTAAGCGAAGACGCAACAAATGATGGTGCGAGATATGAACTATCGAAGGTATATATGATGATCCCTTTCTCTCTGTATCCAATTTCGTCGCACCTTCTCACTGCAATCGATTTAACAACTCTCATGCTATATATTAATTCTGGTCTTTTTCACACCTTTCCGATCGAATTTCATCCAGATCTGTTCACAATGCTCAGAATCCTTTCTGGAAATTTTAGTTTTTGCATCACCGACACACCCACACCTTCAGGGTTTTTCGAATTCTCGATTCGAATTAGAGTTTTTTCATTGGATCTGCTTCGAAGTAGAATTTGAGGAAAAAATGGTTCTGATTAAGAAACAAACGATTCTACTTTTGCAGGGAGAATCGTGCCTCAAGATCGTCTCTCTTCGACGGCCTTGACGGGCTTGAGGAAGGTCGCCTGAGAGCTTCCTCTTCGTATCCTCATGATACCAGCGAACGCGACAATGATGAAGCATTGGAAAATCTGCAGGACAGAGTTTCATTTCTCAAGAGAGTATGCTCTTTCATCTCTAGAACTAAGAATCAATGATCATCACTTACAAGCAAAAAAAAAAAACTAAGATCTAGCAATGTTTTTGACATCTTTGATTGTTAAATTGGCTGGTGGATTCCCAAGTATGAATTGTTCGAGAAAGAATCAAAGATCATGTTTATAAATGTTTTCGACTCTGTTATTCTTGATTGTGAATTAGCTAGTGCTGTTACTTGGGACACTGATCTGAATTGTTTGAGAATGATCTTCTTGCATTTCTAATACTAGACCACGAGCATCGAGCTATGATCTGTTGCTTTCGAAAAGTCTAGCCATAAATACAATGCCTTTTTGTTATGATTTGTGATGTTATCCTGTTGAATCTTTTGGACTAGCCGAGCATAAAATTCGAAAAAGTCTGGTCATAAAGATAAATTATTTTCTGTTTTTCATTTTTACTGTTAAGTCTCCTTTTGCTCTGTGATATCTCTAGCTTGCAATATGCCCTTTGCCTGAGATATAAGAAGTTAGCAATGATATCTTATCAGGTGACCGGAGACATACATGAAGAAGTTGAGAATCATAACCGCTTGCTTGACAAAGTGGTAGGGCTCAAGCTTTTGATTTCATATGTTTCAGTTTGCTCTGTTACATGCTTTTCTTCTGAGCTATTTGTTTTCGCATGTCTCTAGGGGAACAAAATGGACTCAGCAAGGGGAATAATGTCAGGAACAATCAACCGTTTCAAGTTGGTATGTTCATTACGCTTAAAACTTCATATGCAATCTCACTATCAAACTTGTATATCTAAACAAATAACATGACAGGTCTTCGAGAAGAAATCTAATCGAAGAAGCTGCAAACTCATTGCGTATTTCGTGCTCTTGTTCTTGATCATGTATTACCTAATTAGGTAAATTGATTCTTCATATAATTATCTGACCACTTGATTTTTTTTACGGTCTACTTAACACAACCGATCATTTGGATTGTGCAGGCTATTAACATACATCAGAGGGTGAAGTTAAATACAAGAAGAAAGTATAATGTTTACATCATTTCGGAATCTGCTGAAACAATTTCTTCAGTTTTTGGGTTTCTCCTGATGACTGAGTGATGCAGACAGAGTTAACAAGTCAAAGGGACCCATTGTTGAAACACAAGACAAAGAAAGAGATTGTGAGAGAGACTGGTGAACCGAAAGAAAAATGGTAGATAGAGACACTTGTTTGTCCGAAGCAGAATCATCTCAATGTCATTTCATGTAATGTAGTAAAAGCTTCTTTATGAGTTGTCAACTATTTGATCACAAACCAACAAAGTCTTGGATCGTGTTTAACAATTTTGTCTGCTAAAAAAAGCTTTAAATTGATTGATAAGTTTAATTTTTTGGTTTATGTGGAAAAGTTTAGCACTTGTATCAAAATAATTGATAGAAGAAAAAAAGAACTTGTGGCAGTCTGATTTCTGAAACCAAATTTCAGAAGTTTTCAGACGAAAATGCCGTCGTGCATATTGATTTACTCTGACATTTGCTACACATTACTGCGTTTCGTTCAAAATGTTTAATTTTTTGAAAACAAATTTGGGTAAAATCACAAGTTGACAGAACACTACAAAAGAATTTGATTTTTGCCACTTTAGGTAACAAGTTGACAAAAATTGACAAGTTGATATGTACATTTTCCAATGGTTCGGTTTTTGGTCAAATCATCTTTACATTTACGTAAATTAAGGCATGGATAGGTTATATGTATCAACATAATAAGTGCTGCGGAGCAAATGGTTCACACAGAAGAAACAAAACAAGCAGGTTAATTAGTTGTTTGATATTTCTGTAGATTTTTGTTCCTATACGATTTAACATTCTACATACAGTATCCCTAAAACTTGTTTTATGGTTTAGGCGTTTAGCATTAACTTGATAAAATTAGCTTGTTGAGTTTTATAAAATTTAACATTTTTGTTGTTGTATCTCACATAAACCACAACTAAACTTATAAAATATATAAATCTTATGTTCTTTAGTAAATTATATTTGAACTTATAATGTTCACAAAACCCTATAATATATGGATAAACAAAATTTATTTATTATTCCCTCTGTTTTTTTAAGATGAATTTTCTAGACATTTTTTATTGTTTTACAAAGATAAAATTTTTAATTTTTTAAAGTATTTTTTTTCAGTTTCCAAGAAATAATAATTAGATTTGTTAAATTTTTATTGGTTTAAATTTATAGAAAGTTGTTATTTTGCAAAAATTAAAACACTAATGATTGAAAATTAACTTTTTCTTAATATGTGTGAAAAAACTAAAAAATTCATAAAAAACGAAGGGGATAGAATACAACTTGGCATGTATTTCTAGGACAAATCATGTTCAGACTTTGCAGACCGACCATGCGAGTCTGTTGTATGAGACTTGCTTCTTTGTCCCTAGATTTTATAAATATCACGTGTTCACACAACATTGGCTTTATGGGAAATTTCAACTATTTTCGCTGTATACATTTTCGATGCAACTCTCACTATAGATGTTTGCCGATCGTTTTGATAGGTTATATTTTGAGTTTATGTTCAAATGTACATTCTGTGCAGGCTAAGATAATGTTCGTTTAAAAATTCAAATTTTGGAACAAAACTTTAATATCCTTAAAACCTTATGGCAAACTCCCTCATTTTGATAGGTAAATCCCAATCTAGCTCTCCAGTCAGCTTCTTTAATTGTGGTTTTGCATGCATATTGCACTTCCTAATATGTGAACCGTTTAACTGTTGGCCACTTAAGTTTATCTCATATCATATCACATCTAACAAGTACAGACTTGCTAATTAGACAAGAAGTTAGTTAGCTGTACATAAATATCTTTAAACGTAATCATGTCCGTCATAGTATTAGCTAAGCAAAATATGTGAATATCTTATTATAGAAATAAGGTGAGACTTGTCGAAAGTGGAGACGTCGGGGCAAGTGAAAATGACGTGCTCCCCACCACCTCAATGCTCACGCGCACTATACCCCACTTATTTAACCCTAATTTCCAATGCTAATCTCTTTAAAAAAAACTAATCAAAGTTTCTTTTATTTCTTGATTTATCAAAACGATTGTTGAATCTCAAAATCACACAATAATAGTAAGATAAGAGATGTGAGGTTTAGGAGAGACTCTTTATTAAATCAACCAAAGACAAAGATGATACAAGGGGTGATTCGTCTCGACGAAAGCTTGACGAGACGAATACGAAAAGAATAGAGAAACTAAGAACAAAGGACGAATTATAACTAGGGTTTTGCCTCTTTGCTCTCAGTGATTGTGGAGAATTTCTGGATGATTCTGAATGGTCTTCAAGGAATAGGGGGTCTTCTATTTATATGGAGAGGAGGTTGGCTTCTTCAAGATATTCTTCCATATTTCTTTTGGAAATATTCTTCTTTGGCGTTGATCTCCTTCTATTTTTCTTGGATGTAGTCTTTTTCTCCAAGTACTTCCTTTTCTTTGAGGAGGTGGAAGTGGAAGCGGGCCGGGCTTACATAGTATTATTAATTGTGACGGGCTCAGGGAAATTGTGCTAATTTCTGCTCTAACAATAAGTCCCCCCCAGTTTGGCGAGATAAATGCAATTTAATCTCGGCGAACTTCATGTATAAAAGAGGAGCTCAAGAGCAATTAATAATAACTATGTGATGCCGATGCTGTCGCGATGCTGCGCTGACGTGATGCTGCGTTGCGTTATTGACTTTAGATCCGTACTGCCTCGTTAAAACCTTGATATGGAAAAACCCTATGGGATAAAAACCATAAGAAGGGAAAAGAGTACAGTGACGTAATCTTGTCCGCAAATAGAATATGCTTTTGATAATTTCTCTCGGACTTGACGAGATGACTCTTTTGTCTCGTCAAGGAGAATAGATTGCTGTGACGATTTTTCTCGGATTCGAGCTTCGACGAGATTGGTTTTATCGGGCTCGTGTGATGACGAGACCGCTCGATCTCGTATATGATGACGAGATCGGTGTCTTCTCGGGCTCGTGTGATGACGAGACCGCTCGATTTCGTATATGATGACGAGATCGGTGTCTTATCGGGCTCGTGTGATGACGAGACCGCTCGATTTCGTATATGATGACGAGATCGGTGTCTTCTCGGGCTCGTTGTACTTTTGCTGCTGAGCTTGCATCTCGGCGAATTGAGAAGCAATTTGAGCAGCAAAGCCTTGCATGGCGGCGGTTAACGCGGCGGTCGTGACGGGAGCTTCTACGTCAGGAACCGGTGGCGGCGGAGGGTTGACGTGACCGT
Organism: Microthlaspi erraticum; assembly: GCA_902728155.2. Taxonomy (NCBI): domain Eukaryota; kingdom Viridiplantae; phylum Streptophyta; class Magnoliopsida; order Brassicales; family Brassicaceae; genus Microthlaspi; species Microthlaspi erraticum. The sequence continues at coordinate 816,707 of CACVBM020001063.1, forward strand.
TGGTCGCGTCGACTTCGACGGGATGGACGATGGGGTTTCCATCTGCGCCGAGTTGACTTTGCAGTCCGCCTGTTCTGATGCTGGGATCATCAGCTGGAGGTGCCATCTTTGAACCTTGATTGACTTTTTTCAGAGTTTTTTCTCCAGCCCCACGGTGGGCGCCAATTGTTAATCTCAAAATCACACAATAATAGTAAGATAAGAGATGTGAGGTTTAGGAGAGACTCTTTATTAAATCAACCAAAGACAAAGATGATACAAGGGGTGATTCGTCTCGACGAAAAGCGTGACGAGACGAATACGAAAAGAATAGAGAACTAAGAACAAAGGACGAATTATAACTAGGGTTTTGCCTCTTTGCTCTCAGTGATTGTGGAGAATTTCTGGATGATTCTGAATGGTCTTCAAGGAATAGGGGGTCTTCTATTTATATGGAGAGGAGGTTGGCTTCCTCAAGATATTCTTCCATATTTCTTTTGGAAATATTCTTCTTTGGCGTTGATCTCCTTCTATTTTTCTTGATGTAGTCTTTTTCTCCAAGTACTTCCTTTTCTTTGAGGAGGTGGAAGTGGAAGGGCCGGACTTACATAGTATTATTAATTGTGACGGGCTCAGGAAATTGTGCTAATTTCTGCTCTAACAACGATGTAATATTATCATGTTAATGTTACCTCTCTTATTATGTTAATGTTACCTCTCTTATTGATGAAGAAAATGATCCTAGCTCCCTATCCCACAACATTCCAACACACAACATTTTTTATCTCTTTCTAAAGACTTAAACACCGAGCAACGCCTTTGGTCTTGTTCCCCACATTTTTGTTTTTGTTTTTGTTTATGCTGCCAATACAATTGTTTATTACTTTCCTTTACAAGCTTATCAGAGAATCAACATTAATATGTTTTCTGAAATTAGTTGTGACCGGCCTTTCCTAAACTATCGTAGCATGTAATAACCAAAAAAAGAAAGGAAAGCCAAGACATATTTATGGCCTTTTTAGGCAGTCTCAATAATAGAAGTGCAAAATTGTTACTATGACTTTCTAAAAAGTTATGGTGGGAAAATGTAAGATGATTTCATTTAATACGTTATGGTCTTTATAATTGAGAGTAGGACTTTGGCAAAACATGTATTAAATTCACTGTTGGTTTAAAATAGACGCATAAATGGGTCCATCGTATACATATAGAAAAAAGAAAAAAAGATTGCAAGTATTGTGTTCTTGGATTCTATATAAACCCTATATAAATAATATACTTGGTCTAACTTGTGGAAAATAAATTATTGCCCACTTTCTCTCTCTGCCTCTTCTTCGTGGGAAGAGAGATTGATTCTTGGAAAGAAAATCAAAGTCTTAATACCTTTGCTTTGCTTTGATTCTAGTTCTATTCCACAACTGCATCTAATTCTCCTACCTTAGCTTTTTTTCCGCCTTCTTTATCAACAATTCTGAAATCCATATGAAGTTAGAGAAATCAAAATGATGAAAATAAAATTTCCAAGAAAGAGCTAATACATACCTTTAGACTTTGTGAATTTTGGAGCCCTAGAAGCCAATCCCTTCAAAGAAAATAATCAGGGTAACAATTCCTTGATCTTTCTTTTAGTGAATTTCCAATTTTTAAGGCAGTTATGGCAAACCCTTGGTGGACGAACCAGAGTGGTTTAGCCGGTATGGTAGACCACTCAGCCTCCTCCGGCCACCACCACCACCAAAGTCTTCTTACCAAAGGCGATCTTGGAATAGCCATGAACCAGAGCCAAGAAAATGATCAAGACGACGAAGAAGACGACCCTAGAGATGGAGCGGTCGAGGTGGTTAACCGCAGACCAAGAGGCAGACCACCAGGATCCAAAAACAAACCGAAGGCTCCAATCTTTGTGACAAGAGACAGCCCCAACGCACTCCGTAGCCATGTCATGGAGATCTCCGAAGGCAGCGACGTTGCCGACACAATCGCTCACTTCTCAAGACGCAGACAGCGCGGTGTTTGCGTTCTAAGCGGAACAGGCTCAGTAGCTAACGTCACCCTCCGTCAAGCCGCCGCACCAGGAGGGGTCGTATCACTCCAAGGAAGATTCGAGATCTTATCCTTAACCGGTGCTTTCCTCCCCGGACCTGCCCCACCCGGGTCAACTGGTTTAACGGTTTACTTAGCCGGGGTCCAGGGTCAAGTTGTTGGAGGTAGCGTCGTCGGACCCCTAGTGGCCATAGGGTCGGTGATGGTGATTGCTGCCACTTTCTCAAACGCTACTTATGAGAGATTGCCTATGGAAGAAGAGGAAGAAGCTGGCGGTGGGGGCGGCGGCGGCGGCGGCTCAAGACAGATTCACCGAGGTGGTGACTCGCCGCCCGGAATTGGAAGTAGCCTACCTGATCCGTCGGTGATGGTGGGACCGGGCTACAATATACCGCAACATCTGATTCCGAATGGAGCTGGAGAGTTAGGGCACGAACCGTATACGTGGGTCCACGCGCGACCACCATACTGACTCAGTGAGCCATTTTCTATATGAATATATATTTGATTTTGAGGTAGTCTTTGTATTCCAAAGCTTTGCTTGTTTGTTCTTGATGGAAAGTGCAAACATGCATAGGGCTTGGAAGGTTAAAAAAGAGATGGAATAAAGGAACTTTCGGAGTATTAGTCAACTGCAAGAAATTATTGAAATGAATAAACAGTGTACTGTAAATTTAGAATATTTGTCTTTTCATTTTTGTTTAGTAGTGCCTAACTACTATATTTGTATGTGTTTGATTATGTGCTCAAGATACTTTACAGTTTACAATGATTTGCAAAAAATCATGTTTGTATATATAATGCTGGTTCAACGATGAAGGAACATCGGAGAGCATTGGCTATGATCTGTGCTTTTCGATATATTATTTTTTTCTGTGTGTGCTAAATTAGTGCCTTCCGATAGAGGTTTATAGTATTATATGCTATTAGTTCTGATTCGTGAGCATTTTATAGTTAAGGTTGCAGTCGCACCATTAGTGATTATATTATCATAGTGGTTGAGCTTTAATCTTCAGGTAATGATGCTATTGAGGGATTAGTTAGTGACTTTACCAACCAAATAATGAGAGTGGGTATTAAGAATTTTGTTGACTAACTAAAAGGATATACTCTATATGAGTACTAATAAAATAATTGTATTCTTGGAAACCGATTTTGAGGAAGTTGTGTTAACCAGTCTCTTTATATGAGCTAAATGCATCGAGAAATTGGAATACGCCTGGTCAAGTTCAGTTCTTTTCATGTTAATTTAGTTTACTCAGTGAAACAAATTAAGCAATTTATTTGACTTCCTTCAAATTAGGCAGCCTAGCTAGAATTGACACCAAGAAAATTGTATATATGATCACGTGGTATTTAGCCGAGTCCTCTTAAAGTCTCATTCCACTCTTCAAAACATGGAATACTCCAATTAAGAAAATTTGATATCGCTAAAATTTCAGTGAGAACATGTAATCTAGACTCTTTGCCATTTTTGTACTGATGTACAATTAGACAGTCCAGCCATGTCAAAATACGGTGCGCAAACTACTGGGAGAATGATAATAATAATGCCTTTTCAAGGTTCGTTTAGTTTTTTTGTTCTAATTTGCAAAACTTGGAAACATATGCAAAAATCAAAAAGGTTGTGTAACCTTAAGGCCCCAAAAGTATTACTTATTTTAAATTTTATTTTCGTTTTTGGCTAAATTTTATGGTCAAAATATGAACTTAGTCGACTAAGAATTCTGACAAACATCACACCAATGTACAAAATATTTCCACATGTTAGCTACTAGTGCAGAAGAATTTTCGTTTATTATTCAAACCTGGTAAACGCAATTTATCGTTGCACCACAAAACCTTTTTTTTCTTTTCGGAAAGGGCTTCTCTACCACAAAGATTACCAAATTACACAAATTGTCATCTATGATTGTACCATCATCTCTTAAATCTACTTTCGTAACACCTATAAATATATTAGTAATGCTACTAAGAATGTTTAAGACCGAATATCAATAGACAAGTAGTGAAAATATGTAAATCTTGGACATTAAACTAAAAAAAATGTTGAACAAAAGGAAAAAACTAATAAAAAATTTAGTACCTTCGTAAATGCTAAATACAAATATGTATCACGTCATGTGAAGTGGGGGATCCTTGAAATGGCGCAACATGAAGGACCATCTTCACATGAATTCACGTGTCAACTGTCAAAGCTAATGGGACGTATATAATTATTCTATTAATATAATTTAATTATACGATATATAATTATTAATTAACAGCAGCTGGGGTCACATCATTCCAAAGTTAAAAGTCAGCATTACTTACTTAATCCGACCAATTTACTCCAGTAACTACAGTTAAAGGTTAATACCCTCTTTTGTTGACCCAATGCCTATATCTTCCTTCAAATTAAAGGTGATTATATTGTCTTTTATATATATGGATGGATACTTACCAATACAAAATTGTTGTTGCCTATCTACATGTACATATATAAGGAACAACCATATAAGCCTCTTATGACATGAATAAGATTATCTTTGATTAGTTTATTTTCTTATTTTATAAATTTAAATATACATATATATATATATATATATATATATATATAAGCATAGTTAAACTATAAATATGCATTATAATATACAGAAATAAACTATTCTCCACGTTTTAGTATAAGAATATATATAGCATTTCTCCAACCGTATCTCTCATAACACTCCTGCAAGTCTACAACATATGTAGGCTCTGACTAGGTGAACAAATGGAATAAAGTATCTTTTAAATGGAAAAAACAAATTGTAGGAAAGCCAAAACAAAAATTAGAGTCAAAACTTTTCTGCAATGTTACTCCTGTGCTTTCTAGAAGCAACATATTTTCATTTCTTCTTTCATGTTTTCTCTTTTCCTTTCCAATAGAAAATAAATAATGTATTAGTTATAAACCAGAGGGACAACACGTACGTAAATATAGTATAATTTTTTTACCGATAAATTCGTTTAGAAGCTCTGAACATTGATTAGTTCTGGCTAAAAGATTCATGTAAATAACACCTTAAATATGGATTGTTTATCTTTATCAAATCACCAATTTTAATGACAAATCCACTGCACCTTTTGGGATCAGCTGGAGAAGCCGCAATCTCATTCTGACAAACTGTGGTATACCATAGGCATCCACCGAACCTAGTTAATGATATTTTGACCACCCTATAAACTTGAGTTTTTTTTTTTTTGTTACTAGTTTCACTAAATTTATGTTTAAACTTTAGACAATAAAAATATTTTGTGCTGATATCAATTTTGCAAATCTATTATATATATCTACATATATAAAATACAGTCTTGTACATAGCTCAGACTCAGATTATTGTTTTCTAAAAGTAGTTGATGCCTGGGGTCGTCTATTTGCCACACATCTAATTGATCTTAATTTATCGTTTTTCTTTGTCTGTGGATCAATTTAATTTATTAATTATGCAATATATTAAAAAATGTTTACCGCCACTCCCTATCCACAAAAGAATCATTGGTTACCAAAAAACAAAGTTAAATTATGATTGGTTGGAATCTTAAAATGTCTACTTAATAAGCTGATTCGTTTGATTGAACTAGACAATTTCCGTCAAGGCTTACATCACACACCATCATCGCCCACTTCGCAATTGCATAACTAATAAAAACTTGTTTCGAATTTAAAGTAAAAGTTTAAATATGATTTATACATGAATAATCCAGTCTATAGTTAATCACAGTCACTTCCCATTTTGGTATGTTTTGCTTTAATAAACGTACTTAGTTGGATCATGTCAGGACAGCTTTACATACGTTTATCAAAGTTATTTTTAATGCTAGCGTCCAACATTAATAATCCACTGATATTAGTTTTCCGAAATTATCATTTAGAGTCTTTAATATTGTAAATTGATAAATTTATGAAGATCATGAAAACAATCTAAAGAGACATGCAAAGAAAAAGTTAGAACAAAACTGAAGATTTTTTTTTTTTTTTTTGTGCAAAGAACAAAACTGAAGATTATTGTTGTATTTCCAAGGAAAGAAATCTGGGAAAGGCGCAAAAGACTCAAACAAGAAAGAGACAAAAGAGGAAAACGGCAGCTTTGACCGATTCAACATCTTCCACGTGGATATGCCTTTCCTCCCGTTAAAACCGGGCAACCCCCTCAATTCAATTTTCCCTTATATATTTATTTATTTTAATTTATACTCCCTCTTATAAGATTATGACAAATTAATTTCTTCGCAGAAAAAAACAAGAACGAGGATAACTGTATAAAATATCAGTCCAATGTTCAAAAAAATTGGGGTTTCCAAAAATAGGAATATGACATGCAAACCCGAATTCGTGGGACTAGAAGTAGAAGTCTAGAACCCTAAAAAACAAGATGAATTATTCTGGATTACGTACATTTGCGGCCCAACTTTCTGATCTATTTTAGCCCATGATCGAATCCCGCACGCTTTTTCATTAGAGATCGTTGCAGTTTTAAATTGGGTCGTTGAATTGATTTTGAAGTTTATTGTCCCACCGCACGATTTAGAGATGTCAATCATGTCATTGAGTGTTTTATCCCGAATTATCAATATATATGGAACAATGAGGATCAAACAACACTAAAGGGGACTAAAACTCATTTGGGATCGATCAAATTGTGAGAACATCAAGGTCCTCGATCGGTGAAAGTAATGCCAATTGTTGTGCAACATGGATTTATATAGTTTCATCAAGAAGGACAGAAGGTGATCAAATTAATACACTATTATTATAGAAAAGTGAGACCAGTGCATAACTCGTCTACCAAATTTAAATGGAATTTGGGGCCTGATAAATTGATAACTATTGATCGTAAAATCATGACACAAATGATTAATTTTAGGATAGAGAAGTTACAATATTAACATGTTTAGAATAGTTAACTCAAATCACTTGCTTTCTCAGCAAGCAAGGTGTTCATCTTCTCAGCTTCCAACTCAATCTTCAGCTTCTCAACCATCTCTAGAAGCTCTTCTTCTCTGCTCTTATCTTCTTTCTCCCCACTCAACGCTTCAATTATAATCGACACTCTCGCTCTTTGATGCTCCAAGCTTTTCTTCAACAGTTTCAGTTTCTCTAACATCAGATCTCTATCAAACCCTACAACCTCAGTTTCTTGTTCCTTAGCTTCCTCATTAGCATTCTCTCGGTTTAAAAACCCTAAACCGAGCTCAGAGCCGATGTTATCCCCTTCCGGTTTATCTTGGATTTGATCTTCTTCACGTGGACTAGACTCAGATGTGTCAGATTCAGTAGTTGGAAACACCGGACTAAGTTGAAGATCCTCTTCACGGAAATTCCACCCACTGATTCTCCTCTTCTTCACTATCTCTTCATCTTCTTCTTCCTCTTCTTCATCACCTCCAACACTCTTGATCAAAACATGACTCTCTAAAAACATCTGTTCCGCGTTCGACAAGCCTTGCAACACGTTCTTGATCACGAACTCGACTCCTTTGCAGTTCTTGAAAAACGGATGCTTCAACAACTTCTCCGCAGATGGTCTTTTCGCAGGATCTTGCTCTAAACACAAACCAACCATCTCTCTAAACGCTTTCGAGAACTTCTTGTTATTACCCTTTTTACCACACCCACTTGAGGAAATCTCGTAATCAGCAAAATGAAACCTTTTGGTGATCTTCATGAGCAAGCTCTTCAACGGCGGCAAGTGAGACAACGGAGGTCTTCCGTGAGCTAACTCCAACGCCGTTATCCCGAACGACCAAATATCCGCCTTGAAACCGTACCCTGTGTGAGAGTGAACCACCTCCGGAGCCATCCAATACGGCGTTCCCGCGATATCAGTCAGCCTCAAAGAAGACGATGTTGTTCCGGAGGAGGACGTCACTGGCTCGTAGATCGATGCGGATACTCCAAAATCAGCGAGCTTCACTGATCCATCAGAGTCAACAAGAATGTTACCGGCTTTGATGTCGCGGTGCAAGTGACCTTGATCGTGAAGATACGAGATCGCATTCAGAGTTTCCTTGAGGAACACGGAAATGCAGTTTTCAGGTAAACCGTCGGGGAAAGAGGAAGAGACGATGGAGTGAAGAGAGCCGCAAGACATGAACGGCATAACCACCCAAAGGCAACGATCAACGGTGAAGGAACAATAAGCATTGAGGATGTTAGGGTGAGAAAGCAGAGACATGGTCTTGGTTTCACGGCGAAGACTGTCGAAGTCAGCTCGAGATTGATCAAGGTCGATGGCTTTGATGGCAACTACTGTCGAGTTCATCGGAATGCATATGGCTTTGTAAACGGAAGCACTAACACCGACGCCTATCTTGCAGATGATCTCATAGGCATCAGAATCAAGAGGAAACTCAAGCTTGTTCCGAGCCATAAAGAAAGAAGAGTGATCTCGAATCTTGATTATTAAATCGTTTGGGATTTGTGTGGAATTGTGGTCTATTAGAGGCTAATAAGTAACAAACATGAGGCTATTCATATAGGGGTGAAAAAGGAAAGAGTCTGTTAGGAGTTTTAGCATGTGAACTTCAAAAAGAAAAGAGAGAGCATTAAATGTTAGAAACGTAGAAAGGTTATCTTTTTTCTTTTTCTTACAGGTGATGAAATATGTTGATGAGATTATAAGATGAAGCATGTGAAACCGCTAACTAACTAACAAAAGTTAACGAGATTATTACATTTGGTCTTTTCAGTGACTCAAAAGGCCAAAACAAAATCCTGACAACTTCAAACGGTAAAGTCGTCTTCAGTTATTGATGAAAGTTTAAAAGAAACATGGAGATCAGTACTTCAACGACAATGACACAAAAAGGTGAAACTGAAAGGGAGATTTCACATTAGCATCAGTGATACAAGCTACTCTACGGTTTACAAGAATATTTAAAGAAGTTGTTAGAAGAAGAGTGTCTAATTGGTGGTGGTGCAGCATTCCTGTGACGACAAACAATGATGGTTGTGTCACACTAAAAAAACAAAATGTAAGTAAACTCTAAGCAACACGGCTAAGCCTAAAGCATTAAGGTCCACATGACAAGAAAAACTGTACCTCTCTGACGAAGAAATTTGTATAGCAAAATGTTTATCTCATTGTAGAGTTTCGCCATCTATCTCTTGGACCTCGTGGAATGCTAATCTCAGTCAGCGATGGCGTCACCATTGTTTCACACTCTCACGGTCTTTGAAAGCTTCGAGTTTAGCACGTGTGAGATTTATTCTCATTTACTTATGAAGTCCACGTGTGTGCTCACACGGGCAGTATCAAAATTATAAACATACAGTATTTAAGTTTAGTTGGGCCGTAAATATTTAAATTGGGTTTAACTTTAAAGCATAGAGAGACAGAAGCAATCTCCATGGTATAGGGTTTTGGGTTCTGTTCTCTTCTCCTCGTAGTATTTCTTAGTCTAGTTTTCTTGTTGATTTCGGAGTGACCACAAGCATTGTCGGTTGAATCAGAAAGGTTTCTAGTTCGAAAGGGTGGTTTTTAGTTAGGAGGGGCTTGGATATGGATAGGATCAGTAATCTGTCGGATGATTTGCTCCTGAAGATTGTTTCATCACTTCCTACAAAAGATGTAGTCGCCACAATGATCTTGTCGAAAAGATGGAGGTTTCTTTGGACGATGCTTCCAAAGCTTGATTTTGATTATGGTTCGGAACGGGACCCTTCCCAGTATAGAAAATACATCAAGTATGTGGACAGATCATTGGTATTGAACAGAGCTCCGGTTCTAGAAACTTTGAAGTTCAAAGTTGGTCCTTGTTGCAGCTCTGAAGATTTGGCGACATGGATCAGAATGGGAATGGTTCGCGAAGTGCGTGAAATTGAAACTTTTGATACAAACTGTTATCATAGATCAATCGAGTTACCAAAGACTCTCTATACTTATGAGAAGCTCGAGGTCTTGAAACTAGCCGCGTCGATGACTCTTGATGTTCCTAGCGACGTTTGTTTTCCGTCCTTGAAAACATTGCACCTTATATGTGTAGAGCACAAAACCGAAGAATCTCACCGTATGCTTTTATCAGGCTGCCCTGTTCTTGAGGAGTTGGTGTTGGACAAAACGTATAACTGTGACAATTCGCAATCTCTCTACGTTGAAGTTCCTAGCTTACAAAGATTATCTATACTTGATACATATACCGAAGGCGATGATCCCCTTTATGAGATTGTGATCAGTGCCCCGTCTTTGAAGTATTTGAACTTTGTGGATCTTCTTTGGTGATTTGTGTTTGTGTGAGAATATGCCTGAGGTGGTTGAGGCAATTGTTAACGTTGATTACCAAAGTCCCGAGAAGCTGCTGGAATCTCTTCCATCAGTCAAGCGCCTCAGCTTATGTTTCTCCGCTTTAATGGTAACTAAAAAACAATCTGTGTTTATTGTTATTTATAACATTTGTATCTGTTGTGCTTATGTTTTTTAACATATGCAGCTTCATCACCGCATTGGATTTGATCATCTTCTTCATTTGGAGCTATGCGCAAGTGCCTCAGGGTGGTGGGATCTGCTTACTTGGATGCTTGAAACTTCTCCTAAACTACAACTTCTCAAGCTCTGCTCGGTATGCACATTAACAAAACATCATGGCTTTTCAGTTTCTTTTTTCAACTGTTTCATTGTCTTAAGTTCTAGTTTTATGGTCTAACGCACAATAATGTTTCTTTTGTTAGTGCAAGGAACACCCTTGGTCCACGGAAGGTTTTACTACTGACGTAAAGCCCATTAAAGGTCATTGGAGAAGACCAAGTTCAGTTCCTGAATGTTTGATGTTTCATTTACACACTTTCAAGTGGAAACATTACAATCTGAGAGACAAAGAGAAGGAAATTGTGGCGTACATCTTGAAGAACGCAAGACAGTTAAAGACTGTATATATCTCCGAGGAGCGATCCAAGAAACTCAAAGAGTTGGTTTCTCTGCCTAGAGCTTCAAGCTCATGTCAGGTTATAATGAATTGAAAAAAGATTGTAGTATCTATCATGTTCCCAAAAATTCTAGAAGCACGGTCTGAAAATTAGATATGTTTTCGAAGCTCTTATAACTTCTTATTAGAGGTAGCGTACGGTACTTTTTTCAGGATTTGGTATCTATCACACTTTTCATTTAGATCTTCTCTCTTCCAAATTATCAACGTTTTAAATATATGGCATTTTTTTTTATTTTTTTTGTATATTGATCACATTTTTTTGGTTCTCTTACTAATTATCGCTCGTTCATATATATAATTTTATCCTCTCTTTTTTTTTGCTAAATATATTTTTCATCATCTGATAGGAATGTACAAGTGTTTATCAAAAAAATTAATAAGTAATGGGAACTGAAATAATATACTTCCATTGAGAAATTTTATGAAATACACCTCTTGGGGTGCAAATTTTCAAAACTACACCTATAGTGTGAAAATTTTCAAAAATACACTTTTTCTAATTTTAATATATATGTTTGGGTTCACTAATCCTAGATTAGGGTTTAGATTTTGGGTTTTAGGGTTTAGATTTAAGGGTTCAATGTTAGATTTTAGGGTTTTGGATTTATATTTTAGGGTTTAGAGTTCTTTTACTCCATGAAAAAAGTGTAGTTTTGAAAATAAACATCATAGAGGTGTATTTTTGAAAATTTGCACCTCAAGAGGTGTAGTTTTGAAATTTCCCCTCCTCCATTCGATAGGGTACTACATGTATCTATTGTATCATGTACTACGGTTACAAGAATACTTAACAGGAGGTCTTTATAAAAAAAGAATACTTAACAGGTTATGTTATGAAAAGAGTGTGTGACTAATGGTGTAACATATGATATGACTATATGAGCGTTCCTGTGACAACAAAAACAGCACAGGCTCAGAATAGAGACAAAAGAAATGATGGAGCAATCAACATATCTTTCAGAATCTTACTGAACTTCAAAGCTAGAATGAAGTATTCAGATGTCTAGAACTGTTTTGAAATGTTTCTATCACAAACTTAAAGTCTCAGCATATAATAAAAACCAAACTTCTTAGGAACTTGCATTTGCCTTTGACCACATGAAGCATACGTAAACAAGAGAAAAGACTTCAGCATTTGCATTTGGTTAAATGAATGCACGAAAAAATCACCAATGAAATAAGATTTGTATACATCAAAACTGATATACGACTCTACGTTGATGATGTCCTTGAAAGTTGATACCTACTAGGCTACTATAAAACGGGGCAAAAGTCCGAAACTAATGATAGAGTCTAACATCTGCAATTCACTACATAGCTTGTGTCGCACTCAAAACAAATGCAAGAAAATCACTGCAGTCAAAACTCTAAGCAACAAACCAACAACACAAGCCAAACCTACATCATTAAAGGTCCACATCATAAGAAAACTTATAGCTGCCTGTCTCATGAAGTGATATGCTATACTAAAACAGGTGTGTCAGTTCAACATACAAACACGCTTTTAACCTGAACCTCTTTCTCTGCTCTTTGAAATACTCGCAAACCCTCCTGAGTTTTACTTCCCATGCATGGGCTCAATCTGTTAACCAGAGAAAAATATTTATCTCTTTGGCCGAAAAGAATCCGGAAATTTCTTCTGCAAGAACACCAAGAAGGTGTTGGGTCCCTCGAACTCCTGACGGATCTTAGCCAATTTCTCGATTGTAGCGTCTCTCTCCTGCCTCAATCTCTCTATTTCAAGGAGTTGATCTCGGTTCGGGTGGAACGCTGAAGGAGAAACACTTCCTAAGGAGAAACTAGAGCCATTGTTAACTGAAGTTTCCTGCCAGAAGGAGACAAATATTATTATTAGATTAATAAAAAAAGAACATAAAACTAAAAGTGTAATCATAATATAGAAAATTTACTTCATTGAATGAAGAGAAGTCATTGGAAGACATTTGATTTGGAGTTTGAGTTTGATTCTTGTTGCTTCTAGTAGCCATCGTAACACTCTTCTCCTTTATAGCTTCTTCTGCTACAATCTCAATCTTCTTGCTCCTTTTAGTAGTATCATTACTGTTCTTGGCATTCTCAGTTTCCACTTCAATTGCGTTCACACATGAATCAAAACTCCAATTTCTCTGAACCTTATCTTCTTTCCTAACCCTAGAAATCGGCTCAACCTCAATTCCTACACCCAAACCCTTTTCTTCCAGTGATTTAGGAAGCTTATGCTCTAGAACATCAGTCACAAAATTGACGACGATTGATGTACACTTACCGATTTCGATGATGTCTCCATCTCGGAGAAATATCGGCGTGTATGGGTTTAGAGCTTTGGAGTTCAGTAAAGTGCCGTTGGAAGATCCAAGGTCCTCAATCAACCATTACCCAGAAGAAACCGATGCGATACGGAGGTGCTTGGTGGAGATTCCGGCGTCTTTGACGGCGATTTCGTTACCACGAGCGATTCGACCCATAGTTAACCCGGGATTGCATTGTAGAGTATCGCACATCTCTTGGACCCTCGTGGAATGCTAATTTTAGCGATGGCGTCACCATTGTCTCTTTGAAGCTTTGAGTTTGTTAGTGTTTTACAAAATTGAAAATAAACCGCTTTTAGGACGTGCGAAAATCGTCGCACTTGTGCGCCAACCAAAATACTAATAAACATATTAAGGTTGGGCCTTAAATACTTAAAGTGGGCCATATTCGTCGAGCCCAATTTTGTTTGCTTCTGTTTCTCTATATAAATAAATGATCTTCATAATTGAAAGATCATCCACAAATTCTCAAGATCTTAGAGCAAGTTTTGGGTCTCGTATGTGTTCTCTTTAAGATAATCGTAAGCTTTTGCTTTGATATTATACGATTAATATAATACTTATTTTGAAAACCCACAGATTTATATACTTTATTTAATTTATATAAGTGATATTTTGGTTCAAGGGGTTTTGTTAGGGTTTCGACATGGATAGGATCAGTAATCTGTCAGATGATCTGCTCTTGGAGATTCTTTCTTCAACTCCGACCAAAAATGTAGTGGCCACGATGGTCTTGTCAAAAAGATGGAGGTTTCTTTGGACGATGGTTCCAAAACTTGATTTTGATCATAGTTATAATTTCGAGCCTTCTGAATATGGGAAATTTGTCAAGTATGTGGACAGATCAATGGTATTAAATACAGCTCCGGTTCTAGAAACTTTGAAGTTCAAAGTTGGTCGTTGTTGTAGCTCTGAAGATTTGGCGACATGGATCAGAATTGGAATGGTTCGACATGTGCGTGAATTTGAAATTTATGACTGTGCAAATCATAATTATAGCTCAATCGAAATACCAAAGACATTCTATACTTATGAGAAGCTCCAGGTCTTGAAACTCAGTCTGACTATTACTCTTGATGTCCCAATCGATGTATGTTTTCCGTCCTTGAAGACATTACACCTTGTGGGTGTTAACTACAAAACCGAAGAATCTCACCGAATGCTTTTATCAGGCTGTCCTGTTCTTGAGGAGTTGGTGTTGAACAAAACTAGGAACATCGACACTTTGAAATCTCTCTACGTTGAAATCCCTACCTTACAAAGATTATCTATGCTTGATACATTTGATTCACCAAACGATGGCGATGATGGGATTCATAAGGTTGTGATCAGTGTCCCGTCTTTGAAGTTCTTGAACTATTTTGATTTCTTTGGTGACTTGTGTTTGTGTGAGAATATGCCTGAGGTGGTTGAGGCAAATGTAAACGTTGTTTACAAAAGTCCCGAGAAGCTGCTAGAATCTATTCCATCAGTCAAGCGTCTCCAACTGTGTTTATCCGCTAAAAATGTAAGTAAACAACTATCTATGTTTCTTGTATTTTATTACATTTGTACTGTAGTGCTCATGTTTTTAAGTTTTAACATTCCCTATGCAGCTTCAGCACCAGATTGGATTTTATCAACTTCTTCATTTGGAGCTATGTGGAGGTTATGGAGGGTGGTGGGATCTGCTTACTTGGATGTTGGAAAGTTCTCCTAAACTACAAGTTCTTAAGCTCTGCGAGGTATATATTAAACCAAATCTCATGGCTTCAGTTTCTTTTTTATTTTCAACTGCTGTTTCATTGTCTTAAGTTGTTTTAAGGTCTAACACATCATAATGTGTATTATGTTAGTGCAAGGAACGCAATTGGTTCAAGCCCATTGAAGGTCATTGGAGAGGACCAAGTTCAGTTCCTGAGTGCTTGATGTTCCGTCTGCATACTTTCAAATGGACAGATTACAAAACTGCAGACGAAGAGAAGAAAATAGTTGCCTACATCTTGAAGAACGCAAGACAGTTAAAGACTGCATGTATCTCTGAGGAGAGATGGTACCCTCTGCAGAAAGAGCTATCTAAGAAATTGAAAGAGTTGGTTTCTCTGCCTAGAGCTTCAAGCTCATGTCAGCTGATGTTGGATTATTGGAAAGCTTGAAGTAGCTATGTTCCAAAACAAATCTAAAATCATTCTGTCTAAAAACTAGATGTGTTCGAAGCCCTTATAGATTCTTAAGTTCTTATGTTATGATTGCTCTTCAATGTGTTCAATAAGAAGATTAGAGGATCTGTACTACTTTAAAATACATACTTAGTCTCTCTGCTTTAATCATAATTTATCTACCTCCGATTTTTTTAAAAGTCACTAAAAACAAAGCCATACGTTGATTTCTGCATAGTTTCATTACAGAAGCTCCAATCATCAAACAACAGTTTCCTTCTCCTTTGGTATCTCTCCAAGAGTCGGAGAAAGAACATATAGAGCGTCAAAATGTCCATCCGGACGCAAGGTCAAACTGAACTAAACAGAGTTCGAGGAACAGGAACGCACTTAAGAGGATGAGCCATGGTCAACGACAGTGCTCCAACAGCCTCGTTCATGTTGATCTTGTCTCCTTGTATTTTCCAATCAAAGCACTGCACCATCACTCCAATCACGTTTCCTACATAGACATAAGCTAGATTTGCTCCAGGACAACCTCTCCTCCCGCTTCCGAAAGGAATGTATTTTAGGATCTCTTCTCTTGCTATCTCCTCCTCTTGTCCTGATCTTGAAGAAGCTAAAAACCTCTCAGGCTTAAACTCATCAGGATCTTCCCATATTTCAGGATCTCTCATAATAGCATAAAGATTAACAACAAGTGTTGTCTTCTCTGCCACGTCAAAGCCTCGGATCTTACACCCTTCTTGGAAGCTCCTTGGCACAAGAGGCGCTGTTGGATGCAATCTCAGTCCTTCCTTGACTACACCTTGCAAGTAAGGAAGGTTGGGTAGATCCATTTCTTGAATCAACCTTGTTTCCCCTACGACTGAACCAATCTCTTCTCTCAGTCTCTCAAGAACCTTTGAGTTGCTGATAATCTCTGCCATGGTCCACTCTATAGCGTGCACCGTGGTGTCAGTGCTCGCAACGAAAAGATCCTGTAGTAGCAATTAGCAAACCGTTAAGTTAAGAAAATCAGTCAACGGATCCACTTAAAAAGAGAGGAACATTTACCACGAACAAGGCCTTGACATGGTTCCTAGTGATCTTTCCGTCTCGACAAGCTTCTAACAATACGTCCAACATCTCACTACCTTGATGATGATGCTCCTGATCCAGTTTCTCTTCGTACTCCACTAGAAACTTCTCCAACAACTCGTTGTACCTGAGTGAAACACCCGTTAACTCCTTTTTGAACAGTGAGATCCCGAGGGACATACGCAAGATGGCCGCCACGAAAAACTTCTTCAGGAAGGAATCTGTCTTGGCCAATAAACCCCTGACTTTCTCTGCCTCGCCGTTCTCCTCCGAGCAGCTTCTCCCTATGAGCATCTTGCAGATGATGTTGTTGATTAGCTTCATTGCTTCCTCACCAATCCCAACGCTCTCCTTTCTCATCGCTTTATCAAGAATATCTGAGTAAAACCGGTTTACCTCATCTTTACGGATCCCTCGTGACCTCTCTAGTGCCTGGGGTCCAAGGAGGTTGGTGACCATGAGCTTCTTCATGAACTTCCAGTTATCTCCGTAAGGTGCGGCAATGAAGCTGAGAGATCCAAAGAAAAGAGAACCTTCGTTCGTAGAGAGGTTACGAGTGGAAATGTTTAGGTCTTGCGCCTTAAAGATCTCATAGGCGATTGAGGCAGAGGAGACGAGAAGTATGGGAGCACTGAAAACTCGAAGATGGAGGAGAGGTCCGTATTTGAAAGAGAGTCTCTGTAACCTTTTGTGGCTGACAAGAGAGAGGAGAAGGTGAAGATGGCCAATGATTGGTAGAGACGGAGGGCTTGGCGGCAGATCAGAACCAGCCTTTGTTTTCCTGACCACGAAGAGAGAGTAAAAGATGGTTGATAAGAGGCAGAGGATGATAAAGATGAAGCAGTTTTGAAAGTCAACGGTGAACATTGCTGCCATTGTTGCTCAGAGTGAAAGAGAGTTGGATATGCAAGAGCTCACTCACTTGCTTATAAACAAAGTTATAAGAAATGATCATGCTAGGTTTAAGCATGTGCAAACCAATTTCTTTATTATAAATTTTGTTTTCCTCCTCCAATAAGAAAATTATTTTATTGTAAGCAGAGTTTATTTGGGAAAATTATATGAAGTAGAATCTTTTTGTTTCTGGAAAAAACAGCAAAGAAAATCTGAACATTGTAAGAAAACCTGAGATGTGTGGGGTGATGGTAGTAGTCTCATGATGCAGAGAAGAAGAAGAAGCACTGTTGTTGCAGCATTCAAATCCACAATAAGCAGTGGTGAAAGACTTCCTAACCGCTTCACGCCCCAATTCTCTATGCTCCTGTAATCATGAATACAGGGTCTATCATCATACTCAGGAGTCAGGTCTAATGGCATGAATGTACAAAAGACCTCAAGAACACATCTGTGTTTAAATATTAAACCACAAAAAGCACAATCAGTTTCTGTCGAACAAACACACACACAAAAGAGGGAAACATAACACCGTCAAACATCTAGATATAAATACTCTAGCAAATATCAGAATTCTAAGGTAACCAAATAGCTCTGAAAACGGTAAAAATGGACAAGTAGCCACTAGTAAGTAGCCTGATTCAAGTCTCAAGAACACATCTTTATCGAATCAAGTAGCTACTAGTAACTAGTAAGTTGTGAGTGACGAAACGAAACCTTCACAAATCTGAAAATAACTCAACTTTGAAGGAATAATGAAAGCTACACAAAGCTGCAAATTTGAAGAGAGCAAGTAAACGGTAAACCACGAGACTCAGCTCACATTTCAACTCAAGATCCAGAAAATACCTCAACACTCGATCCAGTATCAATACAGCGAAAACAAAATTAATCGTTTATCTCTAATCACAAGTACCTAAACAACGATCTAATCTGGGCCAAAAGTCCTGAGAATCCAATCTCAAAACACGTAATAAGCAATTGAAGAAGTGGTTACCACACCAATTGATCCTCGAGACCAACTACGTCTTCAGCTTTGGCGCCATCCTGCACGAGATTTTAACCGGCAAGATCCCGGATCCCGATTCTCCGCTCCACGAAACCAATCCGGCGAGAGAACTTGTGGATCCGACCCTGAGACGCTTCGACGAGAATGTCCTGGAGAAGTTGTGGGAAGTGGTTATGCAGTGTTTGAAACAGAGGCCGGAAATGAGGGACGTGGTGGCTAAGCTAACAGAGATCACCGGACTAACGGCGGAAGCAGTGTTACCGAGACTATCTCCGGCGTGGTGGCCGGAATTGGAGATCATATCCACCCAAGGAACCTAAAAGTGTGTAGATTTAGTATACACATCAACTGCAATTTGCACAGTAACGTAATGTTTCATCTCTTTTCTCTGTATCAAACATTTTGTTTTTTCATCTTTCCTGATTGGGTATCCACTGCTAAAGATGATTTCTTTCTTTTTCGGGTTAATTTTTGGCCAATATTAGGCAAAAATGGGTGAATTGAGAACACCAGTCGGAGGAAATCTAGATCGGTAGAATAACTCTTCAGACTTCAGACTTTCACACGGCCACGCCTTAAAACGACATGAAGTTGAGCTATCATTTATAAAAACGACACGCATGTAATGCCCTCACCCAACCCATTATCTGGGCTCGCACGTTTTTAGGCCCATATAGTAATCTAATTATTCGTCTACAACTTTTTCTCCTAGAGTTGATTACCAGAACGTAAAACATTTTTTATAACTAAAAAACTTACAAAACATTAGAAACATCGATTACTGTAGTTGGCTAGAGTTTCATGGGGGGCAAAATTACACTAATTTATTAAATTCATGGGGGCAACTGCCCCTCCTACTCACCACCTAGATTCGCCTTTGCAACTAATAGATAGGTGAACTCTCCACGTTCATCATGTATAATTACAGAAAAAAATGTCCAAAAGCTAAAACAACTTAATTTGAATAGTGAGAATAAAAACCAACTATCAAGAAACTTCTAACTATAGTTTCTTGTGGTGTTTGTATGTGTCCCTAGCTAGTTATATGCTCGAAAATATAGAGAAAGCAAATATGACAAAAATAAGGAGAGTTGGAAGACGTAGATGTGTATGCATGCCAATCACTATATAGCCGTTTTCTTAACTCTCCATACAACCCTTTTCTACATCTTAAATTCAGAATTGGCATTTTTCTTATTTCGGTCAAAAGTCTCCATTCCTAAAATGGTTTATAAATCTATTGGGATTTTCTATATAATAACAAAAAGACAAAACTATTATTGAAAAGACGACAAAAACTATTATAAAAAAAACAATATAATAGTATAGTAGTACTTGCCCAGTTTCATTTCCCTTTTTATGTCCTCTGTTAATCTGTTATAATTCATTTACTGATTTATAATTCGATATGTTGTTTAGTCTTCTAAAAGTTGTCGTGCTTCTAGTCTTCTACGAACGTCCGTGCATGTACATACCCTCATTCTTCTTCCTTTTAGATAATTTATTTGTATCTTAGAAATTTTAAATTATTATGGTCTAGATAGAAAAGCATTGTTAGCTATATTACTGTATTTTTAAAATTCCAATGGGTCGTGAGTTATCTACCATTTAAAATAGAAGAAGACCACAATATTTTTTAGGAAAAACAATTAAGAAACACATTTTCTCTACTTTTAGCTAAACGCAGTAAGCGTATTGACTTAGGGCTGACTTCCATTTTCTTAAGATGTCAGAGTTTTTATGTTTAGATTTGTTGGTACATTTATTCGGCGGCGGCGTAGGCCCCACTTGATGCAGTCTAGATTTGTCGTTTTATGTACAGTAGAACCTCTATAAAGTAATACTCGATAAAGTAATAATCACTATAAGATAATAAATTTCTCCGGTCCCAATTCGGGCCAATGTAAAAATAAGCAAAATGCGATAAGATGATAAGATAATAATATTTTTGAAACTCCTATGTAAAAATATGGTCCCAATTATAAGTTAAAGTAATAATTATATAAAATTATACATTGTATATGCCTAAACCAATTATTAAATTATGAATTGAAGTTGATCTTTAACTTTTTCTTATATAAAAAACTCATAATGCAATTTTTATATGCATGTAAAATTGTTAAATATGTTCTAAACATATCATTTTCAACTTCATTAGTAGCTATAATTATTTATAAAATTTTAACATTTATTATGTATCAAATTTTATATAAATAAATATTTATAGAAACTAATAATATATGTTTTATTATGATATCCAAAAGATTTGATAATAATTTCAAGTTTATATATGTCATATTAATGAATAAATTATTTTCATTTCTTAATATATTATCATATCGAGAATAATTTTCGAAGATTATGAGAATACATGAATATTGAATTTATTCATAAAGTAATACCTCTATAAGATAATAAATTTTCAAAGTCCCAACATTATTACTTTATAGAGGTTTTACTGTATTTATGAAATGTCTAAGTTTTATAAAATAGATATATACACTTATCTTATTTATGCTGGGCCTTAAATATTTAATCTGGGCTATTATATATATCCCAACAATCTATTTTTTTGGTAAAATGTTAAATGCATGTATATCCCAACTTCCCTCACTTTGACTCTTTTCAAGCTGGCAAATCCTATCTTCATTTCCTTTCAACGTGGTCCAAGTTTCAAAGCGTAGAGAAACCAAAGCAATCTCCATGCAAAAGTATTTGTCTTTCTGATTCTGCTCCATGATTTAGGTTTCGGGTTTTTGTTCTCTTCTCCTCGTTCTTCACGGGGGTACGTGTTACGGTTTCGCTTGATTCCATGAGTATTTGATTGATTGTTCTTCTGTGAAATTCCTTTGGTGTTTTATTGCTGGTTTTATAAGTAATCTGGTGTAATTGCTGGTTTCGAATTAACCTCATATATTATTTGGTTGAATCTGAGAGGTTTTGGTGTTGAAATGAAATTAAATTAGGGGTTCGACATGGATAGGATCAGTAATCTAACGGATGACTTGCTCTTGAAGATTGTTTCATCACTTCCTACCAAACATGTAGTAGCGACGATGCTCTTGTCAAACAGATGGAAGTCTATTTGGACGATGCTTCCAAAACTCGATTTTGATTATGGTTCGGATCTCGAGCCTTCCCAATATGGAAAGTTCATCAAGTACGTGGACAGGTCATTGGTCTTGAATAGAGCTCCGGTTCTAGAAACGTTGAAGTTCAAAGTTGGTCCTTATTGCAGCTCTGAAGATCTGGTAACATGGATCAGAATCGGAATGGTTCGCCATTTCCGTGAGCTTGAAATCTCTGAGCGTACAGTAAATTACGATAGCAAGATCGTATTGCCAAAGAGTCTTTATACTTATGCGAAGCCGGAGGTCTTGAAACTCATTTACGTTTCTGTTCTTGATGTTCCTGATGATTATTGTTTTCCGTCCTTGAAAACATTATTACACCTTGTGTGTGTAACGTACGGAACAGATGCATCTTACCGTAAGATTTTATCAAGCTGTCCCGTTCTTGAAGAGTTTGTGTTGGACAAAACTGAAAACTGCTTCTTCATGACATCCTTCTCTGTCGATATGCCTGCCTTACAAAGATTGTCTATACGTGATAGATGTGATACATCAGTACACGACAGGGATGGTGGAGTTCATACGGTTGTGATCAATGCGCCGTCTTTGAAGTACTTGAACTTTGTAGATTTCTGCGGTGACTTGTGTTTGTCTGGGAATATGCCTGAGGTGGTTGTTGCAAATGTTGACGTTATTTACGAAAGTGCCCCAAAGCTGCTGGAATGTCTGTCATCATCAGTCAAGCGCCTCTCCTTATATCTATCCAAAACAACGGTAACTAATAAACAATCTGTGGTTTCTTGTGATTTATTACATTCTTTTTTTATCTCTTGTGCTTATGTTTTCTATATGCAGTTTACGCACCGCTTTGGATTTGATCATCTTCTTCATTTGGTGCTATGTGGAGGTACACCACAGTGGTGGGATCTGATGGTTTGGTTGTTGGAAACTTCTCCTAAGCTACAAGTTCTCAAGATCTGCTCGGTATACATATAACCAAACCTCATGGCTTTTCAGTTTCTCTCATCAACTGTTTCATTCTTTCTTAAGTTATAGTTTTAAGGTTTAACACACAATACTGTTTATTTTGTTAGGCGTCCAACGATGGCACTTGTGGCATACTCTCCATTGATGAGTGGGGAGAACCAAGGTCAGTTCCTGAATGTTTAATGTTCCATCTACATACTTTCAAGTGCGAGTATTTCGAGATAAGAGACGATGAGACGAAATTAGTGGAGTACATCTTGGAGAACGCAAGACTGTTGAAGACTGCATGTATCACCGTGGAGAATTGGAATTCAGAGATAGAGCGATCTGATAAAATCGATGAGTTGGTTTCTATTCGTAGAGCTTCAAGCTCATGTCAGCTTACGCTGAATGGAGAAAAGCTTGTTCAGTAATATATGTTCCAAAACAATCTAGGAGCATTATTCTGTCTGAAGTTAGATGTTATTGCATTTTTCATGTTTTCAAGAAGAAGACTAAGATCGAGGAACTGTATTGTGCTTGTGTTCAGGATTTTTTGGTATTTTTCATTGTCAAGAAACCTATCTGGTATGAAGGTATTTCTTATTCAATAAGGTGTTAAGGTTTTGCCTTATATACACAATAACCTATTTACAAGATACTATTTGCATAACTTAATTTCCTATACCTGATATACTATTTGCCTTATATACGTGATGTTCCATCTACATACTTTCAAGTGGAAAAGTTGCAGGATAAAACAACAAAGAGAAGATGATAGTGGCGTCCATCCTGAAGAACGCAAGACATACTGTGTGTATCTCTGCGTGCAGAAGGTATTCAAAGAAGGAAGATCGATCTCAGAAACTCAGTGATTTGGTTTTTCTGCCTAGAGGTGTCAAGCTCGTGTCAGCTTATGTTAGGTTGAGAGAAGCTCGTAGTAGCATGTTCTAAACAAATTTAAAAGCATTCTCTCTGAAAGTTATATTTGTTGGAAGCTCTTATATGGCTTCTTATTTGCTTTTACATGTTTTCAAGCAGAAGATTAGAGGAAGCGTACTGTACTTGTGTTCAGGATAACTAGTGTCTTTCATGTAGATGATTTTCTTTGTTCCAAATCATCACTGCTTTTTAATCTATGGCCTTGTTTTTTGCATGTTGGTCTATAATTATCACTGTAGTAGTAATTTATGACTTTTTGAGTTTTCATACTAAATCCTGGTGATGTAATATTGTTAATATATACTCCTTCAGTTTCACTTTCTGGTTAAGTTGGCAAATAAACAAGAATATTTCGAGTGAACTTGTCGGTACTAAGGCTTATGTGTTTTAGTTTGATTAGGTTTCCTATTGAACCCATAACTCTACCAATGAATTCGTGATTAATTGACTCAAATGTGCATTTATCACACTTTGTGACTTCCCCATTTTTTGTCTCCTTATTTTCAAACCTTTTTAAATAATCCTAGTGACCCGAATTTCTTGTAGCATACACATTTGACGTGTGTCAGAAGCAAGAGTGTTGGAGACGTTTTATTTTTCTGGACTCTTGTATACAAAGAAAAACTATGAAAATTAAAAATTTGGACTGAAAACCCAAAATTTCACCTCCAACAACACATGCATAGGGCCGGCCTGGTTCGCACTTGAGTTTGTTAGGTTTCGCTAGATTCGATGAGTATTTGGTTGTTTGTTCTTCTGTGAAATTCCAATATTAGTTTGCTTAAACTTATCGAAAATGTGAGGGTGTTTTTAGGTTTTTATAAAAGCACCTGCTTTTTGACCCATTTTCCTATCTTTGTTTATTCTGTGTTCTTCTCGTGAAATGTTTCTGCCTCTATTAGAATTGTAAAAAAAATTCATGCAGCAAAAATCTTTTTCCGTCTTGGAAGGTTGGCCATTAGCAATACTAGGTTTGAAGCCCCAAGCGCGGGGTTGTTTACGATAGTTTTTCTGTTTAATTTTATTTATACTCGTGGATTTGAAATATGATGGTTTTGTGTTAACTTTCATGTTTTTGTTATGTTTTGAGTTAACTAAACCACTAACACTAAAAAAATATGAATAATTTGTTTTTATTTTAATTTATTAGGATATTAACACTCTGCTTTATCTTGAGTTTTCTATTTCTAAAATTTTATCATGTTATAAATATTATGTTTACTTCTATTAGACGGTAAACATGTATATGTATTTGATTGAAGGTTAAAATTTATAAATATGTATATGCATTTGACTGAAGGTTAAAATTTGTAAACATATTCTTGTTTTTCACTACAATTAAATTTACATATAAAACTCTATTTCTATTTGTTTAGAAAAACAAACTCTAACTCTAATGTTTCATTAGCTTTCTATTGTCTTAATTAATTTATATTCAACTTTTTAACTTGTAAACACATTCTAACATTTTTAAGTAGGATAAACCCTTTGAATAATAAAGTAAATATATACTATTTGAAGTTGAATATTTCTTTACTCCATCTCTATTTTATATTCCAACTTTTTGATAACTTTGAACATCAAATTATCACATACTTTCTATTAATTAATCAATTTATTTGTATATTTTTATTAAATATGAATAAATGTAAAGAAATATGAATAGTCATATATTTATTAAATATTTTAAATACAATTTAATGTTTTTGTGCTGATGTGGACACTCTCAAATGGAGAGAGCAACTCCCTAATTATATATAAGACTAGGTTTTTCACCCGCGCAAGCGCGGGTCTGTTTTATAGTTTGATTAAATATTTTTTATTCATAAACTTTTGTGGTTACTGGTTAGTAGCATGTTCATGATGACTCTTAACCGATGTTTTTATTTTTCGTTCTTTGTTTATTTTTCTTCGGTTTATTCTCCTTTATTTGGTTTCTTTTTCTTCTTTGGTTTCTTCTTCATTTTTACTCTCCTTTTATGTTTCTTCGTCCTCGCGATTTCTTATTCCGTTATTTGGCATGCTTCTTCATCTTTGTTCATCTTTTGTTTATTTTTTGTTTTCGTTCTTTGATATTCTTATCTTTTTTTTATATATATTCCTTATTATTCTTCTGTTTCTTCTATGATTAGTTCAGACGGTCGAAGTTGCTAGAATTTTACTTTTTTTCTATATTATTCTTTGCTGGAATTTTTTTCACGATTGTATCCCTTTTAGAAATATTTTTTTTCTGTAGTCCTCTTTAATTTAATTTTATGTAAAATAAAATTTTACACTATTTGATACACTTACCCAAACTTAAAAATGTAATGGATTCATAGAAATAAAATAAAGTTAGAGATATACAAATAGAAATTCACACATATATTGAACAATGTCTAACAATAATACAAATAATTCAATTTATGTGATCATAAAAATATAGTTAAGAATAGCTTTCAATTTCATATTCTTTGGTATCATCTTTTTATTTGTTTTTTTGGTTTAATCTTATATTATATGGGGGTTTTTTATTTATAATTTTGTTCTTTGCTATCTTCGTCTTCGCTTTTCTTAATACTTTTTTTATGCTTTTCTTATGGTTCTTATTCTTCTATTTCTTCTATGATTTATTTGTTTCATCGAAAATGCTAGGGTTCCTAATAGTTTGTTTATGATAGCTTCCTCTTCTTCTATGTATTAGTTATTCTTCGCTTAAAATTCTCCACGACTATATTTTTTGGAAATATGTTTAGTATTGACCTCTATAATATTATACATGTTAAGTTAGTTTTTTTTGTTGGTATTAAAAAGAAATATTTTATAAAATCTTTAATGCAAAACATTTATAATATATTTAGATTAGGAAAGTTTCTTGAAAAATAAAAAGGAAAAATCCAAAATTTATATAATGATGTGGAGTAATACTATTGGTTGTTTAAAATTTAGAAAATTTTTTAATCTTGACGATATTTATGTGGACCAATCAAATACAGTCTAGAATCCTATGTGGACGCTCTTAGAGGCTTATAGCCTCAACTTTTATATAGTATAGATTAGATTAGGAAAGTTTCTTGAAAAATAAAAAGGAAATTACCAAATTTTATATAATGATGTGGAATAATACTATTGGTTGTTTAAAATTTAGAAAATTTCTTAATCTTGATGATGTTTATGTGGACCAATCAAATACAGTCTAGAATCCTATGTGGAGCTCTCATATTGGTTGTTTAAAATTTTGAAAATTTTCTTAATTTTATATGCTGATGTGGACTGATAAAATTGGTTATTTAAAAATTGGAAACTTTCTTAATATTGATAATGCTTAGATGGACCAATCAAATCGCGTCTTAAAATTCTATGTGGACGTCCTTAGAGGCTTATAGCCTCAACTTTTATATAGTATAGATTCTTTGAGCTTTGTTAAAAGTTAAAAAAGATCCACATATTTCGTTAGGCTTTGAATATTTAATTAGGACTATATACATATTAGGCCCAAATCCAACAGCACATATCTCCTCCTCCTCGTTCCTCGATGAGTGTATTTGGTTGCTTGTTAGGGTTTCGCTTTGATTCGATGTGTATTTCAATATTTGGTTGTTCGTTCTTCTGTGAAATTCCTTTGAGATTAAGGAAACCGGAACCTTGGATTTCATAAGTACTCTGGTGTTTTATTGCTGGTTTCGGAGTAACCACATATATTGAATCTGAAAGGTCTTCTAGTTGGAGAGGGGTTTAATTAGGGTTGGATATGGATAGGATCAGTAATCTGTCGGATGATTTTCTCTTGGAGATTTTTTCATCACTTCCTACCAAAAATGTAGTCGCCACGATGCTCTTATCAAAAAGATGGAGGTTTCTTTGGACGATGCTTCCAAAACTTGATTTTGATTATGGTTCTAAAATCAAGCCTTCTGAATATGATAAATTTGTCAAGTATGTGGACAGATCCTTAGCCTTGAGTAGAGCTCCAGTTCTAGAAACTTTGAAGTTCAAGGCTGGTCCTCGTTGTAGCTCTGAAGAATTGACGACATGGATCAGAATGGGAATGGTTCGCCATGTTCGTGAACTTGAAATTTCTGACTGCTCAATCATATTACCAAAGAGTCTTTACACTTATGAGAAGCTCGAGGTATTGAAACTCTCTTACGTGATGGTTCGTGATGTCCCTATCGATTTTTGTTTTGCATCCCTGAAATCATTACACCTTGTGTGTGTAATGTACGGAATAAAAGAATATTACTGCAAGCTTTTCTCAAGCTGTCCTGTTCTGGAGGAGTTGGTGTTGGACATAACTGAAAAGTGCTTCTCTATGACATCCTTCCGTGTTGAAATCCCTACCTTACAAAGATTATCTATACTTGTTGTATGTAATCCACATTATCATAAGATTGTGATCAATGTCCCGTCTTTGAAGTATTTGAACTTTGTTGATTCTTATGATAACTTGTGTTTGTTTGAGAATATGCCTGAGGTGGTTGAGGCAAATGTTAACGTTGTTTATGAAAATCCCGAGAAGTTGTTGGATTCTCTTCCATCAGTCAAGCGCCTCTCCTTATGTCTATCCGCTTCAATGGTAACTATAAAAACAGTCTGTGTTTCTTGTCTTTTTTACATTTGTGCCGTTGTGCTTATGTTTTATAACATTCCCTATGCAGCTTCAGCACCGCATTCGATTTTATCATCTTCTTCTTTTGGAGCTATGCGTAAGTGCCTCAGGGTGGTGGAATCTGCTTACTTGGATGCTCGAAAGCTCTCCTAAACTACAAGTTCTCAAGCTTTGTGAGGTATACACTAACCAAACCTCATGCCTTCAGTTTATATACACTAACACAGTAATGTGTATTTTGTTAGTGCAAGGAACACCTTGGTACCATTCATTCCGATGCATCCATGAAAGGTCGTTGGAGAGGACCAAGTTCAGATTCTGAATGCTTGATGTTCCATCTACATACTTTCAAGTGGAAAAATTACAATGGAAAAGACAAAGAGATAGTGGCATACATCTTGAAGAACGCAAGAGAGTTAAAGACTGCGGGTTTCTCGTGGAGATGGTGTTCCAAGGAAGAGCAATCTCGGAGACTCAGTGGTTTGGTTTCTCTGCCTAGAGCTTCAAGCTCGTGCCAGCTTATATTGGCTTGAGAAAAGCTTGTAGTTGGATGTTCCAAAAATATCTAGAAGCATTTTATGTCTGAAAGTTACATGTGTTCGAAGCTCTTATAGCTTCTTATGTTATTGCTCTTACATGTTTTCAAGAAGAAGATTAGAGGAAGCGTACTGTACTTGTGTGTTCAGAATTTGATATCTTTCATGTAGTTTTTTTCTGTCTTCCAAACTACCTCTATGTTTTTGAGTGATTTACATTTACAAACACTAATATAATAGTCTATGTGAAGGAGTTGTGATGGATAATAGTTTATGGTGTGTATAGTGTGTATACTAACTGTTATGGATAGAAATGGAACATGCACGCTCATCGTTTATGTGGGCTTAGACAAGGAGAAAACAATACTTTTTTTGGTTGTGAGTATATGGGTGGATACACAATTTAAAAAGCATCCATATGGACATGAACATGTGAAAGTATATATTAGTGCATGATAAAAAGTTTTATAATCATGAGTTTTTTTTTAAACAAAAAAACTCCAGCATCATTGGTTCCTTTTTGTGTGTAATGTGTTAAATAACAATGCTTTGGCAAGGGCAATTCTCATATATAATATACCAAGTCAAGTTTTTTTGCGGATTTGGAGCTAATAACATTTGGACAGTGAAAGACATGGATGCATATTGTGTAGATTTGAATGGATGCGTTGGTGTGTGGATGGAGTTTGGTCATGATAGAGCACTGCAATTTAGGGTCATTGTTCGTTTACAGTTCACTGCTGCTTTTGATTACAACACTGCAGTTTGGTCATTATTCTCAAACAGAGCATCTCAAATATTTGGATTGTGTGGTCAACGTAATTTGAATCGTCTCATAAAATGGGCGTAACCGTATGGTCCGTGTGTCCAAACATTTTAAAATTTAGGGTTTCATGAATTTGGGGAAAAATAGATTTTCTGATTGTTAACTCTTCTCTTGCTAGAAAATCGATTTTCACTTCTCCTCTGGCCAAATCCCACCGAACCCAGTTTATAGTCGATTTTCTCTTCTCCTTTCATCTTCTGTGTTCCCATTTGCTTCACATTCATCGTCATTTATCTCCGTCTAAGAAGCAGCAGTGCCGCCGATTGGTCTTTATCTTGGAATGCGTGGTGGTACCTTCGTCTCCACCAACAAGCTCTCCACTCCATGGTTAATAACTCAATCTTCCCTTTTTTAAGCTCTGATTTGAAGGAACTTTTCTTCTGTGGTTTAGCTCTCTTCAATTTGGTGGGTTTTGCTCTGTAATTGATTTGTTCGCTCAAATGTTAACAGATTGGATTAGGGCTGAGCAAATAATTGAGAGAGAGACAAGAGTCAATGTTGTTGCATGCGTTTTGTGAGCTAACACTTTCGTGAGTTCAGAGCAAAACCCATTTGCAATCGATAAGTGAGTGAGTCACGCTGATATTGTCTTCTGCCTACGAATGTTCACGCTCTAACCTGTGCAAGAAAATCTGTGAAAGAGTGTCTTTTTAATTAGGAGGGGCTTGGATATGGATAGGATCAGTAATCTGTCTGATGATTTGCTCTTGAAGATTGTTTCATCAATCCCTTTCAAAGATGTAGTAGCCACGATGCTCTTGTCGAAAAGATGGAGGTTTCTCTGGACGATGCTTCCAAAACTTGATTTTAATGATGATAATGATTATGGTTCGGATTCAGAACTCCAGCGTTCCAAATATGAGAAGTTTGTCAAGTATGTGGACAGATCATTGGTACTGAACAGAGCTCCGGTTCTAGAAACTTTGAAGTTCAAAGTTGGTCTGAAGATTTGGCAACTTGGATCAGAATTGGAATGGTTCGACATGTTCCCGAGCTTGAAATTGTCCCTACCGATGTTTGTTTGCCATCTTTGAAAACATTACACCTTTTATCTGTAGCCTACAAAAACAAACAATCTCACCGCAGGCTTTTAGCAGGCTGTCCTGTTCTCGAGGAGCTGGTGGTTGACAAAACTAAAAACAGCAACTCTTTACGATCTTATTACGTTCAAGTGCCTACTTTACAAAGATTATCTATACTTGATACATTTGATTCACCAAACGATGGCGATGATGGATCCATAAGGTTGTGATCAGTGTCCCGTCTTTGAAATTCTTGAACTTGGTTGATTTCTTTGGTGACTTGTGTTTGTGTGAGAATATGCCTGAGGTGGTTGAAGCTAATGTTAGAGTTGTTTATCGAGATCCCAAGAAGCTACTGGAATTTATTCCATCTGTCAAGCGTCTCCACCTATGTTTATCCGCTTCAATGGTAACAATCCGTGTTATCTTGTGATATGTTACATTTTAACTCTTGTGCTTATGTATTATAACATTCTGTATTCAGCTTGAGCACCGCATTGGATTTTATCACCTTGTTCATTTGGAGCTATGTGTATATGCCATAGGGTGGGATATACTTACTTGGATGCTTGAAAGTTCTCCTAAACTACAAGTTCTCAACATCTGCAAGGTATACATTTAACCGAACCTCATGGTCATGGCTGCAGTTTCTTTTTTCAACTGCTTCATTGTCTTGGGTTTTAGTTTAAGGTCTAACACACAGTAAAATATGTGTATTCTTTAGTGTAAAGAATACCTTTGTGCCATACACGCCGATAAAGGTCCCTGGAGAGGACCAAGTTCAGTTCCTGAGTGTTTGATGTTTCATCTACATACTTTCAAGTGGATAAATTGCGAGTTAAAAGACGAAGAGAAGAAGATAGTGGCGTACATATTGAAGAATGCGAGACAGTTGAAGACTGCGTGTATCTCTGCGTGCAGAAGGTATACAAAGGAGGCAAAGCAATCGCAGAAACTCAGTGAGTTGGTTTCTCTGCCTAGAGCTTCAAGCTCGTGTCAGCTTATGTTGGGGATTGAGAAAAGCTGGTAGTTGTATGTTCCAAAAAGAATCTAGAAGCATTTTGTCTGGAAGTTAGATGTGTTCGAAGCTCTTATAGGTTCTTATGTTATGGCTCTCTACATTTCTGCAAGAAGAAAAAAAAGAGGAAGCGTATGTACTTCTACTCTTATGGCTTCTACAATTCTGTTTGAAGTTCTTATATGGCTTCTTATTTTCTTTTACATGTGTTCAAGTAGAAGATTAGAGGAAGCGTACTGTACTTGTGTTCATGTAGATTTTTTCTCTCTCTTCCAAATCATCACTGATTTTTAACCTATGACTTTTTTTGTATGTTGGTTACCTCTCGTTTTTATGTATACTAGTTGTGTGATTTTTTAAAGAGCAGCAACTATCTCAAATGGAGCCTAAAATGGTTCCGCAATCTTTTTCATGTTATTGAGTTTGCTCATTGATCTCACCAATTGTCTTGTCACCATCGTCAATGTTTTTTTGCAAAATACATACCTAGTCTCTGCTTTAATCATAAATTATCAATCTGCGATTTTTAAAAAGTCATTAAAAACAAAGCCATACTTTGATTCCTGCATAGTTTCATTACAGAAGCTCCAATCATCAAAGAACAGTTTCCTTCTCCTTTAGCATCTCAAAGAGTCGGAGAAAGAACATAGAGCATCAAAATGTCTATCCAGACGTAAGGTCAAACTGAACTAAACAGAGTTCGAGGAACAGGAGTGCACTTAAGAGGATGAGCCATGGTCAACGACAGTGCTCCAACAGCCTCGTTCATGTTGATCTTGTCTCCTTGTATTTTCCAATCAAAGCACTGCACCATCACTCCAATCACGTTTCCTACATAGACATAAGCTAGATTTGCTCCAGGACAACCTCTCCTCCCGCTTCCGAAAGGAATGTATTTTAGGATCTCTTCTCTTGCTATCTCCTCCTCTTGTCCTGATCTTGAAGAAGCTAAAAACCTCTCAGGCTTAAACTCCTCAGGATCTCCCCATACATCAGGATCTCTCATTACAGCATAACCGTTAACAACAAGTGTTGTCTTCTCTGTCACATGAAAGCCTCGTATCTTACACCCTTCTCCGAAGCTCCTTACCACAAGAGGTGCTGTTGGATGCAATCTCAGTCCTTCCTTGACTACAGCTTGCAAGTAAGGAAGGTTGGGTAGATCCATTTCTTGTATCAACCTTGTTTTCCCTACAACTGAATCAATTTCTTCTCTCAGTCTCTCATGAACGTTAGGGTTGCTGAAAATCTCTGCCATGGTCCACTCTACAGTGTGCGCTGAGGTGTCAGTGCCTGCAACAAAAAGATCCTGTAGTAGCTAACCGTTTCTTAATCAGTCAGCAAAACCCACCATTAAGTTCATTTAAAGAAGGGAACATTTACCACGAACAAGGACTTGATATGGTTCCTAGTGATCGTTTCGTCTCGACAAGCTTGTAACAATACGTCCAAAATCTCACTACTTTGATCCTGATCCAGTTTCTCTTCGTACTCCTCTAAAATCTTCTCCAGCACCTCGTTGTACCTAAGTGAAACACCCGTTAATGCCTTTTTGAACAGTGAGATCCCAAGTGACCTACGAAAGATGGCCGCCACGAAAAACTTCTTCAAGAAGGAATCTGTCTCGGTCAATAAGCCCCTGACTTTCTCTGCTTCACCGTTCTCCTCCGAGCAGCTCCTCCCCATGAGCATCTTGCAGATGATGTTGTTAATTAGCTTCACTGCTTCCTCCCCAATACCAACGCTCTCCTTTTTCATCGCCTTATCAAGAAGATCTGAGTAAAACCGGTCTACCTCATCTTTACGGATCTCTCGTGACCTCTCGAGTGCCTGAGGTCCGAGGAGGTTGGTGACCATGAGCTTCTTCATGAACTTCCAGTAATCTCCGTAAGGTGCGGTAACGAAGCCGAGAGATCCAAAGAAAAGAGAGCCTTCGTTCGTAGGGAGGTTACGAGTGGAAACGTTTACGTCTTGCGCCTTGAAGATCTCATAGGCGATTGAGGCAGAGGAGACAAGAACTATGGGGACGTTGAAAACGCGGAGATGGAGGAGAGGTCCATATCTGAAAGAGAGTTTCTGTAAGTTTTTGTGGATTAGAAGAGAGAGGAGAAGGTGAAGATGGCCAATGATTGGTAGAGACGGAGGGCTTGGCGGCAGATCACAAACAGCCTTTGTTTTCCTGACCAAGAAGAGAGAGTAAAAGATGGTTGATAAGAGGCAGAGGATGATAAAGATGAAGCAGTTTTGAAAGTCAACGGTGAACATTTCTGCCATTGTTGCTCAGAGTGAAAAAGCAGTTGGATGTTCGAGTGCTCACTCACTTGCTTATAAATAAAGTTATAATAAATGATCATGCTTGGTTTAAGCATGTGCAAACCAATTTTTTTATCATAAACTTTATGTTTAAGAACTCCAAAATATATAAAAAAAAATTTCTCCTCCAATAAGAAAATTATGTTTTGTTGTAAGTAGAGTTTATTTGGGAAAATCATTTTAGGTACAATCTTTTTGTTTGTGTAAACACCAAAGAAAATCTGAACATTGTAAGAAAACCTGAGATGTGTGGTGATTGTAGTAGTCTCTTGATGCAGAGAAGAAGAAGAAGAATTGATGCAGAGAAGAAGAAGAAGAAGCACTGTTGTTGCATCATCAAATTCACAATTAGCAGTGGTGAAATACTTCCTAATCACGCACAATTTTTTATGTTCCTGTAATCATAAAAACAGAGTCTATCATCATACTCTGGACAAAACCAACCCTCAGGTCTAATCACATGACTGTACAAGAGACCTCACCAAGCAAACCAGCAGTAGGCAACAAAGACCGCTCTGCGAGAGGATGTTCCAAAAGACCCGCGACAAACTTTACTCTCAGTATTCTCTCGACAGCATCATCGGTACTTCCCCTGACGCCACCAGATTTTTGAGGTCTTGTATGAATAGGTTCATGCTTGAAAGGGAACATCACCATGTCGACTCCAGCATTGACTGACATTTTGACGCAGTCGCGGTAGTTAGAACCGAATGGCTCGCTAAGCCGGTCCAAAGCTTCCCAGTCTGAAATAACAAATCCCTTGTAACAAAAAGCAGATTAAAACCAGATCAATGCATAAATATATACATACACCTCTCGGTTGTTTAGAATTTTCCATAAATTCAGTCAAGTTCTTTGGACCAACCTTGAAACCGAGTTTCTGTTTGAGAGAAGTTCTGTTAAAAGGAAGTAGTCAGAGTTCTGTTTACTTCCGTTCCAACTTGAGTAAGAAGCCATAACCGTAGAGACTCCCTGAGCAAGACAATTCAGATATGGAGCAACGTGTATCCTCTCCAAGACTTCGTTCCATACTCAATGTTAAAACACAAAAGCACTATCAGTTTTTGTCGAACAAACACACACACAAAAGAGGGAAACATAACACCGTCAAACATCTAAAATACGTCGAGCTTGTGAAGATATAAATGAAACTTTAAATCTAGCAAATATCAGAATTCTAAGGTGTTATCTCAGAACCAAATAGCTCTGAAAACGGTAAAACTGGACAAGTAGCCACTAAGTAAGTAGTCTGATCTAATCTGAGCTACAGTTTCCTTGCCAAAAGTCGTGAGAAACCAATCTCAAAACACGTAATAAGAAATTGAAGAAGTAGTACCTTATGCAATTGATTGTAGCTAACTCCATCGGAGTTGTTGGAGTAGTACACTCGTCTGTATTCATCGACCAATGGTTCCATAATCGTCTGGATTGAATTGGGAGGAGACGCGAAACAAGGTTCCTCGAGCGATGACGATGAGATTCGGAAACCAATTTGACGAGGGACGACTGGGAACGGACAGTGGCGGAGGAGAAAACGCCTTCTTCTTGTCACAAGAAGACTGGCGAATCACTGGGCGACACGTGGACGGTAAGAAACGATTCTTAAACTCATATGGGCCATCGTCACTTGGGCTTGTATCGTCACTTAAACTCATATATACAAAATGTTATAGCTAGATACTGTACATAGATGCATATATATATATATATATAATCTTTGTCTATTACCTTGTGTGCCGTAAGCTGTTCTATTATCTCTCTAGGGTTTTCTTCTTCTTGTAACCTGCAAAGGAAAAGTTTGTATTCTCAGATTTATAGTGGAAGTTGAGAGCAACTTGATTGGATAAATATTATTATTGTTGATTTTGGAGTTACTCCATATATCTTCGGTTGAATCTGAAAGGTTTAGTTAGGGATTCGACATGGATAGGATCAGTAATCTAACGGATGACTTGCTCTTGAAGATTGTTTCATCACTTCCTACCAAAGATGTAGTGGCCACGATGATCTTGTCGAAAAGATGGAGGTTTCTTTGGACGATGCTTCCGAAACTTGATTTTGATTATGATTATGATTATGATTCGGATTCAAAACTCAAGCGTTCCGAATATGAGAGATTTGTCAAGTATGTGGACAGATCATTGGTATTTAATAGAGCTCCGGTTCTAGAAACTTTGAAGTTCAGAGTTGGTCCTTTTTACACCTCTGAAGATTTGGCAACATGGATGAGAATTGGAATGGTTCGCCAAGTGCGTGAAATTGAAATTTCTGCCTGCGCAGATAATCGTAGCATAGTCGAATTACCCAAGAGTCTTTATACTTGTAAGAAGCTCGAGGTCTTGAAACTCGCTTACGTGGATGTTGATGATGTCCCTGACGATTTTTGTTTTCCATCCTTGAAATCATTACACCTTGTGTGTGCAACGATAGGAACAGAAACAGAAGAGACTTACTGTAAGCTTTTCTCAAGCTGTCCTGTTCTGGAGGAGTTGGTGTTGGACATAATGGCATCCTTCCGTGTTGAAATCCCTACCTTACAAAGATTATCCATACGTGATACATGTAATCCACCAAACGATGGCGACGATGATCGTAAGGTTGTGATCATTGTCCCGTCTTTGAAGTTCTTGAACTTTGTTGTTACTTGTGATAACTTGTGTTTGTTCGAGAATATGCCTGAGGTGGTTGAGGCAAATGTTAAAGTTGTTTTCGAAAATCCCGACAAGTTGCTTGAATGTCTTCCATCAGTCAAGCGCCTCTGCTTATGTTTATCCGCTTCAATGGTAACTATAAAAACAGTCTGTGTTTCTTGTCTTTTATCATATTTGTACTGTTGTGCTTATGTTTTATAACATTCCCTATGCAGCTCCATCACCGCATTGGATTTGATCATCTTGTTGATTTGGAGCTATGCGTAAGTGCCTCTGGGTGGTGGGATCTTCTTACTTGGATGCTCCAAAGCTCTCCTAAACTACAAGTTCTCAAGCTCTGCCCGGTATACATTTACCAAACCTCATTGGCTTTAGTTTCTTTTCTTTTTAACTGCTTCATTGTCTTAATTAAGTTCTAGTTTTAAGGTCTAATACACAATAATGTCTATCCTGTTAGTGCAAGGAATACCTTTGTACCATTCATTCCTTTAAATCCAATAAAGGTCGTTGGAGAGGACCAACTTCAGTTCCTGAATGCTTGATGTTCCATCTACATACTTTCAAGTGGATAGATTACAATCAAAACGACAAAGAGAAGAATATAGCTGCCTACATCTTGAAGAATGCGAGACAGCTAAAGACTGCGGGTTTCTCGTGGAGATGGTGTTCTAAAGAAGAGAAATCTCTGAAAATCAATGAGTTGGTTTCTCTGCCTAGAGCTTCAAGCTCGTGCCAGCTTATATTGGATTGAGAAAAGCTTGTAGCTGGATGTTCCAAAAATATCTAGAAGCATTTTATGTCTGAAAGTTAGATGTGTTCGAAGCTCTTATAGCTTCTTATGTTATTGGTCTTACATGTGTTCAAGAAGAAGATTAGACGAAGCGTACTTTACTTCCTCCTTTACTTTTACTCTTATGGCTTTGAAGCTCTGATGGCTTCTTATTTGCTTTTACATGTTTTTAAGTAAAAGATTAGAGGAAGCGTACTGTCCTTGTGTTCAGGATTTGCTATATTACTAATTGTCTCTCGTTTTTGTGTATACTCATTGATCTCATCAATTATCTTGTCAACATGGTCAATATTTTTGCAAAACATGTGTTTAAAATACATACGTAGCCTCTGCTTAAATCATAATTTATCTACCGGCGATTTTAAAAACTCATATAAATAATTTACAATTTTTATATATTTGTAGTATTCTTACTGTCCTTGTGTTCAGGATTGTAGTGTTTTGTAGAATATTGCCATCTCTTGGACCATTGAGAAATGCTAATCTCAGCGATGGGGTAACCATTGTCTCACGGACCTTGAAAGCTTCTCTGACCTAGGGAGTCTAGTCAAAATGATGTAACTATTGTCTCACTGAGTTGGGAAAATGGGTAAACAAACCCTGCCCTTTTCCAAAAGCATAAAAAAAAATCATGACCTCTTTTTGTGGGTTTTAAAACCCTAGCTTTGTGAAAAATGGGAAATCAGCCCTAAGTGTTAAATAGAAAGTGTGTTATGAACACATAAACTATAACAATGGTATGGAGCTTTCACTTGTGCATAGAGATGTAATAGCGTCGTCTCTGCCTTTTAAAGACCCATATGGGCAAAGGAAGACACCAAAAAGACATCCTGAAGCAGATGAAACTTCTCCTGGTAGACAAACACAGTATCATCATGTTGTTTTAGTTGTTGCTTTTCTGTTCTTTTCTAAAAAAATTATTCATGATTTGTTGTTGTTTTTAATCATGTCATATTATCTTAATATATGTTTTTTTCCCCCTTGATATGTATAGCAGTTCTGTATTAAAAAGGACCAATCAAGCGAAGCTGCTTAAACGAAATAATCATTCCCAACCAAATGTTTTTTTTTTATAAGGCCAATTAACCAAATGTTTCTATTGAAAGTTATGGTTTTTTACTGTCTATTAAAGGGAAAGCAAATATGTATGTGTCAGTCATAGCGTTCGAGACATGAACATTATATAACATTGTGCTACCTTCGTCGAACGAAACAAGTTGAATATTAGACACACAAAATATGATGATTTATTTGCATTTTACTTCGAACAAGTTTCTAAAAGTTGTCGTGCTTCTAGTCTTCTACGTACGAACGTCTGTGCATGTACATACCCTCATTCTTCTTCCTTTTAGATAATTTCTTTGTATCTTAGAAATTTCAAATTATTATGGTCTAGATAGAAAAGCATTGTTAGCTATATTATTTTTAAAATTCCAATGGGTCGTGAGTTATCTACCATTTAAAATAGAAGAAGACCACATTATTTTGTAGGAAAAACAATTAAGAAACACATTTTCTCTACTTTTAGCTAAACACAGTAAGCTTATTGACTTAGGGCTGACTTCCATTTTCTTACGATGTCAGAGTTTTTATGTTTAGATTTGTTGGTGGTCTAGATTTGTCGTTTTATGTTTTTATTAAAGGTCAGAGTTTTATAAAATAGATAGATACACTTATCTTATTTATGCTGGGCCTTAAATATTTAATTTGGGCTATTATATCCCAAAAATCTATTTTTTTGGTAAAATGTTAAATGCATGTATATATCCCAACTTCCCTCACTTTGACTCTTTTCAAGCTGGCAAATCCTATCTTCATTTCCTTTCAACGTGGTCCAAGTTTCAAAGCGTAGAGAAACCAAAGCAATCTCCATGCAAAAGTATTTGTCTTTCTGATTCTGCTCCATGATTTAGGTTTTGGGTTTTGTTCTCTTCTCCTCGTTCTTCACCGGGTACGTGTTACGGTTTCGCTTGATTCCATGAGTATTTGATTGATTGCTCTTCTGTGAAATTCCTTTGGTGTTTTATTGCTGGTTTTATAAGTAATCTGGTGTAATTGCTGGTTTCGAATTAACCTCATATATTATTTGGTTGAATCTGAGAGGTTTTGGTGTTGAAATGAAATTAAATTAGGGGTTCGACATGGATAGGATCAGTAATCTAACGGATGACTTGCTCTTGAAGATTGTTTCATCACTTCCTACCAAAGATGTAGTAGCGACGATGCTCTTGTCAAACAGATGGAAGTCTATTTGGACGATGCTTCCAAAACTCGATTTTGATTATGGTTCGGATCTCGAGCCTTCCCAATATGGAAAGTTCATCAAGTACGTGGACAGGTCATTGGTCTTGAATAGAGCTCCGGTTCTAGAAACGTTGAAGTTCAAAGTTGGTCCTTATTGCAGCTCTGAAGATCTGGTAACATGGATCAGAATCGGAATGGTTCGCCATTTCCGTGAGCTTCAAATCTCTGAGCGTACAGAAAACTATGATAGCAAGATCGTATTGCCAAAGAGTCTTTATACTTATGCGAAGCTCGAGGTCTTGAAACTCGCTTACGTGGTTGTTCTTGATGTCCCTGACAATTATTGTTTTCCGTCCTTGAAAACATTACACCTTGTGTGTGTAACGTACGGAACAGATGCAAACAGTTTGTGTAAGATATTATCAAGCTGTCCCGTTCTCCAAGAGTTTGTGTTGGACAAAACTGAAAACTGCTTCTTCATGAAATCCTTCTCTGTCGACATGCCTGCCTTACGGAGATTGTCTATACGTGATAGATGTGATACATCAGTACACGACAGGGATGGTGGAGTTCCTACGGTTGTGATCAATGCGCCGTCTTTGCTGTTGGTGAACTTTCAAGATTGTTACGGTGACTTGTGTTTGTCTGGGAATATGCCTAAGGTAGTTGGTGCAAATGTTAACGTTAGTTACCAAAGTGCCCCGAAGCTGCTGGAATGTCTGTCATCATCAGTCAAGCGCCTCCGCTTATCTTTATCCAAAACAACGGTAACTAATAAACAATCCGTTGTTTCTTGTGATTTATTACATACATTTTGTTTCTGTTGTGCTTATGTTTTCTATATGCAGTTTACGCACCGCTTTGGATTTGATCATCTTCTTCATTTGGAGATATGTGGAGGTAGCCCAGGGTGGTGGGATCTCATGGTTTGGTTCTTGGAAACTTCTCCTAAACTACAAATTTTCAAGATCTTCTCGGTATATACATTTAACCAAACTTCATGGCTTCTCAGTTTCTTGTTTCAGCTGTTTCATTGTCTTAAGTTTTAGTTTTAAGGTTTAACACACAATACTGTTCATTTTGTTAGTTGTCCAACGATGGCACTTGTGGCATACTCCCTATTGATGAGTGGGGAGAACCAAGATCAGTTCCTGAATGTTTAATGTTCCATCTACATATTTTCAAGTGCGAGTATTTCGATATAAGAGACGATGAGACGAACTTAGTGGAGTACATCTTGAAGAACGCAAGACAGTTGAAGACCGCAAGTATCACCGTGGAGAAATGGTATTCAGAGATAGAGCGATCTGATAAAATCGATGAGTTGGTTGCTATTCCTAGAGCTTCAAGCTCATGTCAGCTTATGCTGAATGGAGAAAAGCTTGTACAGTAATATGTTCCAAAACAATCTAGGAGCATTATTCTGTCCGAAGGTAGATGTTATTGCATTTTTCATGTTTTTCAAGAAGAAGACTAAGAGGAAGTGTACTGTGCTTGTGCTCAGGATTTGGTATTATTTTTCATTGTCAAGAAACCTATTTGGTATGAAGGGATTTCTTATTCAATAAGGTGTTAAGGTTTTGCCTTATATACACAATCGATAACCTAGTTATTCCAAACAAATTTAAAAGCATTCTGTCTGAAAGTTTGATTTGTTCAAAGCTCTTATATGGCTTCTTACTTGCTTTTACATGTTTTCAAGCAGAAGATAAGAGAAAGCGTAAGGTACTTTTTTTCAGGATAACTGGTGTCTTTCATGTAGATGATTTTCTTTCGTCCAAAATATCACTGCTTTTTAATCTATGGCCTTCTTTTTTGCATGTTGGTCAATTAGTTTTATGGTACTCCCTCCGTTTTTTTAAGATGAATTTTCTAGAGTTTTCACACATATTAAGAAAAAGTTGATTTTCAATCATTAGTGTATAGATTTTGGCAATAAAACAACTTTCTATAAATTTAGACCAATAAAAATCTAACAAATCCAATTATTGTTTCTTGAAAACTGAAAAAGTACTTCAAAAAGCTAAAAATTTTATCTTTGTGAAACAACAAAAAATGTCCAGAAAATTCATCTTAAAAAAACGGAGGGAGTATCTTACTAACTAATATTGTAGTAGTAATTTATGACTTTTCAAGTTTTCATACTAAAATATATACTCCTTTTGTTTCACTTTATGGTTAAGTTGGCAAATGAAACAAGAATATTTCCAGTGAACTTGTCGGTACTAAGGCTTATGTGTCTTAGTTTGATTAGGTTTCCTATTAAACCCAAAACTTCACCTACTAAATCCGTGATTAATTGACTCAAAATATGCATTTATCACACTTTGTGACTTCCCCTGTTTTGTCTCCTTATTTTCAAAGCTTTTGAATTTATCCTAGTGAACCGGCACAGCACATTTGACGTGTGTGAGAAGCAAGAGTGTGGGAGACTTTTTTTTTTTTTTTTTTTTTTCTGGACCCTTTTGTATAAGAAAAACTAAGGAAATACAAATTTTGGACCTTTTTTCCATAGACTAAAAACCCAAAATTGCACCTCCAGCACGTCATGTATAGGGCCGGGCCTTGTAGGCACTTGAGTTTGTTAGGGTTTCGCTAGTTTGTTCTTCTGTGAAGATTCCTTTGAGATTTAGGAAGCCGGAGCCTTGGATTTCTTTAACCTCTGCTCTGGTTTTCTTGTGAAAGGTCTTATAGTTTGAAAGGGGGCTTCCATATGGATAGGATCAGTAATTTGTCGGATGATTTGCTCTTGGAGATTGTTTCATCACTTCCTACAAAAAAATGTAGTCGCCACGATGCTCTTGTCGAAAAGATGGAGGTTTCTTGGACGATGCTTCCAAAACTTGATTTTGATTATTGTTCTGAACTCGAGCCACCCGAATATGGAAAATTCATCAAGTATATGGACAGATCAATGGTATTGAATAGAGCTCCGGTTCTACAAACTTTGAAGTTCAAAGTTGGTCGTTGTAGCAGCTTTGAAGATTTTGCAACATGGATCAGAATTGGAATGGCTCGCGAAGTGCGTGAACTTGAAATTTCTGACAGGTTAGAGAAAGGCTATATACATACGAGAAGCTCAATCATATTACCAAATAGTCTTTATACTTATGAGAAGCTCGAGGTCTTGAAACTCGCTTACGTGGTCGTTGATGATGTCCCTGCCGATCATTGTTTTCCGTCCTTGAAGATATTACACCTTGTCTATGTAACATATGAGTCCGCAACCGATGAATCTCACCGAATGCTTTTATCAGGCTGTCCTGTTCTTGAAGAGTTGGTGTTGGACACATGTGAAAGATTT
This sequence comes from Microthlaspi erraticum, assembly GCA_902728155.2. NCBI lineage: Eukaryota > Viridiplantae > Streptophyta > Magnoliopsida > Brassicales > Brassicaceae > Microthlaspi > Microthlaspi erraticum. The sequence goes on from CACVBM020001063.1 coordinate 859,376, forward strand.
GGTTTGCCACCCTTCTCTGTTGAAATGCCTAGCTTACAAAGACTATCTATACTTGATACATGTGATTCAGTCTGCGGCCAAAGAATAGACCATAAGGTTGTGATCAATGCCCCGTCTTTGAAGTATTTGAACTTTATTGACTTGAATGGTGAGTTGTGTTTGTCTGGGAATATGCCTGAGGTGGTTGAGGCAAATGTTAGTATTGTTCACGACTGTCCCGAGGAACTGCTGGAATGTCTTGCATCAGTCAAGCGCCTCTTCTTATGTTTAGCAGAGCCAGTGGTAATTACAAAAACAATTCGTGTTTTATTACATTTCTACTGTTTTGTCTTTATGTTAACATTCCCTATGCAGCTTCAGCACCGGATTGAATTTTATCATCTTCTTCATTTGGAGCTATGTGGAGGTTATGTAGGGTGGTGGGATCTGCTTACTTGGATGCTCGAAAGCTCTCCTAAACTACAAGTTCTCAAGCTCTGCTCGGTATACATTTAACCAAACCTCATGGCTTTTCAGTTTCTTTTTTGTTCAACTGTTTCGTTGTCTTAAGTTCTAGTTTTAAGGTCTAACACACAAGAATGTGTTTTCTATTAGTGCGACGAACACTCGGCCGTGCCCATTGAAGGTCATTGGAGCGGACCAAGTTCAGTTCCTGAAGGTTTGATGTCCCATCTACATACTTTCAAGTGGGAAGATTACTGTTTAAATGACGAAGAGAAGAAGATAGTGGCGTACATCTTGAAGAACGCAAGAGAGTTAATGACGGCAGCTATCTCTGTGTGTTCAGTGAAGGACTATTCAAAGAAAAAACGATCTCGGAAACACAAAGAGTTGGCTTCTCTGCCTAGAGCTTCAAGCTCCTGTCAGCTTATACTGAAGTGAGAAAAGATTGTAGTTACATGTTCCAAAAAAAAATATAGACTGTCTGAAAATTAGATGTGTTTGAAGTCCTTATAGGTTCTTATGTTATGTTATTGCTCTTACATATTTTTAAGAAGAAGATTAGAGGAAGCGTACTGTACTTGTGTGTTCAAGATTTGGTATCTTTCATATAGATTTGATCACTTTCACATCATCGCTGCTTTTTAATCTATGACATTTATCTTTTTCTTTGTATGTTGGTCAATTATTTTTATGTTGTTATCTTACTAATTCTCTCTCAATGTAAGCAGTGTTTTCCGTGTTTCCAATCCAAAATTGGCTCAAAATTAGTCGTTAACAAAAAGCTGATATTAGCAAGTTCAGTTTCTAGTTTGGTCCTTTGCACGAGTGTTCATGAGAGGAATCTGCTGACCGTTACGACAAACATAGTGGAAACAAGTAAGAATTGCAATGTAAAAACGAATCATACTTGAATAGTTTGGCCAGTGGTTTGGTGTGCATTCTTCATAGTGGCCGAAGGCCAAGAAGTGAGTTATTTAATAGCCAAGCATTCTTCTAAGCTCTTCAAAGAGGTGACGTGAGAAATCCGTGCTTTACACCAATTTTGAGTTCTTGGATTCACTTAGGTGTTATAATTTAATATCACAATGTTACAAAGTGAACTAAGAAGCAAGGTTTGCAAGTAAGAAGAATTCATTAATTTTCTCTTATTCACAGATTCAAAACCCTGGTTTAATGTTGGAGGTATGTAAACAAGATCGGATGAAAAACTTGAAAGAGAGTCAGCAATGGCAATTCTGAAAATGGGCACATAACCAATGGCAGGGCTAGCTCTTTGGGAGGGGGTCTTGACCCATGTGAATGTTTATTAAGAGCAAGTCCAACGGTGGTATCAGCCATCGTCTCTATGTATTAAAAAAATAAAAACAAATCAAAAAGGAGGAAAGAGAATATGAAAAAGTGTGATACGTATGCAAGTAAGAGCATCCACATTGCTCAGTCTATGACAATAGGCTCTTTAACATTTTTTATCAATAAAACAAAAAGAAGAAAGCTATTTTTATTTAAAAAGAAAAGAAAAAAGAAAAAGTAAATAGTTGTTGAATCAGACAATGACATCTGTAGAGTTTTCTATGAGACGATTCCAAAAGTTGCTCTGCCAGAGTCGATTCTACTTTTTAAATCTGCCACATCATTAATTTTTTTCTTTTTTCTTTTTCTTTTTGGTGTAGAGCCTATGACAAACTCTGCAATGCAGATGCTCTAAGGAGACCGTATCAGAAGAAATGAGAGACTATACTAATAGGTGGCACAATATACTTGGCATCTTTTTTTATTTTAAGTTTAATTGTTATTTAAAATTATATTAATTTAATAAATGTGAGAGACTCTAAATAGAGTATCACCGATGGACATGCCCTTACTCTCTCTGTCCAATAATGTAAGTAGTTTTAGAAAAAAAAAGTGTCTCATAATATAAGCAGTTTTCTACTTCCAATGCACTTTTTACTTTATAGATTATTGTGTGACCAATTATATTATGTAATTTTTTTCCAGATTGGTCAGATTATGACGGACGTTCAAAAAAAAAAAAAAGGTCAAATTATGATTAATTGATATATTAAATAATACTTTATTGCTTTCCTTAATTTTTTACTTTTGGCTAAAACTGCTTATATATTGGGACAGATGAAGTAGTATTTTGAATAGAAAATCTAATGAAATGTTACAAAATTAGCTTATTGACCCTTGTAACATATGGATTTGACCCCACTAAATGTTTTGGCTAGTTCGACACAACTCCAAGATTCTATGAGTAAATCTAAGAAAACAGATAACATGTGTTGTATGTCTAGTGAACGTTACGTAAAGTGTCACAACTCATATTAACGTTAACATTTTACCAACAAAAAAACAAAAAAAACTCACATCAACGTTTAAAGGAATATGTGTCATAAATGCAAAAGCCAGCATTGGAATGAAGAGGGTTATATATGGATAGACTAGAGTATGAGTGTCCCATGAACATGATCTTCTTTTTTCTTAGTTCATCATTTTCGTATGTGATGTTTTTAAATCCATGTTGGTTCTAAATTTTTAATTTTCGTAACACTAGACCTGTCAATATGGAGACAGACCTAAAAGAAAGGTATAAAAATAGTAAGGTTAAAATTTTGCCCCGATTAATTCCCGATTTGATTCAGATTTTTTAAAGTCACTAATCCCGACTCGACTGCCCGATTACCGATAGATCCACATGTTTGGTTTGGCCCTTCAATATTTAATTTGGGCTAGATACGTTAAGCCCAAGCTCCCTTTTTTGTTTGCTTCATTTGGAATGACGAAGCTAAAACAGTCTCTATTCAAGCTTCCAAATCTTATAGCTCCTCGTTTCCCCTCATTGTGGGTTTAGCTTCAAAGCACAGAGAAACAGAAGCAATCTCCATGGAAAAGTATATATCTTTCTGATTCTGCGGCATGGTTTAGGTGTTTGGTTTTGATCTCTTCTCGTCGTTCTTTACCGGGTACGTGTGCGAGTTTGTTAGGGTTTCGCTAGATTGGATGAGTATTTGGTTGTTCGCTTTTCTGTGAAATTCCTTTTGAGATTTAGGAAGCCGGAACCTTGGATTACATAGACCCTCTGGTCGTCTGGTGTTCTTGTTGGTTTTGGAGTAACCACATATATTGAAAGGGGGTTTCATTAGAGCTTGGGTATGGATAGGATCAGTAATCTGTCTGATGATTTGCTCTTGAAGATCGTTTCATCACTTCCTACCAAAAATGTAGTCGCCACAATGGTCTTGTCGAAAAGATGGAGGTTTCTCTGGACGATGCTTCCAAAACTTCATTTTGTTCATGCTTCTGAAATCGAGCCTTCTGAATATGAAAAATTTGTCAGGTATGTGGACAGATCAATGGTATTGAACAGAGCTCCGGTTCTAGAAACTTTGAAGTTCGATACTTGTTGCAGCTCTGAAGATATGGTCACATGGATCAGAATTGGAATGGTTTGCGGTGCGCGTGAACTTGAAATTTTTTACTGTTCAGGAAATTATGATACCGCAATCATATTACCAAAGAGTCTTTACACTTATGAGAAGCTCGAGGTCTTGAAACTCACTTACGTGGACGTTCCTGATGCCCCTACTGATGTTTTCTTTCCATCCCTGAAAACATTACACCTTGTGTATGTATCGTATGGGTCCACCGGAGAATGTTACTGTACGCTTTTATCAGGCTGTCCTGTTCTTGAGGAGTTGGTGTTGGACAAAACTGAAGTTTCAGGTTTGCCGTCCTTCTCTGTTGAAATGCCTAATTTACAAAGATTATCTATACTTGATAAACGTGATTCAGACAACGGCCAAGAATTAGACTATACGATTGTGTTCAATGCGCCGTCTTTGAAGTACGTGAACTTTGTTGATTTTTATGGTGACTTGTGTTTGTCTGGGAATATGCCTGAGGTGGTTGAGGCAATTGTTAGTGTTGCTCACGAAAGTCCCGAGAAGCTGCTGGAATGTCTTACATCAGTCAAGCGCCTCTGCTTATGTTTAGTAGCGCCAATGGTGAGTAAAAAACAATTCGTGTTTTTATTATATTTCTACTCTAGTGCTTATGTTTCTTGACATTCCCTATGCAGCTTCAGCACCGGATTGTATTTTATCATCTTGTTCATTTGGAGCTATGTGGAGGTTATGAAGGGTGGTGGGATATGCTTACTTGGATGCTCGAAAGTTCTCCTAAACTACAAGTTCTCAAGCTCTTCTCGGTATACATTTAACCGAACCTGATGACTTCAGTTTCTTTTTTGTTCAACTGTTTCATTGTCTTAAGTTCTAGTTTTAAGGTCTAACACACAACAATGTGTATTATGTTAGTGCAAGGAACACCATGAGGCCGAGCCCATTGAAGGTCATTGGAGAGGACCCAGTTCAGTTCCTGAATGTTTGATGTTCCGTCTACATACTTTCAAGTGGGAAGATTACAATACTGAAGACGAAGAGAAGAAGATAGTGGCCTACATCTTGAAGAACGCAAGAGAGTTAAAGACTGCTGGTATCTCTGTGCGGAAGAAGGACTATTCGAAGGAAAAGCGAGCTCAGAAACTCAGTGAGTTGGTTTCTCTGCCTAGAGCTTCAAGCTCATGTCAGCTTATTCTGGATTGAGAAAAGCTTGTTGTTGCATGTTCCAAAAAATATCTTGACTGTCTGTAAATTAGATGTGTTGTGAAGCCCTTGTAGCTTCTTATGTTATGTTATTGCTCTTACATGTTTCCAAGAAGAAGACTAGAGGAAGCGTACTGTACATGTGTGTTCAAGATTGTACTGTACTGTATCTTTCATTTATATTTTCTCTCTTTCAAACCATCACTGCTTTTAAGATTTATGACATTTCTGTTTCTTTTTTGTATGTGAGTCGATGCTTTCTTATAGGTAAATCTTTTATTGCTCCTACCCCTCTACTCTTTTGGAGGCTAAAGCTGTAGGCCTTTACGGTTGTTTTTATTCTGAGAACTGTAAAATTGTGTTTGGAGTGTTCTATTCAAGCATTCTACTACTAATAAGGGTGTTCGTTTTCATTTATGCATGTGAAACGTAATGTCGTAGCTGAAGTAGATGGTCTATCTTAACTAACCACAGCGAAAAATCTGGATTTTACATTGTAATCTCTCTCATAACTTACAGATAACTGGTGTCTTTCATGTAGATGATTTTCTTTCGTCCAAATCATCACTGCTTTTTAATTTATAGCCCTTTTTTCCATGTTGGTAAATTATTTTTTTATGGCGAATTCCCTTGCGGAGTCTGTCGTACGACTCTCGTACCATAGATGTCGCTACGCCGTCTATTGAAAATGTGGAGTTGAAGGAAGAGTGTGGGATGGGAAATATCTTTATGGAGAAGATGAAGACGGAGATATCGAGCCGTTCTTGAGGATTGATGACGAGACGATACAACATTTCAGTCATCATCAACATTATCTAAAAATTCCATAAGAACAATGTCGACATGCATGGTTGATGCAAACAGATTCTGTCAGGCATGCGTCCTTGCAATATATTAATATACGATCATTTTTATACTAGTATGCAATGTGATGATTTTGCTCTCCACGAAGCATGTGCTTCACTTCCTTGCAAGAAATTAAAGAACATCCAACTACACAATTACACAAACACCCTCTTATCCTCTATCCAGTTCCTTCTGAGCCAAGCAAGCGACGTGCATGGGGTAGCGCCAACAAACGTTATATCAGTGACATGCTTAAATGCGATACTTACATATTAATGGATATTGACTTTGGAATCTGCTGACAAACATATATAGTGGAGACAAGTAAGAAATGCAATGTAAAAACGAATATCATAGTGTGGCCAATGGTTTGGTGTGTTTACGCTATGCATTCTTCGTAGTGACCAAGCATTCTTCATAAGCTCTTCAAAGAGGTCACGTGAGAAAGCCTTGTGCTTTACACAAATTGTGAGTTGTTGGATTCAATTAGTTATATTATATAATGTTTTTGAACTGCCACACCTCCTTTCTAAGGTGTTATAATTTAACATCACAATGTTACAAAGTGAACTAAGAAGCAAGGTTTGCAGGTAAGAATTAGGTCTTCATTTATTTTCTCTTATTCGCAGATTCAAACCCTGGTTTAACGTTTGAGGTACGTACGAGCAAACTCGGATTAAAAACTTGAAAGAGCGTCAGCAATTGCAATTCTGAAAATGGGCACATATCCAATGGCAGAGCTAGCTCTTTGGGAGGGGGTCTTGACACATGTGAATGTTTACTAGTATTTTGAATAGAATATTTAATGAAATCTTACAAAATTAGCTTATTTATGTAACACATGGATTCGACCCCAGTAAAAGTTTTGGCTAGTTCGACACAACTCCAAGATTCTATGAGTAAATCTAAGAAAACAGATAACATGTATTGTTGTATATTGTATATGTCTTAGTGATCCCTTAGAAGCTATAAAATGTTGAAGTGGAACATTACGTAAAGTGTCACAACTCACATTAACGTTTAAAGGAATATGTGTTAAAAATGCAAAGGCCAGCACTGGAATAAAGAGGGATATATATGGATAGAGAGTCTGAGTGTCCCATGAGAGTGAGACCATGAACTTGATCTTTTTTTCTTTCTTTCTTAGTTCATCATTTTCGTATCGTATGTGATGTTTTTAAATCCATGTTGGTTCTAACTTCTAAATTTTAAATTTTCGTATGTGTACACACTCGGGCTAAATTGCCGCCTAAAAGAGAGTCAAGTCAACCTTCAAAGTTCAAAGACAGTGACTGTGACCGAGACAGACCTAGTGGTTAAAAGTTAAAAGTTAAAACAAATCCACAAGTTTCGTTTGGGCCTTGAACATTTAATTGGGCTAGATACGTGAAGCCCAATTTCCCTTTTCTGTTTGTTTCATTTAGAATGACGAAGCTAAACAGTCTCACTCTCACTCAGTCTCTTGAAGCTTCCAAAGCTCTTCGCTTTCTTCAGTGTGGGTTTAGCTTCAAAGCACAGAGAAACAGAAGCAATCTCCATGGAAAAGTAGTATGTCTTTCTGATTCTTCGTCATGGTTTAGGTGTTGGGTTTTGCTCTCTTCTCGTCGTTCTTCACCAGGTACGTGCGCGAGTTTGTTAGGGTTTCGCTAGATTGGATGAGTATTCGGTAGTTTGTTTTTCTGTGAAATTCCTTAGAGATTTATAAAGCTGGAACCTTGGATTTCATAAATACTCTGGTTTTCTTGTTGATTTCAGAATAACCTCAAGAATTGTTGGTTGAATCTGAAAGGTCTTCTAGTTCGAAAGGAGTTTCTTTAGGGGCTTGGATATGGTTAGGATCAGTAATTTGTCTGATGATTTGCTGTTGAAGATTGTTTCATCACTTCCTACCAAAAATGTAGCCGCCACGATGCTCTTGTCGAAACGATGGAGGTTTCTTTGGACGATGCTTCCAAAGCTTCATTTTAATAATAATCATGATTATGGTTCGGATTCAGAACTCCAGCATTCCGAATATGAGAAGTTTGTCAAGTATGTGGACAGATCATTGGTCTTGAATAGAGCTCCGGTTCTAGAAACTTTGAAGTTCAAAGTTTGTCCTTGTTGCAGCTCTGAAGATTTGGCAACATGGATCAGAATTGGAATGGTTCGTGAAGTGCGTGAACTTGAAATTTCTGACTGGTCAGAGGAACCCTTTATACATGGGAGAAGCTCAATCGTATTGCCAAGGAGTCTTTATACTTACGCGAAGCTGGAGGTCTTGAAACTCGCTGACGTGGTTGTTCTTGATGTTCCTACCGATGTTTTCTTTCCATCCCTGAAATCATTACACCTTCAGTGTGTAGAGTATGGGTCCGGAACCGACGGATCTTACCGTACGCTTTTATCAGGCTGTCCTGTTCTGGAGGAGTTGGTGTTGGACGCATGTGATAACTTCGGTTTGCCACCCTTGTCTGTTGATATGCATACCTTACAAAGATTATCTATACTTGGTAAATTTTATCCGGGCAACGGCAAAAGATTATACTATACGGTTGTGTTCAATGTCCCGTCTTTGAAGTACTTGAAGTTTGTTGATTGTTATGGTGACTTGTGTTTGTCTAGGAATATGCCTGAGGTGGTTGAGGCAAATGTTTGTGTTACTCATCAAAATCGTGAGAAGCTGCTGGAATCTCTTACATCAGTCAAGCGCCTCTGCTTGTGTTTAGCAGCGCCAATGGTAACTAAATATCCAAACCGTGTTTTATTACATTTGTACTGTTTTGTGTTTATGTTTGCTAACATTCTCTATGCAGCTTCAGCACCGGATTGGATTTTATCATCTTCTTCATTTGGAGCTATGTGGAGGTTATGCAGGGTGGTGGGATCTGCTAACTTGGATGCTCGAAAGTTCTCCTAAACTACAGCTTCTCAAGCTCTGCACGGTATATACATTAACCAAACCTCATTGGCTTCAGTTTTTTTTTTTCTTTCTTTCCACTGTTCTAGTTTTAAGGTCTAACACACAACAATGTGTATTTTGTTAGTGCAACCAACACGTGGGGGCCGAACCCATTGAAGGTCATTGGAGAGAACCAAGTTCAGTTCCTGAATGTTTGATGTTCCATCTACATACTTTCAATTGGAAACCTTACAATTTAGAAGACGAAGAGAAGAAGATAGTGGCCTACATCTTGAAGAACGCAAGAGAGTTAAAGACTGCAGGTATCTCTATGTGGACGATGGACTATTCAAAGATACTGCAAGCTCAGAAATTCTTGGTTTCTCTGCCTAGAGCTTCAAGCTCATGTCAGCTTAAACTGAATGGAGTTGTTCGAACAAAATCTAGAAGCATTGCGTCTAAAGATTAGACGTGTTTGAAGCCCTTATGTTATTCCTCTTACATGTTTTCCAGAAGAAGATTAGAGGAAGCGTACTGTACTTGTGTGTTCAAGATTAGGTAAGTTTCATGTAGATTTGCTCTCTTTCAAATCATCGCTGCTTTTACGATACATGCTATTTGGAGAGAGAGGAACTCTCGTCGACATGGAGAACAACCACTCTCCTCAAACCAGCTTACTGCGACCATTGACAAGATTGTCCGTAATCGTATCTCGTCGATCAGACAACTCGGAGACATCAAATACGAAGCAGCACTCCACACTTGGTTTGAAGCACGAAGCTAGTTGTTTCTAGAAAAGTTTCCTATTTCTCTCAACTCTTCTCAAATTCAAGTTGCACATGATGTAAAAGACGACGTTTTTTGGGTTTGAATACAATTTTGCATTCAATTCAAAAACAAAAACAAATCATCGCTGCTTTTTAAATCTATGACATTTCTGGTTCTTTTTTTGTATGTGAGTCGATGCTTTCTTATAGGTAAATCTTTTATTGGCTCCTACCCTATGCTATGCCTTTAAGGATGTTTGTTTTTATGCTGGGAGAAAATGTAACATTCGTGTTTGATGAAGCATTTCTACTAAAGCTGTAGGTTTTCATTTATGCATGTGAAACGAAATGTTGTAGCTGATAGGCGGCCCATATACATCGACACAGCCTAAATGGGCCTAAAAGGCTTTTACCGTCTGATGACAAACTAAAATACTATTGGCCAAACCACCTGCAATAAAACCCCAACTTAACAGCACACGTGATACTTTCCGGAAACATATCTCTCCTTATCCACAATTTCTCTAGTTGCCTTCAACACCCACGCTCGGACGCTCCCTTACCCTCGCGTGTATCTCACCTTCTCACTTTAATACTTCTTCTATTAGCTCGGGGATATTCGTTTTCATTCTCTGAAATTTACTCTTGAGAACATGTCAAAAACTACAAACTCCATTAGAGTTTCTAAATGGCCCTGAAAGAAATAAATAATAAACGATAATTGAGATTCCAGTATATTCCTTTCTGCAGTGAACGCGACGCGCTATGATTTGACGCGTGTGGTTATGAATTTGTCGGTCAACGAGAAAGCCACGTCATCTCACTGAGCTGTTTTCTTATCATTCTGTAACCCCCCGCCAACGTATTCTCGACACAGCAGATATCAGATTTTGTTTTTTTCCATTAAATCACCAAACTTAATATAAATAAATAATTTAATAAAACGAAATTGCTCTTCTTCTTCGTCTTCTTCGATTCTCCTGAATCCATAATATCGTCTCATGTCGTTTAAATCTCCGGCAACCTTAGCAGAATCCAATTTCCCTTAGGGAATCTGACATTTTCTCAGGAAAATTTCTGAGCAAGTTTTCACTTTTCAAATCCGTCGAACCAAATTAGCCATGGATGAGACGTATTCTGATCTAATGAATTTGCTGAAGAAACCCTCTTTTACAGAGACATTCGTCGACATTTTACTCTGCGCAGTCCCGATATGGCTCGCCGTGATGATCGGTCTATTGATCGGATGGTCTTGGCGTCCGAGATGGACCGGATTGATCTATTTAGGGTTCCGTTCTAAGCTTCGGTTTCTATGGACTGCTCCGCCTGGATTTGGCGCTCGACGGCTTTGGCTTGCTTTCACCGCTCTCTCCGCCTTCTCCGTTTGCCGCACCATCTGGTCAAGGCTTGACAAATCGGCGGCTGGTTCAGCTTCGTCGCAGACGACGCCTGAGCTTGTAGAAGAGAGTCTTCAAAGTAATGAAACAGGATCGGTAGCCTCCAGGTCAGTTCATTACAGAACAGCCAAAAAGTTTTTTCTTTTTTTTTTTTGTCTTCTTCTCTGCAATCTGCAGAGTCTCTGTTCTGTTTTTTTCTCAATTTTGATTAAAGATTAGTTTTTTTTTAAATGATAGAAATATAGTTATGTGTTCAAAAACGGAACGTTAACTTCCGTTTTAGCTTGTTAAGGTATATTGTATGCTTATCCATCTTTTTGATACTAATGACATTGTCAAATGGGAATGATTTTGAATTTCGGATTAAATGATTATAGTTAAATTCTGAGAAAAGAATGGCTTATGGATTTGTAGCTCTGGAGATAATACAACGGTGAGAGAGGAGGAAATTGTGACGGAGAATGATCTAGAGCATCTGTTACAGCTGCTTGAAGTCGGAAATGCGGCTATGGAGTGGCAATCAATGATGGACAAGACTACTCCAAATATGAGCTACCAAGCTTGGCGCCATGAGCCTGAGGTAACTCTTGCTTTGTATCCCTTTCCTTACCAAACCGTGTTTTTTAGCCTGAAAGGTTGTGTTGTTTGTCAGACAGGTCCGGTTGTTTATCGGAGTCGAACTGTGTTTGAGGATGCAACTCCAGATATTGTTAGGGATTTCTTCTGGGATGATGAGTTTAGACCTAAATGGGACTTTATGCTTGCCAACTTCAAAACTCTGGAGGAAGACACTCAGACAGGAACTATGATTGTTCAGTGGAGAAAAAAGGTCTTCAGACTTCTTTATACTTTGGTCTTCTTAATAAACCATATAAAAAACTGTTGTCATTACTGATTTCTTTTGCCTGCAGTTTCCTTTTTTCTGTAGTGACCGAGAGTATATCATTGGTCGGAGAATATGGGAGTCTGGAAACAAGTATTACTGTGTGACAAAGGTAAGGCCAAGTGTCTAGTATCATTGATCAAAGCTTAGAACTAAGGCGCTTATCTCCATTCATATTGCATTGAATGTGCTGATTCTACATTTTATGGATAATAATGTAATGTTGGTTGATTTTTCAGGGAGTTCCTTATCCAGCGCTACCAAAGCGTGATAAGCCGAGGCGTGTTGAGCTTTATTTCTCAAGTTGGGTTATCAGAGCAGGTAAGCCTTTTGAGAGTGCAACTCTTTGATTGTTCTATTAGTTGTTGGCCTGTGATTTAAATGTTTAAGCAAATACCAAAACAAATGCAGTTGAGTCTCGAAAAGGAGATGGACAGCCATCGGCTTGTGAAGTATCCCTAGTCCATTATGAAGACATGGGAATCCCAAAAGATGTAGCAAAGTTAGGTGTTCGTCATGGCATGTGGGGAGCTGTCAAGAAGCTGAACTCCGGTTTACGAGCCTACCAAACCGCCAGAAAGTCTGACTCGAGTCTATCCCGGATCGCTCAGATGGCGAGGATCACCACACACCTAAACATGGATTCTTTAGAAACATCGACAGGAGATGAAGACGGAAGCAGAGTAATGGACTATGCAAGGAGACAACGGGACAATCTGAGAATGGACTGGAAATGGTTTGTTGTAGGAGGTGTTGCATTGGCTTGTGGCCTTCACACTGGTGTTATTGGTAAGGCTTTACTAGCTGGAGCTGGCCAGAGACTTGCTCGCCGGTGATACACCTTGTCTTATTCTTATTGTTATTATCAATCGTCCCTTGGCAGAAAAAGAGAAAACATATACATATAACTAAGGGAAAATGTATTCTTCTTGCAAACTCCGATTGAGAAGGGCATGCGGTTTTGATGGTGAACCAAATAGAGAGTAGTAGCTTTAAAGCTATGGAGTCTAAATTCTTGTTAAAACAGGGAGAATGAAATATGTACTTTATAAATTATATTAAACTACATAGCTTCTAAAAGCTTAACATCTTTGCATGTGACACACTTTAGTATATCGACTCTCAATGCATTTCATCAACAGAGAGCAAGATATCAAAACTATCTCCTGCATCAATTCACTGCACGGTGAACGCAAACTTTATTACCTCTTATGATTGCAGATGAAGTTCCTCGTTCTCAGTGTCTACAAAGGTTGCTTCTGGTGTTGTGGAGGATGCAGAGTCATCGCTAAACTCAGTGTCTGATTCATCTGAATCCCAGTCTTCATCATCTGAGTCAAATTCAACATCAGATAGTAAACTCTTCGCCTGAATCTCACCTTCTTCACCACCTTCGTATGTATCTAAATAGATGTCATCTCCTTCTCCCTAAAACAACCGAAGAGCGCCACAGAAAGTGAGAACTCAAACACCAAAATCATGGTGGTGAAAAATTTCAAGACAATAAAGTGATTATAGGGCAAAACACATAACCATACATCTGTTTCTTCTGTCTCCTCGTCCCCAGATGAATAAGCCATGTCAAGCTTGTTGTATAACGTTTCATCTCCCTTGTCTTTTACAAGTTCCACTTGTTCCTGACAAAATGGATTCAGGCTCTCGGGTCAGTTAACAACATTAGAGAACAAGAAACGTATTCTTTCTTGGATGAGCAAAAGATACATACGATTTCAGCTCTCAGCTGCTCTGATCTTATCTGTATCACCGCAATGTGTTTTATGAGAGCCTGTTGAACACAATGTACCCAAATGTTAGCCGTTATGGTATATCACATGATAAGACTCCACTGTTGGACACACGTAGAGATAAATGATAAGTTTGCAGATCTTTAGATGAACAAACCTGGCGTCTTTGGAGCTCAAGAGAACGAGCCAAAGCTTTCCGCTTTGTCAAGAGGTTTTTAGGCCTCATCTCGGAAGGACGCTGGTAGTCTTTTCCTCTATACACTATAATGGCATAACCTTTGGAAATCTTGTCAACAGAAACAAGGATACCTCCACTCTCAGCTTCAAGGGCCATTGCTACACTCTTCGCACCTTCATAACTTTTAGCCTTCACAAGAATCTTGATTAGCTCCCTGTATTTCCAGTGCAAGTGCATATTCTCTACAGTACCATCAAACACTCCTCTTCGACCTGAAGCAATCAATTCAGGTTTCTCAGATGAGTAACACATCACAGCGAACACATACGTCAAACATACTTGGCTACATCTGCCTACACATTGGTAAAAGATAGTTTACCAAGAAGTAAGAATGCTTTCATCTTCAATCCGAGCTTTTGGAACATAAACCTCTCTTCCTCAGTTATGCCCTCCACGTCTGTTCTCGCCTCTGACGGCTTCAGAGATTCCTCCACCTTAGCCAAAGCCCGTTCAGCTTTCAGCAGCCTTTTCTCAGCCTAGAATTGAAAAGTAATCCGCTTAATTCAAGGAGCAATCTTTCAACACAAAATGTGAAATATTACGTGACAAGTACGAAGTAAAGGGTCAAGTCAAGAACTCACAAAAGCAAGATTCCTTTCCAGCTTCCTGACAATATTAGCAGACCTCAGTCTCTCCGTCTCTTGTTTCACTTCCTCCACATGATCTTCGTCATCCAGATTCTTTCCCCACTTACTACTTGCATCAAGCGTTTCTCCAAGAGTACCAGTAGCAACAAGGTTTTGATTAGCTTTAATACTTGGGGCAAGCAGAGCCAATGATGCTCTTAGACGTGCCTGTTCCTCTTCGTCTTGATAAGTCGTTACAAGTCTCTCCTTCTCCACCAATGCTTCAGCTACCTCTGGTGTCAAAAAACTCTTCCCTCTGTAGAAGACCAAGAAGTCTTTGTTCCTAGAGAGCAGCGTACCTCCCGTCAATCTCTGCAGTCACTTACCAAGATCATTACATCAATCCTTCAGCATCAAATAGAGACTCTTTCTATTGATATCTACATTACTATAAACACAATACATTTGCATAGTAATCAGCTGTTACCTTGATGTCCTCAGCCATTCTCTCACTAGTAGTCAACTGTACACCACGTTTAAGGGCAACCTTAGCAATCGAACTCTTTTGCCATAACGTAACCATCGCTGTAGCCAACCCTTGCAGCTGTCTACTTCGACCTGTAGATCAACAAAAACATCTCACTTCTTCAAAGACCTAATCCAGGCACTACAACAACCCACAAAAAGAAATTTCCAATACCTAAAGCAAAGTGTGGAGGAAGAACTGTGGCAAGTCTTCTTAAAGACGTTGCCTCCTTTTGCCCCAGATTTGATCTCACTCCATACGGAAGTTTCCTGAAAGGTGGTTCGTAACCAGGAACGATCCCTGGAAGCAAATCAGCATCAACAGGTAACGGATAACCTCCCTGCCAGTCTGTGTACCGAGGACCAAGACCCTCCAACAGTTCATTGATTTCATCTTCATATTCTACTTCTTGTTGAAATCCCCTGTCTTTATTTCCCACACTAGTTACCTCCTTCTCTAGCTGAGGATGATGCACTTGTTCAACACTATAATCCACTGTACTTGCAGGTAAGGAAGACGGCGATGTCTCTGCTCTTCTGTATATCTGCTTGTACTTGCTCACAGATGCATCCCTGTTGCTATCATTTCTGTATTTGTACAAGGATATGGACGTCCCTGACCTCCAAATCACCAAACCACCAGTTCTTCTCTGCCACAATGAAGAAGAAAGGACATTAGAAACAAAATTTACATTTCAAAAACTCCAAAGATCAAGCCTTTTATAAGTAAATACCTCCAAAATCTCATGCATCCGTCTCATGTTGAGTGCATTTGCACCTTCAATCTTCAATCTCACAATCTCTGAGCTTTTCCACTTCTCCTGAATCGCATCCACCACAGCCTGAGTAACACCTCCACCTTTAACTCTCATCTTGCTCGTCGTTCGAAACATGACGTTCCTCAACCGATTCAGCTCCGATTCCGGAAGAGTCATCTCCGCTAACGAGTATCTACTCTCCTTCTTAGCTGTCCACACTCCATCTACCAGCTCCTTCTTCTCCTTAGCACTCACTTTCTCCCAAGGAAACTTCACTTCTCCATTCCCTCCATAGACACCAAATGGTGATTCCTCTGAAAATCCACCTCTCGTCTTCTCTTCCTCATCAAATACATCATCCTCCATTGACCCTTTATCCATCCCCCTCTTCTCTTGTTCACTTTCCTTATCCTGAAACTGATCTTCGTCAACAAATCCAAACGTTTTCAATTTCTCAACAATCTTCTCCATTGTATTACTGCTCCCACTCCCATCACCATCACTACTCGTGAGCCCTAAATCCGAAAATCTCTCTCCTTTCCGATGTTTCAACACTAATTTTGCAGGTTTATACTGATTGTGCTTCTCGGCTCTGTTCCAATTCTCATTCCTACTGCTCCCATTACTGTCGCAAGACAATCGTTTGACCTTTTTCATAGGAGAGAAACCGAATCTCCTGTATGAAGTTTCGTCGTTTGATGATTGGAATCTGAGTGAAATCGATGAGCTGTACCTTAGGAATCGAAAGGAATATGGTTCCATGGAGCTTCCCAGCGAATTCACAGCTGTTGGGCAGAAATGGCGACTTGAATTCATCGCCATTTCTATGACAAGACACTCTCAATTGAGTACGCACGGAATATATGGATAACAAGAAGAAATTCTGAATGAAAAGATTTGAGCTTTATTAGTGGATTCCTTCGTAAAGGAGACGAAGCTCTGGCTCTGTGTTATCCATGGCGGGCAAAGATGGTGGAGATTATTATTAGAGGTTGTTTGGATACGTGGTCTTTTGTAACTTTGACAAGAACAACCTTTTTAACAACAAATAGTAAAGGGTTTTATGTAGGTTGATTAATATTCAAATAAAATATCTCTTTTGCACTCTCCTCTCTTCCTCTCTATGATTTTCTCTACATTTTGTTGTTGATGTTCTGTTTTGACAATGCTTCCAACTTCTTACAAACCAAAGTTGCAATGTTTACAAAAGTTGCAAATATTTATTTAAATATCTAATATATTTCTTTCGTTTGAAAAAACATATTTCAATATTAAAATTCTAGTTGTGTCTCTTGTATATTAGCTTAGAACAAGAAACAATTTTGGTTGTCTTATCCTAAAAAGGATTTCATGCAATCCTAGACTTGATTAGGATCAAAATACTCTTTAGATAATTTATGCGCGACTCATTCATTATCCAAATTTACTATTTATCACGATCCAATCACCAAAATCAACAGTAATTTTCAAAAATACAACTTTTAATAAAAATAAGCAGTTATAAGCAAAAATGTACGTAATAGAAAGTCAAAATCATATAAAGCGTTTATACGAGAAAAATATGCATGACGTAAAAAACACAATCTTACATAATCGCAAAAGAAGTTTGCTATCATATTTAGGTAATTTATTTATTTTCTAAACTTTTCAATTTAGCAAAGTTTCTGAAAAATAAAAATAAAAATAATTAACTAGTTTTACTGATGATATATAATGATATTATTAGTTATTTGAAATTCTATATACGTAATTTTCTTATATCTTATTTTGAAAATTTTCTTAAGTTTAGAAATGCTTATATGGACAAATAACATTGATTTTTTTTAAGTTATACATGTAGAGTAAAACCTCTATAAAGTAAATAACGTTGGGACCATAATATTTTATTACTTTAGCGAGATTATTAATTTATTGAGAGATAATTAGACCAAAAACTTAATTCAGGACTTGAAAATTCTATTCATTTATCGAGATATTACTTTATCGAGTATTACTTTTATAGAGGTTCTACTGTACATTCTTATAAATTAATAACTTCAACGTTTATACAATATAAATTATTTCTCTTTTGATATGATATTTAATATTTGTTTATATAGGAGTATTTGGTAAGTTTGGAAGGGTAAGGGTACTTCTTTATTAGCTGATGTATATTGTAATCAGCTCTTTTGGTATATAATCTTAAAATTTGAACCAAAAAAAAAATGTTGACCAAAACAAAAAAAAAAAAAAAGAAATAAAATAAAACATGGTCTAAAATTTGCGTATTATAAGGAAGTTATGGCTAAAATGCACCTAAAATGTTCATCTTATCTCAGGAACAAAGAGAGTAGTAACATGCGCCTTATGCCGGATTTAATTTTCTTCTTCAGTCAAAAGTCAAAACTGTAATTTTCTTGTGCCTCACTTTGAAAGTACGATCCTTTTGGCTCCTTCCCTCTGTATCCAGTTTTCGTTTCAAGGTTAGTAGAGTTTTCGCCATTAATTCTCATTTTAATTTTTTGAAGTTGTCGTTACGCTTGTGAATTCGTTGGTTCCATTTCTTGTTTTCTTTTCTTCTGGGTAATGAAACTGGAACTTGTTAACTCTTAACACCACCTGATCTGATATGGGTTTTATCACAATTTTGAAAAATAGAGGGAAAAACAAAATCCAGACTTTGATTTTAAAGATGTTGGGTTTCACTTTAAACGATGTTTAACATCGAAGTGTGTGTTTTTTAATCCACTGTTTGTCTGAATCACATTCAATCATCCGGAAATGCTGTTGTCAATTAAAAGGAGATTCCTTCAGATCAGGCAGTTTAATTAGTCTCTGTCGGAATTATGAATCAATTAATAATGTGCATAGATTGATGCCTGTTTCTCTGGAATCTGATTGTCTTTCGTTGAGAAGAGAAAAAGAAATTTTCTTGCATCCTCTTACTTCACTTTATAGTTCGTGATTTTATCAGAAATTGTTGACTCTAAATTCTGATCTTGTTGCTGCAATTTCACTACTTCTTTATGGTTGGTTTCAATTTCAAGTATTTTCCTTTCAATTTCAAGTATTTGTTGGTTCGCTCTGATCTTGAATTTGAGCTGAATTAAAAGCTCTAATTTAACCATTTTTTGTAACCCATCTTTAAATTTGGTATCTGCGTTTGCTTCATTTGATGGCTTTCTTAATGACATGCACCACTTTTACTGAACTTCATTTGATAATCTTTTTATATGACACATTTCGCGTTGCCATTTGTATGATTTCTTCCTTGAACTTAGAATCTGCTGTGTTTTCATCATACAGATGTTTTCAGAAGTAGAGCTTGCTCGGAACGTGGTTTTATGTCCCAACCACTTTGAATCAGGACAACCGCTGCACCAACTGATTCTAGAAAAAGTACTCAGAGGACTGATGGACGAGAGATCATGCGAGGAACACGGCTTCTTTCTCGGCATCACCGCCGTGAAAAGCATCGGTGAAGGCAAGAAGAGATACTTCAAAAACGTCAACGATGACAATGATCCAGGAATAGTCGTGACAGTATTCCTGGTCTCCTTCATGTGCCGGACGTTCCTGCCTGTAAGAGGAGAAATCATGGAAGGGATTGTAGACAAAGTGTTCGCGACCGGAGTTTTTATCAGCAGTGGTCCACTCAGATATGCTTACCTCTCGGCTATCAAAATGCCGCGTTACCGTTATGTCCCGGCGTCACAGACGGAGGAGGAGCCGTATTTTCTGAGAGACGATCTCTCCAGGATTGCTGTTGGAGTTGTTGTGCGGTTTAAGGTGTTGGCGGTACGGTTCAAGCAGGGAGAAGAGAGGTGGCGAGATAACGAATTTTACGTTCTTGCGTATTTGGAAGGCAATGATACCCTTGGACCCGTCTCTCTTGCAGGATCAGAGGATTCTTTGATATAAAATCTTAGGATAAATTGAGACAGATGATCATTCATATTCATTTGAGATTCTCTAGAGAAGTTTATTGATACTTGAGAGCCAACAAATTGCACTAAAATATACATATCAGTACTGTTTGTGAGATATGAATTTAGTCACTGAAAATATAACAAAAGACTGATGATGATGGTTTCTACTTTTCACAATCTTAATATCTTCTGCAATTTTGCGAATAAGCGTTTTGACAGAGACTAAATTGGTGGTATTTGTTTGCTTTCTTATGAGATTTATGAGACTCTTTTCCATTTCAAATTTGGACAACAGAGAGCACCTCCAATGAAAGATTATGGGTTTCTCAACCAAAAAGTTAGAACATCATTATCATAAAAGGTTTTCAACTTAGATTATGAGTGAATTAATGACGGTACAATAGAAAAAGTTTAAACACTTTTCTTAATAACCGTAAAAACGATAATTACCAAGAAACAAAAGAAGTGTTAAATGAAGAGACCGCTTTATTAATTGTGCTAAAATCATTTTGAAAAAGGGAGTATCTGAAGCAAACCAGATACAAAATTAGTCCAACTGAGGGAAGCCAGTGCTAGTTCAAACTATAAAAGAATGCAATGGTTCATATATCTTGAAACCTAGTAAAGTAAACATAAATCAAAATAGTTCATGCAAACCAATTCAAAAAAGGCTTGTTCAAGTACTTTCAGTGCCCTTATTACATTAACCAACTTTGCTTTCTTGATTTTAAAGCGGAAGCAAATTTATTCAGTAACAGAAAATGTTTTTCAAAATATGATAAGTAAAAAAAAGGGAAATAACCGCCACAAGTGACCTTAAGAAAATAAGATCAAACTTGTACTCATTCTTTGCATGTGGCTTCACATCTTTCTTATAGATGAAGATGAGGACGAAGCATGAGAAGTTTTTGCCCTTTTGGGTTCCTTCTCCGCATCTTCTTGCTCTTTAGACAATACAAACTGTGCCAAGTTTTCGTATTCCCGATCCAATCTGTCATTCAAACCAAAGTAAGTTGGAGAATAAATACGTGTATTGAGAAAATATTGACTACTCAAAAAAAGTATTCATCTGAAGCCAAGAATTATAGTCAGACGACTAAAATTGGAAAATAATTAAGTAAAAGAGATTAAAGTGAATACCTAAGGTTTTTGAGAGGTTCTGGACCAAGCTTAGCATAGCATACTGGACAACATGTCCACTCATGTTCTGTTATCTTGCCGTGGATGCAGTTCAAACAAACTGTTTACAAAGAATTAACAAGTCCATATATGAAGACAAACGTGTCAGGGCAAAATATGTGGATTGAAAATATAGATAAAACAAATGCGGATTGATACATGCAAGGTGAAGTGATATAACATGTATCTATGTGAGCAATTTACAACATATATATGAAGACAACGTGTGAGGGTCAAAATATTTCATCTAGTGAACAATAATACATGCAAGGTGAAGTAAATTAACATGTATATAGATGATAACTTGTCTATTCCTATAACTATTTGCTACGGAGTATGAAAGATGAATGAGATATATCTGCACAAAAGTATAAGGCTCATGATTAAAAACAAGTAATGAATATAAATTAATGCAGCACCAAACAAAGCAAAATCATGTAATCAAGAGAGAATTGATTGCTCACATATGTGCTCGCACACGGTTATTCCTGTGGCATAGTGAAATATCTTACGGCAGATAGCACAGGTCGCGTCACGTTTCATGTTCTCCAATACAAGAGGATCATACTCAACTTCCTCCTTCTCTTCATCTTCGTCATCGTCATCATCATCGTCATCATCATCATCATCATCATCATCATCATCATCATCATCTTCATCTTCCTCCTCCTCCTCCTCCTCCTCCTTCGTCAAATCTATGAGAACTGTCTCATCCTCCGTTCTCCCCTCATCATCCTTCGTCAAATCGACAAGAACCGTCTCCGGTCTTATGTTGTTAATTCCCAACTCCTACGGACAACAATCAAAAGCAAACGAAATCAAGATCTATTATTTAATATAACATGATTATCCGCTCGGATTACCGGATCGAGTTCGGATCTATAAAATGGTACTATAATTTTTAAGTTAAGATAAAATAAATAAAACCATGTAACAAAGTAACAAAACCGACATGTGCAGGTTTTTTTCAAAACAAAAAATTGCTACAAAAATTACAAATATTTTCAAATTTCAACGGTTGATGCGAACAAAGATTTGAGTGCTATATTATGGTGTGTTTTTTTTGTTCTGTTCGTTTTGTAATTGTAATGGAAAATGGGTGATTTTTTTATCATAAGTATGAAATGCATCTGATGACAAAAACATTTTTTATATCTTAAAGAAATTTAGCTAGTATGAACAGATATATTGTAAACATAATAGAGAATATATACACGTGTGAGAAATTGTTTGAGTACTCTTAACAATATACATAAGAAGTGAACATACCTCTCTATCCATTGAAGGTATTGCGGCTTGTAGATTTTCTCTGCTCTTCACCTTTACCTAACAAGATATATATATATAGTGGCAAAGAGATATTTTTTTAATATAATATTAATTAATTTATAAACCCATGATATCTTATAAATTTAGTAAAAAATATTTTTTTCTGAATTTCTATAAAATCATAGGTAGTCTACATGAACCATATCTCATAAACCTTTTCCTTCTACTTTTCAATATATAATTAGGTGTAAAAGTGCATGTATGAAATCTCAGTCTGATTAAAAAGATACTGAAGATAATACAGTATTACAGAATTATTCTAAATTTTAAATTAAAATGATAAAAAGTTTCCACACAAAAAAAATTCCAAAAAAATTCAGAATTTCTAAGAAAATAATTGTTAATATATAGTACTTGCATTCGAGCTAGTGGAAAATGATAATCATGTTCAACTAACATAATCAACTGCATAAGTTCAACATTTACACATTTTCAAAATGTGATTTCACCGAGTATACACCATTCACAAAATTTATATGAAATTGCTCCTTATGTTTTTTTATATAATCAATAATGTGTAATCTTGTAGCATTAATTTATGAATAATATAAGCTTACAGATTATTATAAAAAAAGTAATCAGTATTCTTAATTTTAGTTGGGAAATAATATGTCTTGGTTATATTCGAAGTATGAAAAACTCAATGATAGGAAATTAAGATCCACGAAATGAAACGTATAGAATATGCATACAATACTTGACAGCTTTTTTCTAAGAACATCAGTCACCAACAATGTTTTCGTTCCTATCTCTCCAATATTGCTGGATTCAGGAAGAGTTTCCTTATCAGTTCGACCATCCTTAACATCTTGAGGGTGACTATCATACAAAGTTGATTTGGTATGATCTGTTACCTTTCTACTCGTTGCAAGATTATTCACTCTTGCCTTCATCAGTTTTTTTCTTCGTCACTCTTCTCAACTGTGTTTGTAGAATCAGTTGATTTCACGTTTTCAGTTGTCTTCTTACTGTTGGTATTTTTGTTTTCCTACGATCATGGAAGACTTTCCTTTCTTTGTTTTCATTTTAGTCTTGGGATGAAGACACTGATCTCTTTTTCTCAGTTTCTATGTTTTCATTCTCATCGTGAGATAAAAGACTCTTCTTTCTTCTTTCTCCTTTTTCTTAGGCTCTTTCTCGTTTCTGTCTTCTTGAAACGGTGGCTCTTCTTTCTCCTTTTTCCCAACATGAATATGAACAACATAACGGTCACCATGATAAGTATGATAATTAGACCCAGTCTCCACATTGTTTCTTCACGACAGACCAAAATAAAAATTTCTTAAAAGTTATTTTTTAGACAGTTAACAGTTAACACATGTTTTTTAGATCAGAGAATTCTTACATTTTTAAGATCAGCCAGTTACATATATTTCTGTCGGAATAATTGAAACATTTATTAATGTGCCTAGTTTAATGCCTATTTTCTTCGAGAAGTGAAAAAAAAAAAAGAATCCTTTGTATCCTGTTAAGATCACTTCATACTGTTTCTCAGATATTGTTCACCTCAATCTTGTTGCTTCACTACATTTTTTAGTTAAAGTAAATTAGAAGCTTCAGTTTTAAGTACTTTCCTTTCAATTTCTTCATTTTGTTAATTCCCTTGCTCTGATCTAGAATTGAGCGGGTTGAATTAAAAGCTCTAACTTTAACCTTTTTTTGCAACTCATCATCATATTTGGTATCTGCATTTGATGGTCTTCTTAATGACATGCTACTCGTTTATAGGTTAGACTCATTTTGGGTTGCAATTTGTATCCTTGAACTTAGAATACAATAACAGAAAATGTTTTTCAAAATACGATAAGTAAAAAAAAAAAAGGAAATTCAGAAGATAACCGACGCCACAAGTGACCTTAAGAAAACTAAGATCAAACTTGTACACATTCTTTGCATATGGCTTCACATCTTTCTTCTAGATGAGGATGAGGACGAGGCTTGAGAAGTTTTGGCCCTTTTGGGTTCCTTCTCCGCATTTTCTTTTACTTTAAAAAGTACATACCGTGCCAAGCTGTTGTATACCGGATCGAATCTGTCATTCAAACCAAATGAAGTTGGAGAATAAATATGTGTATAGAGAAAATATTGACTAAACAAAAAAAAAGTATTCTAAGACCAAGAATAATAGTAAGACGACTAAAATTGGAAAATACTTAAGTATAAGAGATTAAAGTGAATACCTAAGGTTTCTGAGAGGTTCCGAATTACCAAACTTAGCATAGCATACTGGACAACATGTCCAGTCATGTTCTGCTATCTTGCCGTAGATGCAGTCCCAGCAAACTGTTTACAAAGAATTAACAAGTCCATATATGAAGCCAAACGTGTGAGGGCAAAATATGTGGATTGAATGATTGATACATGCAAGGTGAAGTAATATAACATGTATCTATGTGAGGATATATATGAAGACAACGTCTGAGGTCAAAATATTTCATGTAGTGAACAATACATGCAAGGTGACGTAAAGTAGCATGCATATAGATGATAACTTGTTTATTTCTAGAACTATTTGATACGGACTACGGAGTATGAAAGATGAATGATATATAT
This sequence comes from Microthlaspi erraticum, assembly GCA_902728155.2. Lineage (NCBI taxonomy): Eukaryota > Viridiplantae > Streptophyta > Magnoliopsida > Brassicales > Brassicaceae > Microthlaspi > Microthlaspi erraticum. The sequence goes on from CACVBM020001063.1 coordinate 883,999, forward strand.
ACACAAAGTATAAGGCTCATGATAATAAAAAAAAAAAAAAAAAAAAAAAAAACGAGTAATTTAATGCAGCAAAATCATGTAATCAGAGAGAATTGATGGCTTACATTTGTGCTGGCATACGGTTATTCCTGTGGCATTGCGATATATCTTAGAACAGATAACACAGGTCATGTCTCGTATCATTTCCTCCAATGAATCCTCCTCCTCCTCCTCCTCTTCCTCCTCATCATCTTCCTCCTTCTCAACCTCCTCGTCATCTTCCTCGTCATCCTCCTCTTCCTCCTCGTCATCTTCCTCATCATCCTTCGTCAAATCTATAAGAACTGTCTCCTTGTTTCTGCTCAAGTCCTACGGACAACAATCAAAAGTAAACGAAATAAAGATCTATTCTTTAATATAACATGATAATTCCATCGGATTATCCGATCGAGTTCGGATCTATAAAATGGTACTATAGTTTTTAAGTTAAGATGAAATAATTAAAACCATGTAACAAAGTAACAAACCCATGTCCGGGTTTTTTTTCTCAAAAAAATAATTGCTACAAAATTACAAATATTTTCAAGTTTCATCGGTTGATGCGAAAGAAGATTTGAGTGCTATATTATGGTGTTTTTTTTGTTCTGTTCATTTTGTAATTGTCATGGAAATGGTTGATTTTTTTATATCATGTGTATGAAATGCATCTGATATCTGACAAAAACATTTTTTATATCTTAGAGAAATTTAGCTAGCATGAACAAATATATTGTAAACACTATACAGAATATATATGTATGAGAAAATGTTTGAGTACTCTTAACAATATACATAAGAAGTGGACATACCTCTCTATCCATTGAGGTATGGCGGCTTGTAGATTTTCTCTGCTCTTCACCTTTATCTAACAAGATATATATATAGTGGCAAAGAGATATTTTTTTAATATAATATTAATTAATTTATAAACCCATGATATCTTATAAATTTAGTAAAAAATATTTTTTTCTGAATTTCTATAAAATCATAGGTAGTCTACATGAACCATATCTCATAAACCTTTTCCTTCTACTTTTCAATATATAATTAGGTGTAAAAGTGCATGTATGAAATCTCAGTCTGATTAAAAAGATACTGAAGATAATACAGTATTACAGAATTATTCTAAATTTTAAATTAAAATGATAAAAAGTTTCCACACAAAAGAAATTCCAAAAAAATTCAGAATTTCTAAGAAAATAATTGTTAATATATAGTACTTGCATTAGAGCTAGTGGAAAATGATAATCATGTTCAACTAACATAATCAACTGCATAAGTTCAACATTTACACATTTTCAAAATGTGATTTCACCGAGTATACACCATTCACAAAATTTATATGAAATTGCTCCTTATGTTTTTTTATATAATCAATAATGTGTAATCTTGTAGCATTAATTTATGAATAATATAAGCTTACAGATTATTATAAAAAAAGTAATCAGTATTCTTAATTTTAGTTGGGAAATAATATGTCTTGGTTATATTCGAAGTATGAAAAACTCAATGATAGGAAATTAAGATCCACGAAATGAAACGTATAGAATATGCATACAATACTTGACAGCTTTTTTCTAAGAACATCAGTCACCAAAAATGTTTTCGTTCCTATCTCTCCAATATTGCTGGATTCAGGAAGAGTTTCCTTATCAGTTCGACCATCCTTAACATCTTGAGGGTGACTATCATACAAAGTTGATTTGGTATGTTCTTGGTCGTACGGGGCCTCCTCTTTTTTCACGATTTATTTATGTTACTTTCCTCTTTGTCTGATCACTTTGTTTTCAAAATACCATCCTCGATATGTTTCCTTTCTACTCGTTGCAAGATTATTCACTCTTGCCTTCATCAGTTTTCTTCTTCGTCACTCTTCTCAATTGTGTTTGTAGAAGTTTATTTCACCTTGTTCAGTTTTCTTCTTACTGTTGGCATTTTTGTTTTCCTACGAACTACGATCATGGAAGACTTTTCTTTCTTAGTTTTCTCATTTTCTTTGTTTTCATTTTAGTCTTGGGATGAAGACACTGATCTCTTTTTCTCATTTTCTATGTTTTCATTCTCATCGTGAGATAAAAGACTCTTCTTTCTTCTTTCTCCTTTTTCTTAGGCTCTTCCTCGTTTCTTTCTTCTTGAAACGGTGGCTCTTCTTTCTCCTTTTTCCCAACATGAATATGAACATCATAACGGTCACCATGATAAGTATGATAATATGCTGGATTTATCACACTAAAAGGGTTTATCACACTAAAGATTTCCATTAATATGCTGGATTTAGTATTTATTTGTAGAATGTTTTTTTCGCTATAGTTTTTTCTTATTGCAAATAGCGTTACTGCCTACTTAATGATTGACTAGGGTTAATAAATCAACATGCATTTAAAAGATAACTTGATTCTTGTTAATCTTCTATGTACTCATTGAGAGATCTCAAAACCTTTGTTCTTATTTTATGAAATTTCTTCTTCTACTCTTGTCATGGTTTCTTTAATCATGTATGAGTAATTTTTTCGGGTGAAAAAGTATTTCAAAGAAGTTTTCATCGATTGTCCTTGTCCAGTTACACTTTTTTGTTCTTTTGCGAAAAGGGGTTGTTAAATTAGACTGTTATAGTTGAATGTTATCTTAGAATCTTTTCATATGTTTCTTACTTATTGCATAATTTTTTATTCGCGGCCTAGAAATTGATCGATCCTATATATGAAGATAGAGTCACGAAAGTGATCATCTGTTAACCTAAACTAAAATTTAGATGAGTTTAGTGTTATAAGTAACTTCTGATAGTTAGAATTATAGAGATTTGTAAATTTTATCAGTCTTGAATTTATGACGATAGAAATAGGAAAGTGATGCATCTGTTAACTATTTTCGTGACAAAAAAAAGATTATGAATTCTTTTTCTCGAGATAGATACATAATTATATTTTTTTTTGTCAAAGTTGAGTACATAATGTTTACATTAACATAATGGGGATGAATCGAAAGACCCATGAACATGCACATGTTCTTGTTCCCTACGCCTCTCTTGGGTCCTGAATTTAATAAATTCTCCCCCCACAGAACAATTCACACATTATTTATATTGTATTTATGTTGTTTATCTTCAGTGTGATAGTTACGTCCATTTTTATCATCTACGAATTGTACTATAATCTATGCTAATATTTCTAGACTTTGTAAATATTTTTATGTGAATGTTTTCATATTCATGATAAATGTTTAGCTTTAGTTAAAATATTATAATTTTAAAATGATTACTAGTTCGGAGATCTTTTAACAAAAAAATGATTACTAGTTGGGAAAAGTTTCAAAGGAGAATAAAGATAAATTATAAAACAATTACTACTATTACTTTAAATAATTTTCACGTTTAAATATTGTAAAATTAGATATGCTGTTAGCATTTCAAATAGAAAGAAAAAAAAAACTCTGTAAAATAATTATCACAATTACACTTCAAAAAATTGATTCTATACTGTGACATGAGATGAAACAAAACACATATATTTGAAGTTTTGATCTTCTGGTCAAATACAATTCTGACTTATCGTAAACAATTATACTTCCCTATATACCCTCCAATATTAAAAATTACCAATTGAACACATAGGACCATAACAATACAAACTAACAATTTAAGAACTCATCATGCATATCATTTTCATTTTAATGTTCAGGATCTGTTCTTGCACTTCTCCATTGCTCTTGGAGCTGAAACCAATTAGAGTAAAACAAAAATAAGATCCATAATTGAAATTATAACTTTTTAAGAATAACTTAAAGAAACGAATAGTGAAGAAAACGTACCAAGTCCTATAGCTTCGGATCCTTTCATAATGCGCAAACGTTTGCATGACTCGATAAACATCCTGAGATAAAAATTTAGGTTCTGGTTAACTAGGAATGAATCTTGATTAGTCACTATAAATATTCTTTGGAATGTTATATTAATAACCAATAACGAAATTTATGAAAAGAAATTGGTGTGCCAGCTACAAATGAGCCAACATATAGATATAGTATATAATTTGAAGATGTTCTGTCCCATGCCAACCAAAAGCATGGCTGTGCGTACTTAAAGCACATGGATTTCAAGTATCCTTTGGTCTTTTCTAATCATCAATATCGACTAATCTTGATTTTCTCGAGTTGGAGAATAGTTCTGTTCCTATACTATTGATGGAAAATAATGATTGAGAACAAAAAAAAAGAGGCAATTAATTTAAGCAAAAAGATGGAGGAAACTCACGGCCAGGGGACATCGCCAACGAGCATCCAGTCACCATCTTTATCCTCGTAGCTTGGAACATACTCAGAACTGTTCAACAGATCCATCACTTTACTCTCGTTCATAAAATTTATCATCCCTTGTGCTCCATAACTCCCTATAATAATTCCAAACCCCCACATTTATCATATTAGTTAAATACTACTGTATCATATAAAGATGGTAAGACCTCCATGCCGCGAAAAAAATAAGAAATAAAGAAAAACAGTATTACTTCAAAAGCAAACGAACAATCGAAGCCTCTATGTGTAAATGCGTACCCATAGTAAAGGAGCTGAGCATTTTGGTCAAGGCATCAGAAAGATCCTTGTAGCTTTTGTACATCTTGAGGTCAACCTTTCGAAGATAAGGAGCTCCATCCATGGAAACCTTCACAAAGCCGACAATTCCTCCTCCTCCACCGCCGCTAGATGCCTCCTCCCCTTCGCTGCTCTTCGGTTGAGCCATAACATTTTTCCGGTAGTTCCTCACAGGTGGCCAACCTACCACTTGTGCTCTACATACAATACAACAACACACACACCCAATAATTTTGTTATTTGTGCCTTCATAAAATTTTCTTTTATAGATATGTAGTTCAAGAAGATATATATAAATCCGGAAAATAAAGTCATCTTGTGAGGAATTTTACTGTAAAGGGAACTTACTTAGTAGGAGGCTTAGCAGGGTCTTTGAGCAGAATCTTCTCCTCCACAGGTCCTTGTTTGTTAGAGTGAAGACTAAATTTGAGATCAACGGTCTCAGAGAAGCCTCTCTTGTTCCCCACACTCGACTTGGTCGGAGTCTCCACAGCTTGTGCGCCTCCGGGGAGGCCAAGCGAGAGCTCTGTCTCCTTAAGGTTCATCTCTTTCTTTCTTTAATTTTTGTTGTTATAATGGAAATACGTCTCGCTTTATCTCTCTCTCTCACTGGTTGGGGAAGAGGAAATGGGAAAGGAGAAGATGCGATAATATAAGAGAAGAGAAGAGTTGAATATCCTTTTACATAAAAAAAAATATATATATATATAATAATAATATAAGAGAGAGAGAGAGAGAGAGAGAGAGAGAGAGAGAGAGAGGGGCTATACTGTAGTTGTAAATAATCTAATTTATGTATGAATACAGGATTTGCTGATTTGGGATAACCCAATTTTTAGTTTAAAATGATAGAGAGAAGATTGTTCTATATTGTGTATATGCATGTGCATGCAATCCCTACATTTTCTTGATATGTGGGGTTCGCAACAAGTGACCTTTTACCAGACGGTGGTATTTTATAGTATGTACCATATCGTTTTGTATTCGAACCAAATATCCAAGTCAAAGTAAATAAGTATGATTTTTCATAATTTTTGTTAAAATATGATTTTTCATAATTATTCCAAAATAACTTTACATATATATATATATATATATATATAGATTAATTTTTGAAATATAGAGATATGTTGAACTATGAGTTATATATACTTATGTAAAACTCCCTCCGTTTCAAATTAATTGTCATTTTGGAAAAATGTATATGCAATTATATAAAGTGTTTTGAGTTTAATACATCCATATAAATATAGATGAGGAAAATGTGTGAAAAGGAGGGAGTGTAGTTTATAAGAAGATATATATGTATATCAGTATATATGACATTTTATATTTATTCTAAATAGATAAATTAAATTTCAGAAAATAGTGCAAAAGTTTTTTTTTTTTTTTTTTATAATACTACTAGTTCTCATAGAATATTAGATATTTTCGTGTATATTCGGATTATAACATTATTATATCATAATACATTTAAGTACTTTCGATTTTGGAGTCGATTCAAACTTCTTTGGATGTGCTCTCGAAAAGTTTGCTAATCTATTCATTCCACCCCTCATGAAAACCTAATGTATTCAGAAGGAAGTCACTACCATCGAACAGAAGGTATGAAGTTATTCAAAGAACACTTCTTAAATTCTTCCATGAAGCGTGTTGTAGTAGGAGAAGAGAACTTCGATGTCCTTGAAACTTGGGTGAATAAGTTTTTTAGCACGTAGAGGATGAGCTGCTAAATGGTGGCACGTCATGTACGCAGCTTTTACTTTTTTCCTTAGTGTGAATTATGGATCTAATGTGAAGAGCCAGTTGATGACAAAAATGAAGTAAGGTGTTCCTTAATACTTGGATATCATTACAAATGATAACAATTTGGAGATTCAGTTTGATGACTTTAGAAAAAGCTACAAAATCTTTATATCAGAAGTTTGGGATAAGTTCAAATCTGCATATCCTTTCTTTTACATTTTGAGATGATCAAACAGACTGTACTGAGAGAGATTTATCCGACAGATCTCTGGGAATGCGCTGAGAGACTGTGCTGAGGGAGTTTTATATGACCAAGAAAATAATGGAAGGGTGTTCGTTTTGCAACATATGAGAAGTTCACTTTAACAAAAAAAAAAAAACATATGAGAAGTTCATGGCGTTGGAGACAATATACGAATTTTTTATTGCTTCATGTAAAGGTAAAATCTATACAAGAGTTCACATTGTTTTACAAGGCCTGTAATTTAAACACATACAGAATCTATCTGACAACATGTCTACTAATGTGTGCATTGATGAATCTAATGATTTAATGGTTTCTTTAATTGTCTCCATCGGTCAACTGTTCAAGAATCACATCATGTGTATACACCAAGTGGAATTAGGCGGTAAAGAAACATTAATCGTACTTGGTCAACATTATTGTATGATTAATCGCATTTGGTCCTCAAGGGCTTATCGATTAATTAATTCTACTTTCTAGAATTTCGAAGTCAGCATTATAGACCAACTAAGTTTAATTATAATCACTAGGTTTGAAGCCCCGCTCAAGCGCGGGGTTGTTTGCGATAATTTTTCTGTTTAATTTTATTTATACTTGTTGATTTGAATTATGATGGTTTTGTTTTAATTTTCATGTTTTTGTTATATTTTGAGTTAACTCAACCAATAACATTAAAAAAATATGAAAAATTTGTTTTTTTATATAATTTTATTAAGATATTAACACCTCGTTTTATCTATTAAGAATTTAAGATATTTTTAAATTTTTAGCATGTTATAAATATTATATTTATTTACTTCTATTAGACAATAAACATGTATATGCATTTGACTCAATGTTAAAAAATTTAAACATAATGTAAAATCGCATTTATCCGAAAAATAATATGTATATTCTTTTACATATTTACTTTGTTGTGGTAGCATGTGAGCCTCATGACCAATGATTATTTTCTATTATGTTATTTTTGTAAATATAAATTATATTTTTTAAACAAACATATTACAATCCTTAAATTTTTTATGTTTTTCACTGCAATTAAATTTACATATAAAAACTCGACTTCTATTTGTCAAAAAAAAACAAATTATCACTCTAATTTTTCATTACCTTTTATTATCTTAATTAATTTATATTCAAATTTTTAACTTGTAAACACATTATAACATTTTTAAATAGGATAAATCATTTGAATAAAAAGGTAAATATATACTATTTCAAGTTAAATATTTATTTACTCCATCTTTATTTTATATTCCAACTTTTTGATAAATTTTTAACATCAAGTTATCACATACTTTATACTAATTAATTAATTATTTGTGTATTTTTCTTAGTTTTATTTATATTTAAAATATGAATAAATGTAAAGAAATATGAATAGACATATATTTAATAAATATTTGAAATACAATTTAATACTTTTGTGCTGATGTGGACACTCTAGAAGGAGAGAGCAACTCCCTAATTATATATAAGATTGATGCCTATATCTATAAATATTTTACTTCAATTTGAACCATTTTCTATTGTGACAAAATATTTGGACCAGTTTTTCTTAACATCTTCCTGAAATTCCGTAAATGAAGGGGGCAATTTTCGGAAAATATGCTTGTTCGGTTGTCGACTAATCATTATCAAAGTGTATAATTTATTGAAAGTAAGCTTTGCTTTCCGAACCTTCCAATCATGTGGTTCAAGTATAATCCACATGAACGTATAACTTGTCCGACGAAAAGGGTGGGTAAGTGACTATATTTATTTGCATGCTCACTTACATTTTCTTAGTTCATGAGTATTATAATCAATATTTTCATATCATTGATCTTAGTTAATCATTGGATACCAAAACTAATATAGTTAATAAAAATTATAATGGGCCGTTCCCGTTCACAAATTAAGAAACAAAAAGTATAAAGAGCACATGAATTTTACAGGCGACCTTAACATTATTATTCCACCCATTGTTTTGTGGTCAGGGATGATATTTATTTTTTAGATGCGTTATAAAATTCCAACGGTACCTTACCTAATCTTGTCATAACCTAATAATGAATACTTTGCATAAACCATATCCAGCAAAATTGATATTCAACTCTGATGAACATATTTGTTTTGTAAAAAAAAACATATTAAACTTCACAGTATAATCAAGTATGTATAGTAATCATGATCCCGCCAATTCAATGTAATCAATAGTATTATTATTTATAAAAGTTGGAATTGTTTAGTATCTATGGAATGATGACCTACTCGAACAAAAACGCATCGTAGTTTTATTTTTATTTTGTTCTTTATGATAACCAGAGCAATCTCATACTGACAGCAATAGTGTCCGGAGTCGTTAAAAAGAAAGTAAAAAAAAAAAAAAAAAAACAGATTTGCTTACAATTGGACCACCAATTCTTACTACAATGCATCTACAATAAGAGGGAAAACAAAAAATCTCGATATCTAATCTATACCCACAAGAAAACACCTCGTTCTAGTCAAAGAACTCTTTCAATTGAAACCTCATTAGTATGGTGAAGATAGAGAGACAAGTCACATCCAACGGAGGGTAAAGAAACATACCAAACCCCAAGGCTATGTTTTTGCCTTGTCAACATCCTTCACTCCCAATTAACCCATTGTTTCTGTCACCCCCACCCTTCAAAGTCTCATTCATTAGTCCCATTTTTGTTATTGTTCTCTTTTTATAATTTTCAAAAACGAGTTTAAACCAAAAAAAAAAAAAAAGATGAAGATCACAGTCTTCCTTCTCGTGGAGCATCTTTCATACTCCTCATCTTATTCGCTGGCCATCTTCCCAACCACAAATTCATCTCTGCATAAACACCTTTCAATATCTGATTCAACATATGCACTTGTCCCTCAAATTTATTTCCTCATCAAATCCTCTTGTTTTCTTCTTGGTTGGTTAATTATTGCATTCCAGTCAAATCTCTCCATGCATTTATATATTGGGTTCTAGTCTTATCTATTTCAAGTTCTAAAAACATGAGGTGTAAATTTATAAAACAAAACTTTTGTGGATGTTATTAACGGTTGAAAAAGGTGAAGAGTGGATATCATATGACTACGTGGATCTATTTTTCATTATACAATCCATGCAAGACTTCTGGTTTTTAGCCATGGACTTAAAGTTGTTCTATAAATATGCTGGAGAAGTTATTTTGAAAGCAATCGTTACAAACATTTAGCTTGTTCTTTTACTTATGATGCGTATTAAAAATCTACCTCTGATTATTCCTAATTATTATTTTTATATGGCTCACCTATATTATATAGAGTTTTTAGTTCGAAAAACGGTAAAGGTCGCTACTTGGACTGAAGAAGCATATATATCCAAGACTAGTGTCGACGATACTATCCAAAAAAATTCCAACTATATATATAAACATGAGTATAATCAGAGAAAGATCGCTCTAGTGTCTTCTTAATTTATCAAAAAAAAGATGGCTTCTTCAACTAAGGTATTTGAGATGATTAAAAAAAAAATTGCAATGAGTTAATTAACAAATATAACTATTACTTATTAGAGCTGATTATGGCACACATGTTACAAAAGATTTGCCACCTTTTTTTGTTAAAGTAAGATTTTCCACATGTTACACCTACATATGGTTTTTAAATTTTGTTACTAGCGAGTCCAAATTCTCCAAAAACTTATATTTTTGAAACGCATAGATTGATGGTTAACAAAAACGACCAAAATTATTTTTAACAGCTTACTATTTCTTTTTAGTTGAACTAAGATACTACATGGCATTCACGAGGCACAAGTGGCTGAAACACGAAGAAACGAACAATATGAACTATCGAAAGTAATGAGAAAATTCAACCTTAAATTTGTTCATGCTCTAAGAAGTGCCAAATAATATAACTAAGGTGATAAGATTATATATATATATATATATATATATATATATATATATATCATACCACTTTCGTAGATTAGTCAACGTTCTTATATAGTATTTGATAAGGGATGACTAGACAAGACGAAGACACGTCCAAACAAGATAGTGAATGACTGGTAGAAGGAGATTTATTAGATGGTCCGGGTTATATTGTTAAGCCTTTTTCATAAACTTACAGGTGTTGGATACATATGATAAATCGATCTCTTGTGGTCTCTCCTGTGACCACAACATATAGCACTTGACCACGTGATTTTAAATTACCAATCAATTCGCATTTTGTATATATATAAAACCCTAAAATATGTATGCCAAACAAAGCATTAAATTCTTACATCTATCACACCATAGATTTTAAATCCAAGTTCAGCCTGATTGCAAGATTATCTACCCATTATGTTTCATACTTCATAGTGACCACAATGTGGACCAAGTGAGGTTGATCATGGGCCTAGACCAATAGTCAAACTTATATGTTAGTAGAAAGAGATATATAACATCTAAATTAATTCATTAGTTGTAACAACGTATTGATAATTGTGAGACATGTGTAACACTTTTGGTAGAGAAATTCACATGTATGTTCTGACACGCGTGACATTGGGACATGTTATTAATAGTCCTACCAATGAAATTGACTTGTTCAAAGTTGTAAATAACACCAAAAGACAGTCGAGCAAGTGAATTAGACTTTAAGCATCTTCTCCCAATTTCGACTATCGAATGTTATCCATCTCATAAACGACATCGAGGACATATTTTACGTCATCTTTCTTTTTTGTGTAAAAATATTTAATATTATTATCTTTCTGTTACCAATATTAGAAGGAAATAAAACATAACTCTATAGAAATGATATATGAGCAGACACGAATTTGATAACTAGATAACTAATGGAGTACATATTAGAGTCAGTATGGATTACCTATGCACTGAAAAAGAATAAATTTGATTCCAATCTTTCACACTTGTTTAGCAGAAAGCAATATTTTTCTTAAAGCAAGTATGTAAAATAAAATAAAATTACCAGCGACGTAATTTCAAGTTTTCAACACCTTAAAAAAATTTAGTTGTGTTTCATGGTCTCCCTGCAACTTCAAGAAATTTAAATTTTCTGAAAATTAGGGCTCGTGTGAGTTTTGGTAATTCTGAAAACTTTGGGAAAGCAACTGGATTTGTACTTATCACGCACAATCAATGATGGAGGATATGTTTTTCCCATGGAACTTCCTATTGTGGACATCATTGCTTTCCATTGGGAGTCCAATGACGACAAGTTTGCCTTGCGGCGATTGACCATGTTAGTTTCTACTATGTGAAAGGAAGTGTTTCAAAGCTAATAACTTTGAAAGCCAAGGAAGTTGATGACTTTGTTCTTGACGCCCAGAGACCAGTATATACTAATCTCTTACATTATGTATACAGTTGTTTATTTACTTTTAAATTAGTGATTCCGTTAGAATCAACTGTTACAATATATAATTAGAACATTCAAAATAGATTTCTTGTAAGTGCAGCTTACTCCTGATTTTGACCACTCTAGGATTCTTGGATCTTAATGCATGTGTGAATAGCGTTCATACATTCAATGATTTATATGTTTTGGATCTGATCTTAAGCTACCTATGTCTATGGTGCATTGTTTTAACAAATAATGTCAAATAATTATTTGACTTTCTTAAGAAGACAAATTTAATTTACCCTAGTGGTTCAATTTCTATTACTTGATAATTAGTGTAACTCAGGATTATAAAACAAGGTCCTACAATACAAAGCATTGATATAAATAGGAGAATCTGGCATTGATAATATGATTCTTAATGTTGGTAGAACCAGAGACATCAGACATGGTTTAGGACCATGGTAGGGGCTGACCATAGATAAGCACATCCCTTTGCTTAAAGATGTTTCAACGTGATATTATTTCTAAAATAAAGTTGATATATTTTTTGTGAATTAAGTAAACCACAATTTTTATTTTTCATTTTATGTGGATTTAGCAAATACCAAAAGAAATCAGAGGAAGAAAAATAAGATTTTTTATTTTTATTTAATACGAATTTTTTTTCTTCCTCATATGTTTTAAGCAATTATTGGTGAAAACTACTGAAGTTCTACTATTCAAATATACCATTATATAAAGAGAAAATTCCACAAAAATACATGAGAGTAAACTTTGATGAAATTTCCAACGAGAAAAAGAGTTTTTTTTTTTGTTTTTTAACTCCCTGATTCAAGGTTGAACCTGTAGTGTGTGGATGCTTACGAAAATTATTTATAAAAACTTTGAAGAATAACCCGAAAACGTAGTTAGTTTATGAAATTCCGAGCTGTTCAAATTTCATTTGGCCCATTCTAATACGGTGGAATGGCCCATTTCGTAACTTGTCGAAGTTTGTGTTTTTTTTTTTTCCGAAGTTTCGTAACTTCACGGGATGGGAATGACTTTCATACATACAGGTGCTGCAATGCTTCATGGAAGTCGTCTCGATATCCAAAACCAACATATTCTGAAAAACAATGAATCGAAACATCTCAAAGCTTATTTTTCATAAAAACCGCCAATTTTCCTTTAAATTCAAATCGAGTACCACAAATCCAAAGCACACGTTCCTCACATCACAAATTTCAAATTCTATTACTCTCGCGAGGAAAAATAAAAGTTTTTTCCAGGTTCAAATAACCACGTATTTTACCTTTATGTAAAAATTAGATTAAAACAAATACCTAACTAGACCAAGTAACTTGTGATGAGTACTCTTTTTGGACTAATCAAATACAAATAACAACTTTAATTACTTGAACGGCCAAACTGGATAGCAAATACCTGAAAATTATGAGAGTATTTTCCCCATGCCCGACCCTAATTTTAATTCATTGTATGTATATGGATTATGTTTTGTTGTTAAGTGGAACACTATAATATATTGCTAGCTTCAAAGTCTTGTGTTCAACAATTTAGAACTTAAGAGTTGGCGGTAGTCAAACCGGTTTAATTTACAAAATGAGGTTCAAAAATGACACCCTTGATTTGATAACTTGGATCGTTGTGGCTCAGCTTTGTCATTTATCTTATATATTTGATTTTGGACCATATCTTTTTTTCTATATATTCCAAATTTTGTTCGGAAATCACACGAGTGTAAAAGGTACCTACATTGTAACATGTCACATGCATAGTTTCTTGTAAATTAAATGCACACGCTTATACGTGCATCTGTTATTCGACATTTATGTAGTTGTATAGCTTTAATGAATATTCATTCTCGGTTGTCAAAAAAAAAAAATGAATATTCATTCTCGAATTAATTTGGTAAACGAGCTGATCTAGATAAATGTTATCTATCATGTAGTAGCCAAGCCAATCGTAGTGCGAAACGTGAATCTAGGACCCCTAAAGAGTTATGCGAAGAAGCATTTTCCGCGTCAATGCATGTGAACCTCAAAATCTATCAAGCACAGAAGAAACGATCGCAACATACAGAGGTGACGTCTTGTAATACGTCTGGTTCACTTTCTGCGGGTATAGTACTAAAGACATCAAATTATATTTATATCTATTTCACAAAACGTCGTGATTCGTGAACCATGTACAATGGCGTGCAGTAAAAACATGTTTAACAGTTCTCTAACCATTTATTACGACCCAGTCTTCTAAATTGTTCCCAAATTAGATCAAAGGGTATACAACCAGGGAAGTACAAAAAGAAATAAATCAAAATCGAGAAATTAGTTTCAATATATTTTTCTAACTATTATTCAACAAAGTACTTATTATCTTCTAACAAAAAGCAAAAAAGAGAGAGAACACGTAAGAGGAATGAGAACCAAGTGTGTGTATTTTACATCAAAGTCGAGAGAGAGAGCAACAGCATGTTCATTGTCTGCCCAACACCCCCAAAAGTGTTCACCGTTGAATTGCGTCACCCATTCCCTCTGACTTTTGCACGCTCTCAAGGTTTAACATACCACACGATTTTGAGAAAGGAAAAAAATAAACTATTCTATCAAAAAATAAATCTTTTAAGTTGCAATGAAAATTTTGATAGGTCTGATTGTGTAATTAATTTTGGAAGAACTTCTGCTCGCTACACGAATTAAAGTGTATGATATGGTTATATATCTGAACTAAAACAATATATATGTTTAGCTACATGAACTAAAAGACATCATGTAGATCTATTTTTGAAGATTTAAAGTTTAGTTCAGAGAATTCAAGTTTATGTTATTTACTAGATTAGGCCTCGCGTATACGCGGGTTTATTTATTTTTTATTTTTAAATTATAGAAGAATATTAAACAAAATTTGATCACTTTCAAAAATAAGTAAAATAATATTAAAAACCCGATAACAAATCTCTAAATAAATTAAGATATGTAATATTTTTACATTTTTATTTTTAATTAATGATAAGAAATAGAAAGACTTACATGTGTCTAAATCTAATCGACTCATTAATTTATGAAACTTTGATTATTCCATTGATGAAATCTTTATTTTTAATATTGTTTTACCTAAAAAAAATAGAAAATTAAACTATTTGATATTAGAAGATCGGTCTATTATAAAATTTATTTTTTACTATTATTTAGTTCCTTGATAATTATTTTGTTAGTTTTCTATTTATATTGTTTCTTTTTCAATTTTTTTTTGCCTCTAACCATTATAAATTTTCATTTTCATTATCATTATTCGTTAGTTGTTTTACAATTATTTTGTTAATTTATTTATTTGTGTTACTCTATTTTTCCAATTTTCTTTTGTTGCTATATGTCATCATCTGATCAAGTTTTAGACACATATAGCGATCTAGAATTAAGTATTCTTCATTGATATCTTGAAATTTTAAAGATATGATTTTTTATTTCTTAATGAGAAAATAAACTTAAAAAAAATATAGTTTGTATATATTGTTTTTTTTTTCCTTTCCGTAATGGGAATATGTTTTTTATTCATTTTCTTATTGGATGTAACATTTTTTTAATTATTTTTAATGTTTTTTCTGAATAGGATTATATTTATTAAATTATTTTAAATTTTAATATGTGTTTGGATAATCTAAATTTTATATTAAGATATGAAAAATACGATTTTTTTCTTATTACTATAATAGATAAAAAAAAAATTCAGTTTTCCTTTTTCTAACAATTTTTTTAGTTATTTTTTTTTTCTTTTTTTTCGCAAGAAACTTTATAAGTTTTTTTTAACAGCATACTTCACACTAAAATCTCAAATTTCGACGATATTTCCTTTGGCGATTTGATCTCCGGAATTTTGAAGTAGTGAATGATGCACAAAAACTTGAATTGTGTTTTCCTGTTTGAAACAAAAATAAAACTTTAATGTTAATTATGGTTATATATATAATATGTTACTAACCTTTTCATCAAGTAGTAGAAGCTCAACTCTCATAAGAATATTATTTTCTTTAGGATTTCTAGCTTCCCACTTTCGAATAACATGTACTATAGTACGGCGATAATTTGGATTTCGGTCCAATTGACCTATAGTAGTACAAAGACATGATTTTTAAATTAGAGAAAGAGAATCAGAGAAATTTGATGAATTTGCTTTGATGAGTTTGTGAATGAGAAAAAAAACTACTGTAACTTTGTATTTATAGGTGTTCTATAACATATTTCATGCAGATATAGGAAATTTAGTTTACGTTCCTATTCCATGTACTAATAGGATTTTATTTATTACATTATTTTCAATCTTATTTTATATAATAAGACATGTGTTTGGATAATATAAATTTGATGAATGGGAAAACCTTTTTCTGTTAGGATATGACAAATATTAATTTTTCTTTTTTAAAAATATAATAGATTAAATTTCGTCTTTTTTAGTTATCCTTTTTCTAGTATTTAAAAAAAAAATCTTTTTTCCCATAATACACATGTCACGATCTTAACGGATATAATCTTCAAAGTGACACATGTCGTGATCCTATATTTTATAAAAATCCTACGTGTCGCAACCACATTGCGCGCATCCAGCTTTATATAATAAGATATTATGAAAAATTATATGAATGGGAAAATAACACCTACGATATGAATTAGATATTTTTCTTGAAGCAAACCGAATCATAAATAGTTGAAAAGAAAAATCAAATCATAACCTTGTGCCATCGTGTGGTAGACAGGTAGAGAAGTTCGCTTACATTTTCCCTTTTTCTTTTCGTTGGATTCTTTACTTCTTTTGACCATAGTAAGAGAAAGAAACGGCTAAGATCTCGCGTACGCAACTGGCGGAGACAAATCAGGACCGTTGAAATCAGAAAGAAACGCGTCTAAAATATATATTGTCCCACCTTTGTCCCCTTGCCTCTCACTTGCCCCCTCATGCTCCCGACAACGTCATAATTCCCCATCTCTCTCTTTAACCCTAATTTCTAAGCAAGTTTCCTTATATATCTCTCTCTCTCTCCCTCTCCGTTTCACAATCCCACAAGCAAACTCCATCGCAATTCAAGGATCTGATCTAACCAAGAAGAAGAAGAAGAAGAAAAGAGATATTCCACGAAACAAGAAGTCACAAGCATCTAGTGAGAGAACATGGCGTATGAGGAAGTCAACAATGAGCTTAACCTTAAAGACACAGAGCTTCGTTTGGGATTGCCTGGAACAGAAGAACAACAAATAGAAGTTTCTTGCGTCCTAAGTAACAAACGGAAGTTTCAAAACAACGACGAGAACAGCCTGAAAGAAGAATCTTCTCCTTCTCCTGCCAAGTAAGTTTGAGATCTGAAATTCCTTTTTTAATCCAAAGATTTGACTTTGATCGGTATACTAATGATGAATCTTGATTTGTAAACTTCAGAACACAAATCGTTGGTTGGCCTCCAGTGAGATCAAACCGGAAGAACAACAACAACAACAAAAACGTGACTTATGTGAAAGTGAGTATGGACGGAGCTCCATATCTTCGTAAGATAGATCTCAAGATGTACAAAGACTATCCTGAGCTTCTCAAGGCACTAGAGAGCATGTTCAAGTTCACAATTGGTGAATACTCTGAGAGAGAAGGATACAAAGGATCTGGATTTGTACCGACTTATGAGGACAAAGATGGAGACTGGATGTTGGTTGGTGATGTTCCATGGGACATGTTCTCTTCATCTTGTCAAAAACTCAGAATCATGAAACGATCCGAAGCTCCTCCTGCTTTATGATCCTGTTTTCATATCAAAGTTTCCTACTTTATTTAGAGATCTTTTAGATATCAAAAAGTTTGATGTAAAGAAAGAAGAGTTATGTACAATAGGATTACACATACGTCATAGATGTAAAACTGGATTGTTGATTCTGTAAGATCATTTTTGATTATACGAGTTTATATTTATGCTCGCAGATTCGAGTTCATACGAAAACTTACTCAAATGTAAAAATTTAATCAAAATATGTATAATTGCTGCTACCATAAACAATAAAGTTTGGGGATAAGGAAAAATATGATATTTCGATTAAGAAATGCGCAAATTTTAATGGATATTGACATCGAAAGTTTTCGACTTTTTCTTTGTTTATTTGGATGGCGAAAATCTTTACTAACCCAATCACTTGCTCCACCAAATTGGGATTTGACTTTAGCTCTTCTCATCGTCATCTTCGTCGCACAAGTTTCACTCTTTCACTCACTCAATCTCCGTAAGCTCTCTCTTCTTCTTATCAATCTCTCTCCCGATCTCTGTCTTTCGCACGAATTTAGTATAGTCGATGGTTATTCTTTGATGGGTATCTTCTGTTTGATAGTTTCCAATCCGAAAGTTCCATACTTTGATCGGTTTTCGTATGCTCTGTTTCTAACGAATTCGAAGCAAATCATATCTGATTATATTAGTTGTTTTGAAAATAATGGATGATGAATCTGATTACTGGACTCGTTTTGCAATCATTATAGATTCGTGGGTTGACTTGTTTTCAGTTGCAAAGCTTGGATTCGAAGATTTGCAGCCATGGATTCTTCTGGAACTAACTCAGCGAAGGAAGTGAATGTTGGCTTAGACGCAACTACTGAGGAAGCTTATGCCACACAGTCAAAGTTACTTAAAGAGTTCATAAGCATTCCCAGCATTGACAAAGCTTGGATTTTTAATTCTGATTCTGGTATTGACTTTTTTAACATAATCCAAAGCTCCAAACTTTGAGACTTTCAATTTATTTAAAGAGTAAAGAGTTAATTGTAAATCATCTGACCAAAAAAAATGAGATTTTGACTTTTCAAAATGTTTGTATTGTAGGTCCTCAAGCAATGGTTGCTATGAGTCAAGCAAACCTTTTGGCCAATAAAAAGAGGAAGTTTATGTTATCAGGTCACATCTCAAAAGAGAGTAACCAATCTGTAAACTTTCACTGGGCGTCATTTCCCATTGAGATGACTGGTGTATCAGCTTTTGTCCCGTCTCCATCTGGTTTGAAGCTCCTTGTGATTCGTAATCCGGAAAACGAATCTCCTACAAAGTTTGAGATATGGCGTTCGTCTCAGCTAGAGAAAGAGTTCCATGTTCCACAGAAAGTTCATGGCTCTGTTTACGTTGATGGATGGTATATAACCTTTTGAGCTGATTTTAACGACTAGTTTCTTGGAGAAGTAGAAAAAAATGAGTGAGGCTTGTGTGTGTGTGTGTGATGCAGGTTTGAAGGAATCTCTTGGAACTCAGATGAGACTCGTGTTGCTTATGTAGCTGAGGAACCATCTCTTCCCAAGCCTACATTTGACCATCTAGGTTGTTACAAGAAAGGAAACTCTTTGGAGAAGGATATTGGTAGCTGGAAAGGTCAAGGAGATTGGGAAGAGGAATGGGGAGAAGCATATGCCGGAAAAAGGCAGCCTGCGCTGTTTGTTATCGATGTTGACAGGTTTCATCAGTCTCTCCACAAGAAAAGACCAGTTACTTGGTCTTTACATTTATCTGATGGTTTGTTTCTGTTGATAGTGGAGAGGTTGAGCCAGTCAAAGGAGTTCCAAGATCGATAAGTGTTGGACAAGTTGTTTGGAGTCCAAACAGTAAAGGCTCAGCTCAGTATTTGGTTTTCGCCGGGTGGTTAGGAGATAAAAGAAAGCTTGGTATTAAGTACTGCTACAACAGACCTTGTGCAGTATATGCGATTAAGTTCACTGACGTTTCATCAGGATCAGATGAAGGAAAGTGAGTTTGTGGCCTCTATAACTCACTTAGAAGACAACTTGATCATTCATCATTTTCAGAGATATATCTTATAGAGTTTGTTTTTACTTGTGTTCCAGAGATGATGCAAACAAAGCATTCCCTATTCATAACTTGACTAAGAGCATAAGCAGCGGTTTTTGCCCTCGGTTCAGGTTTTACATCTAACGAAATTCTTTTCTTTGCCTTTTGAAGTTACTAAAAGCATTGTTACTCTGTTTATAACTGAGCATTCTGACAGATGTTAACATATGATCTGCTACATTTTTCCCTTCTCTCACAGCAAAGATGGCAAGTTTCTTCTGTTTGTATCCGCAAAGACTGCTGTTGATTCCGGGGCGCATTGGGCAACTGAGTCACTTCACAAGATCGACTGGCCAAGTGATGGGAAACTTCCTGAGTCAGCGAATATTGTTGATCTGGTGAGATTACACAGACCTTTTTCTCCCTGTATGTATAGGCTTTAAACTTTCTTTGAGCTGACCACATTTTGTGTCTTAACAAAATATGAATCTTTCTAAACAAAAATATGCCAAATCTCTTATAATGCAGATTAAAGTTGTGAATTGTCCTGACGACGGTTGTTTCCCTGGGCTCTATGTTACTGGCCTTCTGAGTGATCCGTGGCTGTCAGATGGACAAACTCTTATGTTGTCTTCCTACTGGCGTAGTTGTCGAGCAATACTCAGCCTCAATTTGCTAAGGTGAGTGATGATGAATAGATATAAAAGGTTTCAATATTTTCTCCTGCTGCTGCGCTTTAATTGATGAATATATCTTGAGAAAATTTACAGCGGTGAAGTGTCACGTGTCAGCCCTAGTGATTCAGATTATTCGTGGAGCGTTCTTGCGCTAGATGGTGATAATATCGTTGCTGGTAACATCTTTAAGCAAGTTCTTTAATCTCAGCTATTAACTATCACACTGTTGAAACACTCACCAGACTTGAAGCAACACTGCATTTTGTTTCTGCTGAGTAGTGTCTAGCAGTCCAGTGAGTGTTCCAGAAATTAAGTATGGAAAGAAAGTTCTTGATCCAGCTGGGAAGCCTTCATGGCAGTGGTCAGATACCGAAAACCCTGTATTTAAATTCTCTGAGAAGGTAAAAATCATATTGCCAAAATCCTCTTGATTCAAATGATGCTTAGCTTTTTCCTTTATTCATCTTTTTTTGTTTGTATCACGGCAGATCTCGTCAGGGCTTTCATCTCTTCAGTTCAAAATTCTAAAAGTTCCAATCAGCAATGTTTCTGAATGTCTCACCGAAGGTTCTTTAAAACTTATCTTGTTTCTTACGAACAAAAATTGTTGGTTGATAAAAAAATTGACTTATTTCCACATGATCAAACCCATGGCAGGTGCCAAAAAACCTATTGAAGCTATATATGTATCGTCTTCAAAGTCTAAGGAGAATGGGAAATGTGATCCATTAGTTGTTGTTATCCATGGAGGTCCTCACTCGGTTGCACCGTGCAGCTTCTCCAAGGATTTGGCCTATCTCTCCTCAATCGGATACAGTCTGCTGATTGTAAATTACAGGTTCACTTACAAGCATACAAGCTTCAGTTTCCACTAGTTCATTAACCTCCAGGAGATCCTAACTTAGTTTTTGGTGTTGATTCATTTGAATTAAAGAGGTTCTTTGGGATTTGGGGAAGAGGCTTTGCAGTCTCTACCTGGAAAAGTTGGATCACAGGTATTTTATAAACGCTTCTCTAGTGTCAACTCTCTTCCTTCTGATCTTCAGCCTGCTTAATTTATTAGCTTCCCTGACACAGGACGTGAAAGATGTGCTCTCGGCTGTTGATCATGCCATTGAAATGGGACTTGCAGACCCGTCTAGAATAACCTTGCTAGGTGGTTCTCATGGTGGCTTTCTCACCACTCACTTGATAGGCCAGGTACTGTAGTAGTTACTGTACCATTGAATTGGATTAGAAACCATCATCCTTATAAGCGCAGTTTTTTTCTATAGGCGCCGGATAAATTTGTAGCAGCAGCTGCAAGGAATCCTGTATGCAATATGGCATCGATGGTTGGGATTACAGATATACCTGACTGGTGTTTCTTTGAAGCTTATGGTGACAAGAGTCACTATACAGAAGCTCCCTCACCTGAAGATCTTTCTCTGCTTCAGAAAATGTCTCCTATATCACATATCTCAAAGGTCAAGAAAGCCACAGCACTCTGTTTTTCAAGATGTTTTGAAGAACTATTTAATGATGATTCTTTCTTGTGTGCAGGTAAAAACACCCACTTTGTTTCTTTTGGGAACTCAAGATCTCCGTGTTCCTATATCAAACGGATTTCAAGTAAGTTTGTTCCTTTTTTTTTCGCTATTCACTTGAAAGAATCTGCAGACTCAAGACTCGATTGTTTAATAATTGGTTTTTGAATAGTATGTGAGGGCGTTGAAGGAGAAAGGAGTTGAGGTGAAAGTTTTAGTCTTTCCCAATGACAATCATCCCTTAGACAGGTAAAAACAAAATAAAAAAAAGCTGCCATTTTTGTTGTTCTCTGTGAGAAAGTTTTGATTTTTAAAAAATATGTTTTTGTGTGTTGTGATTGTTTGTGCAGACCACAGACGGATTACGAAAGCTTTCTCAACATTGCTGTCTGGTTCAACAAGTACTGCAATCTGTGAGCGAACACGTTTCGGATACTGAATTTGTGTTTCTTATTTAAATTGAAGCGAAAATAAAAGAACATTTTTAAAGGATAATTAATTTGGTTCACTGAGATTCTGAGAATTATCTTCCATTGCTTTGCAAATTGCAACGAAGACGTTTAGGAGATAAGTTTATGGCGTTCGATTTGATCTCTTTCTCGCCGGGATTGGATCTATGGGGGCTGTTCCAGAGGAGGATGAAGTTTTACGGCTAAGGTTTCGACGGAAGGAGTCGTAGAAGAAGGCGAAGACGATTGTTAAAAGTGTAGTTTCGTCTTTGCCTTCTCTTCTCCACCACTTCTTCCGTCGAAACCTTAGCCGTAAACTTCTTCCTCCTCACGAACAGCACCGATAAATCTAATCCCCGCGACAAAGAGATCAGAGCGAACGCTGCTGATGATCGTCCCGCTGCTCGGTTTCACCGACTCGAATAAGAGATTGAAATTCGGAGGTTTCAGTTACAGTTTTTCGATACTCATCCTCGTCTCCGGATTCAGATCGAGCAACTTAACTGGAAATCGCGATGGTGCCGCCGATTCATCCGCCTCCGTGGATTAGACGGGAGATCGAAGCGAATGTGCTGCATCCACACACCACCCAAATTTCCTTAAAGTCACCGCCATTAAATTCCGAGATCTATCTCTTTGCAGAGTTCGCCGGCGGTGGAGAGCTTATCACCAAAATTCAGTGATAAGCAGAATTTAGGGATTTTGAGGACGTTAAGAGCATGTTTAACGCAGAGCGCTTCATAGGGCGCTAAGGTAAAGTTGGGATTTAAATAAATCAAAACAAAAATAAAACAGAAAAGCTGACGCTTACATTGGCGTTACAAGCGTCGACGCCAACGGGTCACGTGGCAGAAGATGATTGGCTGTCATTTTTCTTCTTCATTATTCTGTTTTGTTTCTCTCTCCTCCCTCTCTCTTCGCCGTTGCTCTCCTATGGCGGATTCGCGATTCCACGGTAATTCGAATGATTCATCGATTTCGCACAAAAAATCGGTCCAATTATCATGCCTTCGGTGGTGGGTCTTTCCTAATCTCCGTGAAACGGTGCGAATCGGCGAAGAACACCGGAAGATCAACAGTTCTCAATCAGATTGTTTCTCCTCTATGCATGGTAACTTTTTCTTCCACAATCGGCCTTATATGGTGGTCAATTAGGGTTTAGGAGTTTATTCAAGTTCATGTCTGATTCGAATTGATCTTCTTTTCATTCGTTCCTTTTACTTATTAGCTCATGTTTTGTCCTAAAATTTTGGCTTGTGTTGTTGTTTATTTTGGTTTCTGGTGGGCACAGAGATGGAGCTGTTGACAACGACAACAACAACAAGGACGTGTTTACAGCTGTTGACCAAGCTGAGATTACAAAAGATGTTTGCTTGATGTATGATTTTGTGAATCAGCATTTACAGGAGGCCACAAGGTCGTTACATCAGCTTGAAAGAGAAGTGAGAATTTCTTGTGATCAAGTGATCTTTTGTTAAAACGACAACAACAACAAGGACGTGTTTACAGCTGTTGACCAAGCTGAGATTACAAAAGATGTTTGCTTGATGTATGATTTTGTGAATCAGCATTTACAGGAGGCCACAAGGTCGTTACATCAGCTTGAAAGAGAAGTGAGAATTTCTTGTGATCAAGTGATCTTTTGTTAAAACCTTTCTCTGTCCATATCTTGTTTTGAATCCAGGGTTTCCGACCTAAGCTTGGAGGAAGATGATGTTCTGAAGCTAGTAAGTGAAAAGAGTGAGAACAGAGTTGTAAGGAATATAAAGGCTTCAATGAAATGCAGTGATAGAGAAGTTTCCAAGCCTGCAACCGAGAGCTTCTCTTTCAGAATTCCTCCATCAGAAAACATTGAATCTCAAGGAAGGTCGGATCTTCCGGGAATAGATGTGTTGGTCTCAGCTGCAAAGAGAAAGAGCCGCCTCTGGTCACAGCCAACTGTCAGATTGATGTTAAGATAGAAACTGTGTTTTGTTTTGCAGGTTTGTTTCATGTCTCAACCGTTGATGCTACCTCATCGATCTTAATCAGCAAGCAAATAAAGGACACCAGAGCATTGTCAAGGCAAGCCATATGCTCTCAGATGCAATAAAAGCATTGTGCTTATTACCAATCGATCATACATATATAAGTATGTAACATACCACAAGCAGCTGAAAATTGTAACAAAAGTTTCCTCTCTTGATACGCATTTCTCCTCCTCTTTTTTTGTTTGTTTTGTTTTGGTTTGACAAACATACACATCTATCTCCCTCCACTAATAGATTAATCAAAACACATCTCTTGTTTCTCTAAGCAAGAACTGTGTTTTTTTTACTTGGAAATTGCAGTGGTGGATGATAAGTTTGTCAAGGAACCAGTGAAAATGCAGATGCATATTGAAAATGCTAACAGGTGCAGGAGACTCTATAAGCACCCCTATAAGCACTCTCCATTAGAGGAGAGAAAACAGAGAATTTTTAATAGTGTTGCTTAACCCAATTTTAATAATAAAAAATCTTGTAAGCACTTTTATAAGCTCCGTGCGTTAAGCATGCTCTAAGGCGGTGTGTGGAATGATTCACGAGCACATATACGGAATCACCCAATGAACTCTACAGTTATAGCATTTCAGTTTTGTCTTATTCTTTCTTCTAGCCTCCTCCATGCTTGCCACGCTTTCACTTTCGTTTTCTTGCGTAACTGACATTAACGTTAACTTTTTACAAATGACATAATATTCCCTCTGGTAACCTCATTGGTTACAGCAAAAATTTAAATAAAATAGGAATCATAATATGCAGAATTTGGTATTTCTTATTCAAGATACGATTTTAAAATCTATTTACAGATTTTTTTTTAAACAAATTAATAATTAAAATCGAAGGAAAATATTTCCACTCTTAATTTTGCAGAAATATAATTTTTTTTTTACATTTTAATCTGTGTGATTGAACAAATAATTGCATATTTGGAATTGTGCAAATATATCTCATTGATTTATTCTATATAAATAAGCGGAAATTTACAACAAACAACACGACATTCACAAGTTTTTTGAAATTTGATGGAGCTTCATATGGTTTTCAAATTATCTTCACAATGAAGCAAGAGTGAATTTACTCAGAATACATGGTTGATCAGGTACATAACAATGTTAATTTGAAAATTAAAAAAAAAAAAACTAATTGAGAGAAAGAAGTTGTATACCATAATTATTCTTCTCACTCAGATTTGTTACAAAAATGTTACTAATCAGAAATATTTTTTTTCCGACATCAGTTTAACGAGTTATTGTGTTAAAACCAGTTACCATATATTAACAATATGGCATTTTCATGTTAAATACAGTATACTCCTTCCGTTCTTTAATTATAAATTTTCTAGTTTTTTCATAGCTATTAAAAAAAAGTTACTTTACAATCATAAGTGGTAAGTGTATAGATTTTTGCAATTACACTATTTCCTATAACTTTAAACCAATAAAAATCCAAGAAATATAGTTATTCTTAATAAATGTTTATTGAAATCTGAAAAAGTGCATTAAAAAAGCTAGAAAATTTATATTTATGAAACAACAAAAAATTGCTAGAAAATTCATTATAAAGAAACGGAGGGAGTACTAAATTATCGTGTTAAACAAGTTATCGTATATAAAATTGTAAAAATAGTCAAATTATTTTGTTAACATAGTTATCATTTCATGAAAAAAAAAATGAGTTATTGGTTAACTGACTTTGTTTACTTAACAAATTATTCAAATTTATATCAACAACTATTTAATTAATTGCCATCTGAGTTATATGGTTATCACCTCGTTGGCTAGCACTTTCTGAATCTATGAAGTCTGAACATTCATAATATCTTGACATTTCTAGGCGGGAAAATTCCTCTCACTTTGAGTTATTTCTGAATCTATGAACTCTGAACATAAATACACTTCTCATTAACACTTGCCAAATAGTTAAACACCGATAACATCTTGAAAATTCTATGCGGAAACAAAAGATACGACATTAAAAGATCTCTCACGGATCTTCATCTTTTTTCTACAGACCGGGTCTAGTTTACAATATTGAAAACTAAAAATTAAGCCAAGTCATTTTCAACGACATCTCCAGCTTCCTTTTCAACGACATCTTCAGCTTCCTTTTCAACGACATTTCCAACTTCCTTTTCAATTTTCTTTTCAACTTCTTCAAATACGTCAATGTGCCACGCGAGCACAATCTCCTCAAGCTCCACAATCAGCTCCGACCAGTGAGACTCCTCCTCCTCTTCCTCGTCCCCTTCCGCCACCTTCACCTCCGCCAAAACCAGCCCTTCCAACAGGTCCACCGCCTCAACAACCACCGTCGTTCTTCCTTTTCCCAGCCCCACAACCATCGCCTCTCTCTTCTGCTCCACTCTAAACCCTAACTTCTCCCCTATCTTCTTCGCCTTATCAACAACACCCTCAGCTGAAACTTTGGCCGTGAACCTCTTCTCCTTCCTCTTCTTCCTCTGGAACAACCCAGACAAATCCAACCCTGCCGAGAAAGAGATCAACAGATCAAACGCCGTCACCATCCCGTTGCTCGGTTTCGCCAACCGCTCATCCGCTTCCAACGCGCCAGACTGAAACTCAGAGATCTCTAGACATCTTTTGAACCATGTGGTCTCCATCACAGATTCCACACTCATCCTCGTTGCCGGGTTTGGATCGAGCAGCTTGTAAATGATGGATCTCACAGGCTTCGAGATCCAGCTCGCAAACCTATAGTCTCTTCGCTGGATCTTCCTGTACATGGCCACAAGGTTCGAGTCGTCAAAAGGAACGTAACCTGTGAGAACAACGAAGAGGAAGACCCCGCACGACCACGCATCAGCCTTGGCACCGTCGTAAGCTCGCTGAGCGATTACCTCCGGCGCTGTGTAAGCCGGCGTGCCGCAAGCCGTGTGGAGAAGTCCGTCGACGCAACGGTGCTCAGGCAGAGCGGCCAGGCCGAAGTCGGAGACCTTTAGGTTTTCGTCCTCGTCCAGGAGGAGATTCTGCGGCTTCACGTCGCGGTGAGTGATCCCGTCGCGGTGGCAGAAGCTGAGCGCGGAGACGAGCTGCTGGAAGTAGCGACGCGCCGCGGCTTCGTTGAGGCGGCCGTTGTGGAGGATTTTGGTGAAAAGCTCTCCGCCGGTGGCGAGCTCCATGACGAGGTAGATCTTGGTTTTCGTCGCCATGACCTCGTGGATCTTCAGGATGTTCGGGTGGTGTTGGAGGCGGCGCATCGCTTCGATCTCCCTGATTATCCTCGGCTCCATACCGGCGCTGATTGTTTTCTTCTTGTCGATGATTTTGACGGCCACGAGCTCGCCGGTTTCGAGGGAGCGAGCCACGTGGACTTTGGCAAAGCTGCCGCTGCCGAGACGGCGACCGAGTTCGTATTTACCGAGGAGAATGCTCGCTTTGGTTTTATCGGGCAATTGTGGTGGTGATTGAGACTGAGCTTGGAGTGAGAATATTCCCATAGCTGGTGGTGGTGGAGGAGGAGAGATTTTAGAAGATTCTTAAAAGGTTTCAGGGTGACTGTTTGATTATGGTGACTGTGCTTCAAGCTTTTTATAGGGAAATAAAAATAGGCTTTGCATTAATTGCGTATTGGGTTTATGGTAAGAAATGTGTGACGATGGTGTTAAAAACTGTATTATCTATTGTGAAATTTAATCAGTTACATGAAAACGGTAGAAATCAGGTGGTGCAAAAGTACTGGTTAAAGATAATAAAATGGTGATATAAGGTAAAAATGTACTATTTACCATGAAATTAATCAGTTCTAAGAAGCCGGTACAAAATTTGGCGGTACAAGGGCGGAACAACTGTACACTTCAAAATTCAAAAAAGAGCGCGTACGATCTTGACTTGTTAGTTTATACTGTTTATTTTCTTTCCGAAAGTTCTCGTGAGAAAATAATATAGAAAAATTACTTAAAAATCACACTTGGCACAAATGGCTATTACATTTTTATTTTGATTTCCATAATTTGATGTAAGGATGTGTATATATAAGTTGTGAAATGTGATAAGTATTCAAATTTAAAATGATGAAGGATTTTTTTTCTCTTTTTTATAGTTTGGTAAGTATATTATGGTCTTGACATATGTATAAAAATGATACAAGGGCTGATTATTGGTATTGGTTTACCATATATTATTGCATTAGGTGTGAAAGAAATCTAAACGTAGAAATGA
Source organism: Microthlaspi erraticum (assembly GCA_902728155.2). NCBI lineage: Eukaryota > Viridiplantae > Streptophyta > Magnoliopsida > Brassicales > Brassicaceae > Microthlaspi > Microthlaspi erraticum. Next base: position 912,571 of record CACVBM020001063.1, read on the forward strand.
GATGTAAAATGTTGGGTTTTCGAAGCGATCAACTAAATTTTTTGAGAATAAATTTATCCTTTTGCTCGATTGTTTCGGTCCATTTAATTTCCCATAATAAATGTTTGGGCCATATCTCATCGAGATAATGGACTTTGCGTAGAAATGATATGTGAAATGTTGGGTTTAGAAGCGGTCAGTTAAAATTTTGGGTTTTAAGAATTAAATCATCCTTTTGCTCGATTGTTTCGATCCAATTTCCTTAATAGATTTTTGGGCCATATCTCATCGAGATAATGGACTTTGTGTAGAAATGAGAAGTGAGATGTTGGATTTAGAAGCGGCCAGTTAAAAGTTTGGGTTTTAAGAATTAAATCATCCTTTTTGCTCGATTGTTTCGGTCCAACTTCCTTAATAAAATTTTGGGCCATATCTCATCGAGATAATGAACTTTGCGTTGAAATGAGATGTTAAATGCTGGGTTTAGAAGCAGTCAATTAAAATTTTACGTTTTGAGAATCAAATTATCTTTTTTCGATTGAGTTAGGCCATTTTCCTTAATATATTTTTGGATCATATCTTATCGATTTGATGAACTTTGCGTAGAAATGGGATGTAATATGTTGAGTTTTGAAACGATCAATTAATTTTTTTTTGGGTTTTGAAAATCAAATTATCCTTTATGTTCGATTGCTTTAGTCCATTTTACTTAATAGACTTTTTGTGTCATATCTCATCGAAGAAATTTTATTTTGAGGATCCAATTGTCCTTTTGTTCGATTGCTTCAGTTCATTTTCCTTAATGGCTTAATGAAATACATCTCACTATATTTGTTTTTGTATTCGTTTGGAACATAAGAACATTTATTTCATTCAAAGATTTTATTACCTCTTAGCAAAAATAAATAAAGAACAATATACAGTACTAATTTTTTTTCTTACATTATTGTTACATAGTTTGATGATACAATTATCACAAGTTTTTTCAGTTTTACACGTCTCGTATAATCCAATGTATCTTCTCTTTTAAATGGTAAATATGATCTTTAGAAGGTTAACTTATGCCTTAGCAATTTATCACATACTCTATAACTTTATAAACCAAGATTTCTAAATTTAGGGATACATTGTTGAATAACTATTATTCCCAAGAGTAATAATTCAAAATTCAGAAAACAATATCTTAGAGCCGTTGTTAATCACACTTATCATGTTGTTAAGTAAAATTAAAAAAATCACACTTATCATGTTTTGTTAAGGAAACAAACCACTTATCTGGTTTCTATTGGTCATTTGGAGTTTGAGTTTTATCTATTTTATGTTATTCTTTAAAATCAAAACGGTCCACGTCAGTGGGACCCATCTATTAGACATTCTTTTTGTACTTCACTCAGTCAAGCAAGATTCTCCAACCTGACGGTTAAAACTTTAACCCTTCTTCGATAGTATCATAGTACAAAATAATTTTGTCTTTATTCAGTAGTAACGCAGAAAATAATTAAATTAAAGTAACTTTTTGTAACAAGGGTATTTGCGTCATTTAGTGTAGGCTCCTACGCTCTTTCCTCGTGAGCCGCCTCCGGCGTTACCAACGTGAGAAAGACTGTCTCCATCAACCCTCAGGATTGTTTGGCCTGAGGCATATCGACGGCTCTCATTGGGTCACGTCATCGAACGTTGTACACCTTGGCACCTTGCTGCGTGGGTCCCGTGGTGGTGTATTCAAAGACTGTAACGGGAAATAAAAAATGTAGTATGGCAAAGAAAGCATGGAAATAGAAGTTTTAATTACTCTTTTAAGAGACTTTGGATTTTTTCCCCACTCGACTTTGGCATATTCGTCCTTACTAAACCGCACTAATATAAGCCTAATTTTAGAGATAACGTCTATTATAACATGGAAAAACTTTTCTCGTATTTGGAATCTTCGAATGTAGTCAAAAACATCTAAAAAGTTGTATTATATTGAATTATTGATAGTGGAAATAGTAATTATATTTAAATTTGTAAAGAGAGATTTGCTTTTATGGTTGAATTGCCAAATTAACTTGTGGTTTTTTATTGGGAGATTTTGCAAAATTATGAGGGGCCGCGATTGACAACATCAACAAGACTTTATAAAAAAAAAAGACAACATCAACAAGAACAAAATGCTAAGAAACAAAAAAACGTTTCAAAAAGATTGATTTAATAAATTAGGTGGAGTATGATTACTAGAATGATTAAGAGCGGTGTTTCCTACCAATACAATGTGGTTGTATGGTTTGTGTTGTCATATCTTTTTTTTTTTGTTCAAAGTGTTGTCATATCTTAAACCAATACAATGGTACGTTAGACTTATTATACAAATGTTTAATAAATAAAATAACTCTAAAACAACAAAAAAAACTCTAAAAATGGCGATTATTTCATAGACAAGTTCAGGGAGGTTGTCAAGAGAATAAAGTAAGAGAAGAAAAGTTAGGGGAGGCCGTTCATGGACATTTGGACATCAGCAAGTCGGATGCCATATAATATTTGTCTTAATCGAATATTAGTGAGACTAAAATATACTAGTAGTTTTTAAAGCATTTGGCCTATACAATTCATTCACATGTCAGTAAACAATTATTTCTTCTATATAATTGAAAACTAATAATCCTACAATTACGATTATTTTGATGAGAGAACATAAATCTGTAAGCCAATATCACCGGTACAATGCAGAAGATAATCAATTGTTAATAGGTTTTCCGAATACATATGCCATTGTTTATCAACTATTTATCCATAATTAGAAATTTAATCTGGCGATGGACATCCAACATATATGTCAACGTACTTTGTTTTCGAAACGGACTGTGCAGGCCTAGTCAGAAACTCGTGAAAATTAGGTATTACAACAGAGCTACATGAGTTCAGGAGAAAAGGTGACAGTTTAAGTACCTTATTATAGTATTACTATTTTATAAGTTACATAGCGCATTAAAAATTCTCAGTGTTCTGTGGTTTATAAAATTGGAGTCGCAAATTATTTCTTTCTCCAATTAAGCAAGGGCTGGACTTGGATTCTCTTATTTCATTCTGAAAGCTTCATGGTCGTGGAGATGTTACCTTTATAGTGATGTGTTGGATGTTCCACCACCACTAAGAGTAGTTAGTATTTAATATTTTGTCGATACCTAATATCAAACTCAGACGTTGCTTTCGGAGTACTTTGGTCTATTGGTTTCTTCTACTAGTAAAGGGTAATAATATATAGAGAGTTAAGAGTACCAAATTTAATAAGGGCAGACGAAACACATGTCTTTCTTCTTCTTTTTTCTTTGTACAACGTATTCAATTCTTCTTGATACTAGTAAGTAGAGTATAGCGTTTTATTGGCAATTTGACACCATAGCCAATTACTAAACATTCTAAACTTATGTTATCGTTGGAGAAAACCATAGATAAATTTAACGTTAATGTATTAAGTTCCAACGGCACTTTACTGAACTCGAAAGCTCTAAACCCACACGCGCCGATATTTCTCCGAGATGGAGACATCAACGAAATCGGTACGTGTATATCCATCGTGGTCAATTTTGTGAATGATGTTCCATCTTGTTGCTTAGAGTTTTGACTGCGATGATTTGCTTGCATTTGTTTTGAGTCTATCATTAGTTTCAGACTTCTGCCTCGTTTTATAGTAGGTATCAAACTCTCAAGGACATCATTGTTGGGGTCGGAATACTTCCCGTCGAGTTCAACGATAAAGCATGACGCATGGCAAGGAAGGGAGAGCTAAAGTAAGGCGACCTGTACCGGTACGAGCTCTGCCACTGCAGTAGCTGTTGCAGTACGATCGATCCCGTCACTGCAACAGTAGCTCGATCGATCCCGTCACTGCACAGTAGCTCGATCGATCCCGTTACTGCAGCACCAGCTCGATCGATCCCGTCACTGCACAGTAGCTCGATCGATCCCGTCACTGCAACAGTAGCTCGATCGATCCCGTTACACTGCACCAGCTCGATCGATCCCGTCACTGCACAGTAGCTCGATCGATCCCGTCACTGCAGCAGTAGCTCGATCGACCCCGTCACTGCACAGTAGCTGATCCCGACACAGCAGCATTCGATTGAGCCCACAGGGAGAGGAGATCGATCGAGTATGGGCCGAGCTGTAACTATCTTTGGGCCGAACCGACATCCATCCTTAGCGATTTGAGCCCAAGCCCAAAAAAAGAGATTCACAGTTCGCCCTAGACAATGGTGAGAGACAAAGGAACGGCGCCGCACACAGATAACAGGAAATCTTTAGAATATCTTTAGAGAATCTCGCAAAGAGTCGGTTCTATACCTTGTATAAATAGAGATCGAACCAAAGGGTTCGATCATCACTTTTCATTGCAAAACACTTTACACTTTACATCAATAAAATCACCATCTTTGGATCTCGATTCGTGTTATACTTAGAATTTCTAGTTCCTCTCTCAAATCATCTCTCGAATCTATTGTGCGGATTTCGGTTCATACAATCATCAACGTAGAGTTGTATATCACTTTTGATGTATACAAATCTTATTTCATTAATGATGTTTTCTTGCATTCAATTAACCAAATGCAAATGCTGAAGTCTTTTCTCTTGTTTACGGATGCTTCTCATGTGGTCAAAGGCAAATGCAAGCTAGTTCCTCTGAAGTTTGGTTTATATTGTATACTGAGACTTTAAGTCTATGATAGAAAGACCTCAAAGCAGTTCTAGATATCTGAATATTTCATTGTAGCTTTAGAAGTTCAACAAGATTCTGAACAAAAGTACCGTACGCTACTATTCAAAAGGCGGACCTAGGGACAAGTGGGTGGGCTGCTGCGTGTTCCGTGGTGGGAGGAGCCCTCAAAGGTGACCTTGCGATTAGGGGTGCCGGTCCTTGTGTCGAAAGTCTTCCTAACAAGGCCAAGGGTTAGTTGAAGAGATCCGTTGGTAATTACGGCGGTACAAGTAGGGTGCCAGGTATTGCTGAAGGTGGAAGGCCACAGGATTATGTGGTCCTTGGCTTGAGGGGAGGATTATTGAGATATCAATCAAGTCCCACATCGGAAGTTTAGACAAGAAGTGTCTAATATATAAGCAGTGTCCAACTCCAACTAGTTTGAGGCCTTTTGGGAGGAGCCCAAAGAGAAATCCGTGCGGGCTTTGCCACTTGGGCTCAAAGCGGACAATATCATACTAGTGGGGGAGTTGGACTGGGATTATGGAAGCCCAACAGCTACCTCTAATATTTTTCTTGAAAACATTTCAAGCAATAACAATAAGAAGTTATAAGAGCTTCGAAAACATATCTAATTTTCAGACCGTGCTTCTAGAATTTTTGGGAACATGATAGATACTACAATCTTTTTTCAATTCATTATAACCTGACATGAGCTTGAAGCTCTAGGCAGAGAAACCAACTCTTTGAGTTTCTTGGATCGCTCCTCGGAGATATATACAGTCTTTAACTGTCTTGCGTTCTTCAAGATGTACGCCACAATTTCCTTCTCTTTGTCTCTCAGATTGTAATGTTTCCACTTGAAAGTGTGTAAATGAAACATCAAACATTCAGGAACTGAACTTGGTCTTCTCCAATGACCTTTAATGGGCTTTACGTCAGTAGTAAAACCTTCCGTGGACCAAGGGTGTTCCTTGCACTAACAAAAGAAACATTATTGTGCGTTAGACCATAAAACTAGAACTTAAGACAATGAAACAGTTGAAAAAAGAAACTGAAAAGCCATGATGTTTTGTTAATGTGCATACCGAGCAGAGCTTGAGAAGTTGTAGTTTAGGAGAAGTTTCAAGCATCCAAGTAAGCAGATCCCACCACCCTGAGGCACTTGCGCATAGCTCCAAATGAAGAAGATGATCAAATCCAATGCGGTGATGAAGCTGCATATGTTAAAAAACATAAGCACAACAGATACAAATGTTATAAATAACAATAAACACAGATTGTTTTTTAGTTACCATTAAAGCGGAGAAACATAAGCTGAGGCGCTTGACTGATGGAAGAGATTCCAGCAGCTTCTCGGGACTTTGGTAATCAACGTTAACAATTGCCTCAACCACCTCAGGCATATTCTCACACAAACACAAATCACCGCAGAGATCCACAAAGTTCAAATACTTCAAAGACGGGGCACTGATCACAATCTCATAAAGGGGATCATCGCCTTCGGTATATGTATCAAGTATAGATAATCTTTGTAAGCTAGGAACTTCAACGTAGAGAGATTGCGAATTGTCACAGTTATACGTTTTGTCCAACACCAACTCCTCAAGAACAGGGCAGCCTGATAAAAGCATACGGTGAGATTCTTCGGTTTTGTGCTCTACACATATAAGGTGCAATGTTTTCAAGGACGGAAAACAAACGTCGCTAGGAACATCAAGAGTCATCGACGCGGCTAGTTTCAAGACCTCGAGCTTCTCATAAGTATAGAGAGTCTTTGGTAACTCGATTGATCTATGATAACAGTTTGTATCAAAAGTTTCAATTTCACGCACTTCGCGAACCATTCCCATTCTGATCCATGTCGCCAAATCTTCAGAGCTGCAACAAGGACCAACTTTGAACTTCAAAGTTTCTAGAACCGGAGCTCTGTTCAATACCAATGATCTGTCCACATACTTGATGTATTTTCTATACTGGGAAGGGTCCCGTTCCGAACCATAATCAAAATCAAGCTTTGGAAGCATCGTCCAAAGAAACCTCCATCTTTTCGACAAGATCATTGTGGCGACTACATCTTTTGTAGGAAGTGATGAAACAATCTTCAGGAGCAAATCATCCGACAGATTACTGATCCTATCCATATCCAAGCCCCTCCTAACTAAAAACCACCCTTTCGAACTAGAAACCTTTCTGATTCAACCGACAATGCTTGTGGTCACTCCGAAATCAACAAGAAAACCAGACTAACTAGGAAATCCAAAGTTCCAACTTCCTAAATCTCAAAACGAATTCCTCAGAAGAACAAACAACCAAATACTCATCGAATCAAGCGAAACCCTAACAAACTCGCGTTACCGGTGAAGAACGAGGAGAAGAGAAGAAGACCCAAAACCCTAACCATGAAGCAGAATCAGAAGACACTTACTTTTCCATGGAGATTGCGTCGGTTTCTCTACGCTTTTAAGTTGAAACACATTGAGGGGAAACGAAGAGCTATAAAAAAAAATTTGGAAGTTTGAAGAGAGTGAGAGTAAGAGATTGTTTAGCTTCTTCGTCATCTAGATGACACAAACAAAAAGGAGAAATTGGGCTCAGCGTATAAAGCCCAAATTTAATATTTAAGGCCCAAACTAATTAATTATGTTGAGCATCATCATCATCTCCTTCGTCAAAATATTAAATATGACGCTGAGGTTAGAGAAATAGGAATTTCGCAAGTATCCAGAGCTCATGTGTGAACTCAACTGAAGTGGAAACTGAGGATGCCAAGAAACGGAGTGAATAGATTAAAATAATCTTGTTTAGGCCTTGTTAATGTAGCTGCAGAGGAAGCTCTAAAGGAGAAGAGTGTTACTAAAACTCAAACTCCGAATCAAATGTCGTCCAGATCAACATCCTCGTGGAGTACATCATGAAGGACATTTTGAATGCTCAACATCATCATGATGATGCTCTATGCTTATTTTTGGTGATTCCTCAGTTGTACCATTGTTCTCTCTCAGACTCTTGGTCTTAGAGATGCTAAAGAAGAAGAAAACTGTTCTTTAGAGGTATGGAGCTTACGTAATGAAACTACTATATATATATATATATATATATATATATATGCAGAAATCAACGTATGGCTTTATTTACATGATTTTTTTAAATGGCAGGTAAGTAAATTATGATCTAACCAGAGACTAAGCATGTATTTTAAACACATGTTTTGCAAAAACATTGACGATGTTGACAAGACAACTGATGAGATCAATGAGTAAACTGAATAACATGAAACAGATCCAGGTTGCATTTTAGGCTATATGTGAGACTGCTCCTTTATCTCCATGACACCACCAGGGCCGGCCCGGAGCTAAAGCCCGTAAAGCATGGGCTTTAGGCGCCAAAATTTGCAAAGTTGCTTAGGGCGCCAAAATATATAGAAATTTTAGGGGCATTATACCTAATTATGTATCTAGCGTATTGATTGGGTTGGTCGATTATGCAGTCGGGCATTCCGGTTCGAATCTTCCCCCACATGGTTTCCATTCTTTTAGCAAATAAATCTAATATGGATTAGATATATATATATATATATCCCTTTTGATGATATTAAATTCCTTTTCATATTAATAATTAAAAAAAATTAAATAAAGAAATCTAGTTAGTAGTTTCTAATTTTTTCTTCGTCGTCTCTTGCCTCAAATAACGTTTTCTGTCAATCCACCGATTTCTGTCACTATTTATGTTGTCTTCTTTTAATTCTTTTTTTTTTTTTTTTTTTCTGTTAGCAAATTTTGTGTGTACTTGTACATTTTTGGTTATGTTAAATTTCTAAAATTTCATACGTTTTTCTTATGTATCCTAATACCAAAATCATGTTTACTGACCGTAATATGAGATTTAAATCAGTGGGGTTTGTGATCTATATATATTGTGAACTATTACCTATTCCCTTCCCTGTTGGTCTAACCCCGATCCCCGAACAGAAGTTTTGTTGCAGATGTCACAAGAAAAGATTATAACGTTGGAGAGCGACAAATACAAGAAAGAGAACACAATCAAGTTACCTTTCTAATTAACGTCTAGAAATCAGAAGATGCTTCACCAAGTTTCTAGATTTGATCATTTAAAATATTGAATCCCCCACCCTCTTTTACACATTTAAAGGCTCATTGGGCTCTTGTCCATGTGGATTATCCGAATTGCTTAATGGGTAGTTACAAAAGCGAAACGACATAAGGTCATTGTCGTTTCGAAATGAACAAAAGTCAAAACTACAGTATTAACAAAAGAAGCAAAAAGTCAAAATTAAAACTAAGCCCTAATTAAATTTACCCCCAAATCACAAAACAACGATAGTCTCTTCTTCTCTGTCATCATCACTCGTCTAGAGTCAAAACTTTCTTCACTTCGAATGTGATAATGGAAATTTCGTCGAAACTGATCCGATTCTCTCCACACGAAGTCGAGAACCATCTCGAACTGTCACTTCGTCAAGCCTACAATAATCTCCAGCCGAAATTACGGCCGCCGTTTTCCTTAGAAATCCCAGACCCACAAGAGTATCTCGAGCTCAACAAAGCCATCGTCTACGGCGTGTTATCCGATTCCGGTTCCTGTAAAACCCACATCAAGCACCTACACGCTCTCGTCACCGACGGGTATGCGTTTTTCACGAGTCTGCTTGTTGGAATCGTTGTTGAATTCTACGGTAAACTCGTCGATTCCGCTAAGATCCAGCTTCTCTGGGCGACGAAGGAGATGATCGGTGTTTCGAGCGTCGGGCTTGAGGATTTGATTGTGTCTTTGCTGCGACGAATCGGAAGCGGAGATTACAGCGATCAGAATCTATGGCTTTGCTCTGAATTGGTGAGTTTGTTTCTCGAGAATTGGGATTGTTTGCTTGAAGAGTTTCCATTGGTTTTGACTAGTGCTCTGTATAGTTTTCTTCGTTTGTTAGCTGATCATTGTAGAGTTATAGGCGTAGCGAAACTCGAAAACGTGAAGAGATTGGAGATCAGATTCTGTGTCAAAATGTTTAGAGAGGAGCCTGATTTGTGCTTGAAGATTGGTAGAGATCTTCTCCGGCTATTGCAGGATTTGGTTCACGTCCCTGAATTCAGAGAGATACAGAACGGTTTGGTGGTAAACCGGTGTACTTCGAGTAGATACTTCTTTCTCCGAATCACTCCTGAGATGGAGATCCAGCTAAGGTTTCTCCTTGGGAATGTGAAGTTAGGAAGCCACAAGAGGCATCAGATGTGGTTCTTGAAGAAGTTTTTATTAGGTCCTGAGAAAGAAACGGTTCTGATCGACATAGTCCGGTTCGTCTGCTGCGTGATTCACCCGACTAACGAAACCATCCGGTCAGAGATCATGCCGAGATGGGCTGTTATAGGTTGGTTTCTGGAACTGAGTAAGCAGAGCCAGCACATTGAACGGAGCGTGAAGCTGGCTCTGTTCTACGACTGGCTGTTTTTCGACGAAAGAGTCGATAGTAATATCATGAATGTTGAACCGGCTGCGCTCTTGATGGTGTGGTCGATACCGCAGTATCCGCAAATCACTCACTCTTTACTTGAGTATTTACTGAATCTTGTGGAGAGTTATGAGTTAAGCCGTCGAGATATGGTCGCGAGAGGCGTGGCTTCGGCTTTCAGAGATATCGAGCGGAAAGGAGTCATAAGGTCGTTGGATATACTAATAAAGAATGCTGCAGTTGCATCGGATCTGAAGAAGAAGCTAGCAAAGTTGTTGGCTCCTGTGAATCTTCAACAACTTAGTATTCCTTCTGAGAAAACGTTACCTTCTTCAGAAGCAGTATTAAAAGAATGCAGCACCAAAGTAGTAGGAGTAGTTGATAATCCTGATCAGAAGCTGGGACAATTCTGTTGAAAATCCAGCTAAACACAAGATCCAAAGAATTTCTTAGACGAAAACAAATTGGGCCATATGTGACTATTGGGCCCAATCTATACAATTGGGCCTTAAAATTTTTAAAAGGCGATTTATTTTTGTAATTTACGAAATCTCCACCACCAATTAGAAAGTTTTGATTTCTAACCTCGTCTCCAATCATGATGTCGATTCCCAGTTTCTCAGTGATACCACTAAAGCTCAAGTTGATTTCTCTTCATCGTCGACTGTAATTTTCTCGGGAAAGTTCTCACCATCCTACAATTGACAACGAAGGTGAGTCGTTTCTGGATTTTCGATTCGTCTCTCTCTCTCTAGGAAATGCTTACATTCGTCTGCTGTTTATGCGTTGGGATCAAAATCTACGAAATGCTTAATTTCTTCGTTAATTTAATTTGATTTTTGCATCTGGCTATTCTCTGATTGCATTCAATTGCTCAATTTTGTTTCCGCTTAGTTGTTTCACCGAGAAAGGATGCAAAGTCTTATTCAAATTGGACATTCGGAGATTTTCCTCATCGCCACTAGAGATAAACCCATTACGAGGTTCGTGGTCGATTCTGGGTTTCCACTATGAATGATTCGATACAGCGATTTTTGATGAATTTGCACTAACATTTCTGTTTGATTCCACCAATTTCATCGCAGGGCTCAGCTTTGGTTCACAGGAAGGCTCTCTTTTCGACAAGAATCATTTGGTAAGTAATTGAAATGATAACATTGAAAAAACACATTCTTCTTAATTTTCCCCAATTTTGAAATCAAATTTTGGTGAGTGATTGAAATGGTGTTTATTAGGGATTCGTTTAAAGAACAGAGTCGAGTTTAGTGCAAGACCTGTACCTCCAAACCTAATCGCAGCAGAGAAAGAAGAAGCCAAAGCAGTTTTAACTCTATTCTTCAAGAAGCAAGGTCTCAGCAACAGCGTCTCCGCTCGTATCATCAACAAATCCGAGCAATTCATTGACCATTTAGTCTCCAGACTCCACTCTCTTCACAAATCTCGCTACCTCGTAGGTAAGTTCGATCTTCTAAAACTCACATCAAAACAAGAAGATGATGATGAAAAGTTCTGATTGTTTCACTCTTCACAGGAAGAGAGCTCACAACACTCGAAATCAGAGACTCTCTCAATCCATACCTCGAACACCTTCACCAAGAACACGGCGATCTCATCTCCGACCTCGTCATAAGCTTCCCCTATCCACCACAAACCGAGCCAAGACCCGTTCCACTTCCTCTCCCTCCGCCTCGTGACCCCACCGATTCCCTTTCAGACACTCGTAAGCTAAGAGCCGTCTCTCGTGTCAGCGAGCTCGACGGAGAAGGTGCATTACGTCCACAAACACTCTACCTTCTCGACCTCGGTTTAAACCTAGAACAGATCAAAACCATCACACGCAAGTTCCCTGCATTCCCATACTACAGCCTCGACGGCAAAATCAAACCGGTCGTCGAGTTCCTCCTCCACCTCGGCATCCCCAAATCAGACATCCCTACAATCCTCTGCAAACGCCCTCAGATCTGCGGTATCAGCTTAACCGATAACCTAAAACCGACGATGGCCTTCCTCGAGACGTTAGGTATTGATAAGACTCAATGGGCTAAGATCATTTCCCGTTTCCCGGCTATCTTAACGTACAGCCGCCAGAAACTTACTTCAACCGTCGACTTCTTGACGCAAACCGGTCTCTCTCAAGAACAGATCGGGAAGATTTTAACGCGGTGTCCGAATATAATGAGTTATAGCGTGGAGGAGAAGCTACGTCCGACTATGGAGTATTTCGAATCGTTGAATGTCAACGTAGCTGTGCTCCTTCATCGTTGCCCTCAGACGTTTGGGTTGAGTATAGAGTCGAATTTGAAGCCTGTGACTGAGTTTTTTCTGGAGAAGGGTTATGGGATTGATGAGATTGGGGTGATGATCTCTAGGTATGGAGCTTTGTATACGTTTAGCTTGAAAGAGAATCTGATGCCGAAATGGGATTACTTTCAGACGATGGATTATCCGAATTCGGAGCTGGTGAAGTTTCCGCAGTTTTTCGGGTATAGTTTGCAGGAGAGGATTAAGCCGAGGTACGAGCTTGTGAAGAGGAGTGGTGTGAGACTATTGTTGAATCAGGTTTTGTCTTTGTCGGGAGTTGAGTTCGAGAAAGTTGTTAGGAAGAAGATGATGAAACTTGTTGTGTCTGATAACTGAAATAGCTGAATAATAAAAGAAATGGCGCGATTCTGTTTATTTTTTCTGGTTTTTACTGTAGTTTAATTCTCCGGGAGCAGTTGCCGGAGTTCCATGTGAGTCGCCGGCAAAGCAAAATCAGAAGGTGGAGGAGCAGTTTAAATTATCGAGGCCCATAATATTTCAGTATTCATAAATTAAGCCCATAATTGTCTATGCCTTGACATCAAATTATTAGGTTTGTTGGGTTTTTTAACTTTGAAGGACAAACCTTGGAGATTACGTAACAATATTTTAATAATGTCTTCTCTGGAGAAGGAGCCAGAGCCGTCGATGTCGATGGAATCAACCCCAACTCCTTTGCTTCCCGATGATTTGCTATTGAGCTGCTTCGCACGTGTCTCTAGATTGTATTATCCGACCCTCTCCCTCGTCTCCAAGCGTTTTCGATCTCTCCTTACTTCACCGGAGCTTTACAAGGCCCGGACACTCTTGGGCCATACCGAAAATTGTCTCTATGTGTGCTTTGAGTCCTATCCACGTTCTCTCTGGTACACTCTCTGCCTAAAACCTAATCAAACCCTAATTAACGACACAAGTGACTGGGAGGATAAGAAAAAGAAGAAGAATGAGTCAAGTGGGTATGTTTTGGCTAGAGTCCCAATTCCAAGCTCTCCTCGTGTGCGCTTTCCGGGTCTCGTGGCGGTTGGTTCTGATATCTACGGAATTGAAGATGGCATCCCCTACTTCGAAAAAAAGGAAGAACGCTCCTCCTCTAACGTCTGGATTCTAGATTGCCGGATTCACACGTGGTGCGAGGCTCCAAGCTTGCCGGTGAAGCTAATGACACTTTCTGCTAGCTTTCTTGATGGAAATATATATGTAGCAGGAAGTAGCTACAAAGACGGCAACTGGAAGAACACAATAGAGGTTTTCGACACAAAAACACAGATTTGGGACACTGAGAGCATCGACCCTTGCAGCGAGACAAAATGCAATTTCAATAACTCGAGAAGCGCATGTATTGACGGAAAGTTGCACGTGCTGCAGAATAGGGAAGAGACGGTTGCTTACAATTCCAAGGAGAGTGAATGGGACTTGGTTGGAGGAGAGATGGGACATTATAAGATTTATTATTCTTATTGCGTGATAGAGAATGTTATGTACTCTCTTAATTCTAACGGAGTATTGAGATGGTATGACACTGATGTAAGCAGGTGGAGATGTTTGACGGGTTTGGAAGGACTACCTGAGTTCCTTCATGACGCTCGTATTAGATTGGCTGATTATGGTGGAAAGCTTGCGGTTTTGTGGGAAGGCAAGATAGAGAATGATCCGTATGATTTAAGGCAAGGGGGCGGCTATAACAAGATTTGGTATGCGGAGATTGCGCTTGAGAGACGGCAAAAAGGACGTGAGATTTGGGGGACAGTTGAGTGGCTTGATAATGTGCTCACAGTCCCTAAATCATGTAATCTCGTGAAGGTTCTTGCGGTTACTGTTTGATATATGCATGACTTTGTCAATTGATTTTTCACTTTTTGATTAATGTTAAACTTGTTTTTTGATCGTATATCTTTGAAGATCGTTTTGTGTTTGAGTAGACTGAATTCTCTTTACTTCATTCGTGAAAAGAAAATAACACACTTTGATGAGTATTTGATGATTGTTTATTAATTTTAGTGGTTAAATTTGCAGCAGGATGAGGTTTTGTAGTTAGGATTAAAAAGCATTCGCTCATATACTTCATATAATCATATCTTTGCTTCGAAATTGGGTTTTGTGTTTTGGTTGTATCCATGGGCAACAATATTCGGACTTGTGAAGATTTCTAACCATATTTTATGTATGTTTCTTTATAGGGACCCTTCTTTATATGAATGCATAATGCATTACGTACCTCTATATAAATGTATGTATTGCTATTAAGTGTGCACTATAACATGTCTTCTTTTTCCAAGAACACGACTACACGTGATCTTCTAAATAACTCTATTTGATTTGTTGTTGAAAATAAAACATATATCACCACACTACCAGAAAACTAAGGTCATATTTACAAATGATGCAAAAAATAATATTAAAATAAATAAAAATATTTTAAGCAAAAAATGATGTCCTAGAAGAAATTTCTTTAATACATATTATCAATGAAAAATAAAATTAAAATTGTCATTATATTTCATAGTGTACATGTGTATTCTTCTTCTATGTCCAATATATAAAAGAGCCAATGATAAGCAAGAAAGCGATTATCTGAATTAAGATCATTTCACCAGATTTCAGAACTACAAATTGAGGTAAGACTATTTGAGCTAACACAACTTAATCAATCTGAGCTTTCTCAATCATAATCAGAAGGATGAGGAGTTTACAATCAGAGCTGAGTATTAAGCACATCATTCATCTTTTGTCTTTGGAGTCATTCATTTCCTCCGATCTGTTTTTCAAGATTAGTTTTTCTTGAGTTTAAAAATGCAAATGCAAAAACTATCAAGGCCCATTAAAATTTCAGTATCTATAAATTAAGCCCATAATTGAATTATGCCTTTACATAAATTAGGTTTGTTGGTTTTTAACTTTAACGCAAACCTTAGCGATCACGTTTCACGTAACAATGATTTAGAAATGTCTTCTCTGGGGAAGAAGGAGACAGAGCCGTCGATGTCGATGTCGATGGAATCAACCCCAAATCCGTCGCTTCCGGAGGATTTGCTATTGAGCTGCTTCGCACGCGTCTCTAGATTGTATTATCCGACTCTCTCCCTCGTCTCCAAGCGTTTTCGATCTCTCCTTACTTCACCGGAGCTTTACAAGGCCCGTTCACTCTTGGGCCATACCGAAACTTGTCTCTATGTGTGCTTGGGGTCCTATCCGCGTTCTCGCTGGTACACTCTCTGCCTAAAGCCTAATCAAACCCTAACTTGTGACACAAGTGAGGATGAGAAAAAGAAGAAGAATGAGTCAAGTGGGTATGTTTTGGCTAGAGTCCCAATTCCAAGCTCTCCTCGTGTGCGCTTTCCGGGTCTCGTGGCGGTTGGTTCTGATATCTACGTATTTGAAGAAGAGAGACCCTACTTTGAAATAAAGAAAGAACGCTCCTCTAACGTCTGGATTCTAGATTGCCGGACTCACACGTGGCGCGAGGCTCCAAGCTTGCCGGTGAAGCTATTGACACTTTCCGCTAGCTTTCTTAATGGAAAGATATATGTAGCAGGAAGTAGCTGGTCCTGGAAGAACACAGTTGAGGTTTTCAACACAAAAACACAGATTTGGGACACTGAGAGCTTCACCGGCTGCGATTTTTATGACTCGAGAAGCACATGTATTGACGGAATGTTCCACGTGTTGCAGAAGAGGGGAGAGGCGGTTGCTCACAATTCCAAAAAAGGTAGATGGTACTTAGTTGGAGGAGAGATGGATTATCATAAGATTTATTGTTCTTATTGCGAGATAGAGAATGTTATGTACTCTATTACTTCTAACCGAGTATTGAGATGGTATGACACTGAGGTAAGCAAGTGGAGATGTTTGACGGGTTTGGAAGGACTACCTAAGATCCCTCTTGGCGCTTGTGTTAGATTGGCTGATTATGGTGGAAAGCTTGTGGTTTTGTGGGAAGAGTATCATTATGATTTGAGGCAACGTGTCGGCTATAAGAAGATTTGGTGTGCGGAGATTGCGCTTGAAAGACGGCAAGGACCTGAGATTTGGGGAAAAGTTGAGTGGTTTGATCATGTGCTTACAGTCGAATCATGTGATCTCGTCAAGGTTCTTTCTGTTTCTCTTTGATGAATGGTTTTGTCTTTTGTTTCACTTATAGTCGATTGATTTTTCACTTTCTTGTTTTGTGATCATATATCTTTAGAGATCGTTTTGTGTTTGAATAGACTTAATTATCTAAACTTCATTCTTGAAAAGAAAATAGCACACTTTAATGAGTATTTGATGATTGTTTATTAATTTTAGTGGCTAAAATTTGCAGAACAATGAGGTTTTGTAGTTAGGATTAAAAAGCATTCGTTCACATACTTCATATACTTCATATCGTTGCTCCAAAACTGGGTCTTGTGTTTTTGGTTGTATTGTATCCATGGGCAACAACAATATTCGAACTTGTGAAGATGTCTAATCATATTTTATGGGTGTGTAAACGATTTGTATGTATCTCTATATCATAGGAATGCATTACCTCTATATAAATGTATGTATTACTATTAAGTATTAAGTAATCTTCATTCTTATGAACACTAAAACATGTCTTGTTTTTCCAAGAACACGACTACACGTGATCTTCGAAATGACTCTATTCTGCATTGGTGATATATGTTTTATTTTCAACAACAAATCAAATAGTGTTAGAAAGTATCACAGGACAAACTGTTGAATGGTCCGAAGCACAATCGGTGCCCTTTCCCTGTGATATTGTATTGACTTATAAAGAGTACAAGAGATCAATCTACATAATTGAGGATTATACACATTCCTGATTTATCGATCGTATCATTGACTTTCCTAATCTAACACACCCCCGCAGTCGGAGCGAGAGGAGGACGGACGCTCAGACTGGATCGGAAAGACGTAAAGAGTGCAGATGGTAAACCTTTTGTAAAAATGTCAGCGTACTGATGAGAAGAAGGTACGTGTAGAACACGAACCTGACCGACGGAAACCCGCTCTCGGACAAAGTGTATGTCAATTTCAACATGTTTTGTGCGCTGGTGTTGAATCGGGTTCGTAGAGAGGTAGACGGCACTAACATTGTCGCAATAGACGATTGTGGCTGAGCTTACTGGACAACGTAATTCAAGTAAAAGGTTGCGTAACCAAGTGGTTTCAGCGACAACGTTGGCGAATCCTCTGTATTCTGCTTCGGCACTGGAACGAGAGACTGTGGCTTGTCGTTTTGAGGACCATGAGACAATGTTATCGCCGAGAAAGACGCAGAAACCAGAGGTTGATCGTCTGGTCGTTGGGCAGCCTGCCCAATCGGCATCGGTATACGCCGTGATCTTGTTAAGAGAGGAGCGAGTGATCTGGATACCGTGGTCGAGAGTGCCTTTGACATAGCGGAGAATGCGTTTAAGTGCATTATAATGCGGCTCGCGAGGGTCATGCATATAAAGGCAGATTTGCTGGACCGCATATGTGATGTCCGGACGAGTGAATGTGAGATATTGGAGGGCGCCGACAAGGCTTCTATAGAGAGTTGGATCAGCTACGGGTTTTCCGGCATCGGCACTGAGCTTGGATGAGGTGTCGACCGGTGTGGAGCTGATGTTGCAGTTTGACATCCCAGCGCGATGAAGGATGTCGGCAGCGTAGTTCCGTTGGTTCAAGTGCAAGCCATGGCTGTCCCTGTTAATAGCAATACCAAGAAAATAGTGAAGTTTTCCAAGGTCAGTCATTTCAAATTCAGAGTGTAGTGAGTTTATGATCGACCGTAAGAGGGTTTGATTGGATGCGGTGAGAGCGATGTCATCCACGTAAAGAAGGAGGTAAGCAATATCTTTTCCTTGTTGCTTGATGAACAAGGAAGCATCACACTTGCTTTGTTTGAAGCCGATTCGGGTGGCAAATTGAGCAAATCTTTGGTACCAAGCACGAGGAGCTTGTTTAAGGCCATATAGTGACTTTTGTAGAAGGCAGACATGGTCAGGTTTGTCAGGATCAACGAAGCCTGGAGGCTGGTGCATGTACACCACTTCATCTAAAGTACCATTGAGAAATGCGTTCTTGACGTCGAGTTGATGGATGGGCCAGTCCCGAGATGTAGCAACATGTAACACCGTCCGAATTGTTGCAGGTTTGACAACCGGGCTGAACGTCTCATAACAATCAATCCCGACCTCTTGTGACTTGCCATTTGCAATGAGTCTGGCCTTGTATCTTGATAGTCGACCACCTGCATCAAACTTATGTCGAAACAACCACATATAATTCACAATGTTAGCATTTAAGGGTCGTGGGACAAGTTTCCATGTCCCACTTTTTATTTGAGCATCATATTCAGTTCCCATGGCGCCATTCCAGTGAGGGTCTTTGGAAGCTTGAACATGAGAACGAGGGAGCGGAGAGATAATGTCGGTGTGAAGAGAGAAGATAATTTTCTTTTTCGAGATACCGCTGCGGCTGCGGGTTTGATAGCGAGGAGGAGCAGGGGCAGGCGGAGGAGCAGGAGCCGCTTCCGGAGAAGGTGTGAAGAGAGCTGATGCCGGGGGAGGAGGATTAGGAGCCGGAGTCTCCGTGACGGGGTCATGGTGGAGATTATGAAGAATTGAAAAAGGAAAAGAAGAAGATGGTGGTGGAGAAGAAGTTTGAGAGAGAGGAGCTTTGTTAAACGGAAAAGAGGATTCATCGAAGACGACGTGGCGAGACAATATGTTTTTGTTTGTGCTCAAGTCAAGACAGCGGTAACCACGGTGGTTAGAAGGATAGCCTAAAAAGACACATTTAGCAGAACGAGGAGCTAGTTTGTGAGCTGAAGTGGGTAAAAGATTTGGGTAGCAGAGGCAGCCAAAAACACGGAGGTGATCATAAGAGACAGGTTTTTGAAAAAGTTTTGAAAAAGGAGTGTCATTGTCGATTGTGGAGGAGGGAAGAATGTTAAACAAATGGCAAGCCATGTGGAGAGCTTCGACCCAATACGTGGAAGGCATGTGAGCGTGAAAAAGAAGAGACCGAATGAGATTGTTTAATGTTCGGAGAGTACGCTCAGGTCTTCCGTTTTGTTGGGAAGTGTGAGGACAAGAAAACCTAGATTGAATGCCTTGAGAAGAAAGAAAAGATTGAAAATCACGGCTGGTGTATTCACCCCCGTTGTCACATTGTAAAGCTTTAATAGATTTTTGAAATTGCGTTTTGACAAAAGTATGAAAATCGATGAATTTGGAAAACACTTCGCTCTTTTGACGTAACGGATAAACCCAAAGAAAATGACTAAATTGATCCAAAAAAATAACATAATATTTTATTCCGCTAACACTGGGAACCGGAGAGGTCCATATGTCGGAATGAATAATGTCAAAAGGAGAAATCGCATGAGAAGAAGAGCTTGAAAAAGGAAGCCGAGTATGTTTTCCCAATTGGCAAGCATGGCACAATGGAAAAGCATCCGGTTTGCTACAATTTAAAAAACCAGAAGATGATAAAGAACGAAGAGTGGAGTTGCCAGGGTGGCCTAAACGACAATGCCACACTTTGGCTCCGATAGTGTTGGTGATGAGCGCTTGATGAGAGGAAGGAGATTTGATGGAGTACAGCGGACCTTTGCTGTCACATCGGATTATAGGCACTCGGGTGCGAAGGTCCTTAATAAGAAAACCAAGAGGGTCAAATTCAACAGAGCAAGAGTTATCTTTAGTAAATTGACGAACAGAGACTAGATTCTTTAAAATTCCAGGGCATAGTAAAACATTTTGGAGATATAAAGGACGAGAGGAAGTGGGGAACGAGGTGAAACCTTTTCAGGAAGAGATGAGCCATTACCAACTGTGACAATAGGAAGAGAAGAAGAAGAAGAGTTTTGGGTAAGAGAGAGTGCACCTGGTTGAGAGGTAAGGTGAGCCGTGGCACCGGTATCCATGTACCATCCATGATCAGCAGGATCTTGGTAAGTCATGCTATTGAATGCAGAGGCAAGAGCAGTGGGGATGGCTTCAGATTGTGAAGGTTGCACAGTCTGAGCAACGTACGCCGTATTTTGGCGTTGAGGAGACGGCCCGAGAAGTCCCGCCGCTGGAGGTGGAGTGTATTGTTGATGTGGATATGGTGGTCGATTGTATGGAGGTGGGAATTGAGGCTGCATCGGCCAATTCCGATTGTAGTGTGGCTGCTGTTGTGGCCAATTCTGCTGTTGTTGTGGCCAAGACCATGATTGCCGAGGGTTCCAGTTCTGATTGTAGTTGTTACGTCCTCTGCCTTGACGACCACGATTGCCTCGATGGTTACGATTGCCTCTGTAGTTGTTATTGTAGTTGCGTTGATTGTCGAAGTCTGATTGTTGCTCTCGTTGAGAGTGGTTGCAACAAGGAGCTGGGGTGCTGAGGCATTGTCAACGTGAGGTGAATCGTGGTGACGTTTTGTTTTGAGGCGAGTTTCTTCATCGATAAGAAACGATCGAGCATCGCTGAACGTACACGGTGGAGTGCGATGTTTGATAACGTTGATTATGTTATCAAACTTTGAACTTAGACCGTTTAGAAGATGTATAACCAGCACACGCTCCGTCACCGGAGAGTCAACATTGGCGAGCGTATCCGAGATCTTCTTCAGCTTTTGACAGTAATCGTGCACCGGAAGATCACCAATCGTGAGATTACGGAGCTCATTTTCGAGCTGAATCGCACGTGCCTCTTTGTTGTCTCGGAAAAGATTTTCGAGGGTTTGCCAAAGTTCACGAGCAGAGCATTGAGCCTTCAAAACAGAGTTGAGGAGAGATTCAGAGATAGTGCCGTAGATCCACATCTTGACAGTGTTATCGAGTTGTTGCCAATTGGTGTCAGCATCATCGGTGGGTAGAGAAGTTCCGTCCAGATGACCGGTTACGGAGAAGCTACGACAGTGGGTTTCAAAGAGGATACGCCAGCCGTCGTAGTTCATCTTACTCATGTTAAGGATGACAGGAATATGCACACGGATCTGGGTGAGACTAGCAGCAGTAGGCGTAGCAGTAGCCATTAGTGAGGTGAAGAGAAAGACTAGAAGAGAGCAAAGAAAACAGAGAAGAAAAGAAAGAAAAACAGAGTGAGAAAGAGGACAGAGAAAGAGCTTTGGTGGCGGAGAAAAGAAAAAGAATTTTAGGTTTTTAGGAAGAAAGCTCTGATACCATGTTGAATGGTCCGAAGCACAATCGATGCCCTTTCCCTGTGATATTGTATTGACTTATAAAGAGTACAAGAGATCAATCTACATAATTGAGGATTATACACATTCCTGATTTATCGATCGTATCATTGACTTTCCTAATCTAACACAAACGTGGTTTTATATAAGTACTGTAAAAGTAATGAACACTCCGGGAAAAAAAAAAAAAAAGACGAGAGAAAAAGGTAAACGATTTGTGGTTTACCATTAACGAACCTGCGTTGAATCACCAGACAGATTTTGTTTCATTAAAATGAAAAAATATATTCGTAATCTCTATAAAAGAAATGAGAAGTATCATTTGATTCACCGTTGTAAATTCATTTTTCTCTAGAATCTTCTTTGAGCTGGTGAAGAGAAGTGGAGTGAGACTGTTGTTGTCTTGTTGAACTAGGCTTTGTGGGAATCGAGTTTGAGAAAGTTGTTTACAAGGAGATGATGAAACTTGTTGTGACTGCTGAATAAAAGAAATAGCAATTTGTTGTGAAGCTGATTTTTTTTTTTTTTTTTTTTCTAATGTGAGTTTTAGAGTAGTTTAATTTTCCGGGAACAGTTGTCGGAATTCCATGTGAGTCGCCGGCAAAGCAAAATGGGGAGGTTAGTAGTTTAATGGACTTCAGAAAACAGTTGTTCAAAATTTTCGTGGCCCATTAAAATTCAATATTTATAATTTAAGCCCATAACTGAATTATGCCTTTGTATGAACTTTGAGCACAAACCTTAGCGATTACGTCTCAAGTAATTTCATTTGAGTCGTCAATGGAATTGATAAACTAGAAATAGTCATTTTCTCTACTGCAAATTATCAGTGATGAAGATTGTAATATAAAGGATTCGAAATCCAGAGGACCAGCGTTACACTGTGAAACTACGAGATTTAAAACAGAGCTAAGACAAAGATTGATTGGTTTTAGTAGCAGGTAACGAATGTAAACGATGATGTAATTCAATTAAACAGGGACTAGACCAAGGCAATTCGCAGGGATACACAGTTAACAACCGAACAACTATTCAGGGCACAGATGATGAACAGGTCTCGAACTCAAACATGAAAATATGTCAATTCACTTTCGCGATAATGATAACTTTATCTAACAACCTAGATGTCTAAACTGTCGTTTGAATCTAGCAGTTGATGACAAGCAATAAACTCAGGTTCGATAAGTTCACGAATCGCCTCAGCATCAACTTTCGCAGGCTAAGGACGATTCGCTCACCACAGTTCGTTCTAACAACCTATAACACTTTTGATGAACAGGTAATCTGAGATCAGAGATCGAATGATCAGATCGATCTAAGCAGTAATGCAACAATGGCGAAGACAGTATTAAAGCCCTATCTGTATTCAGTCAATTAACATATGAATCCCTTTGAAAAGCCTAGATCTAGCAAGATGACTACTCAGACATGGTGAAACAGCAAACAAATACTGAACTGAATGTCATTGAATCAAAATAAGAAAATAGCAAAACAAGGGTTCAGAAATCTTCTCCAAACTGTGAATAACAAGGTTTGATCTCTTCTCCCTCGGAAACAATGAACAACAGTGTAAAAACTCTGAAAAACGGCGTAGCCTAAACAATGGCTAAAGATAGGTCTAAATAGCTCCGGGGTCGACTTCGGTTCAATCCGGTTCGCTGTGGTTCGATCGAGTCGGTTTGCACCAAGTAGATCGAACGGCTGTGATGTCATCTGAGCGGGGTTGATCGAACGGCTGAGATAGAACGGGATCGATCGAGCTTGCTCGCTCTGCATGGGATCGATCGAGCTTGCTTCTGCGAATGGGATCGATCGGCTGCCTCTCCATGCATGCACTCGATCGACCCTGTACGGATGAATGGGATCGATCGAGCTTGGTCTGGTACAGGTTCGATCGACCTTGTGTGGACTCGATCGAGCTCCTTCTGCTCCGTTTTGCCTGCTTTCTCCCCTTGTTGGTCCATGTGACCAAAGCTCTCTGTAACGTCTTTAGACCTGAAAAGACTCGATAAAGACTAGAAAGACTCGATAAAACTCGTGAAAACAAGTGTTAGAATGCGTCAAATACGCAAGATATCAGGAATCAAACCTAAATCCGTGGCTTCCCGATGATTTGCTATTGAGCTGCTTGGCACGTGTCTCTAGATTGTATTATCCGACTCTCTCTCTCTTGTCTCCAAGCGCTTTCGATCTCTCCTTGCTTCACCGGAGATTTACAAGGCCCGGTCACTCTTGGGCCATACCGAGACGTGTCTCTATGTTGTCTTTGAGTCAAATCCTCATCCTCTCTGGTATACCCTATGCCTGAAACCTAATCAAACCCTAACGGATGACACGGGTGAGAAGAAGAAGAAGTCAAGTGGGTATGTTTTGGCTAGGGTCCCAATTCCAAGCTCTCCTCATGTGCGCTTTCCGGGTCTCGTGGCGGTTGGTTATAATATCTATAGTATTGAAGAAGAGCCCTACTACGGAAAAAAGGAAGAACGCTCCTCCTCTGACGTCTGGATTCTAGATTGCCGGACTCACACGTGGTGCGAGGCTCCAAGCTTGCCGGTGAAGCTATTGTCACTCTCTGCTAGCTTTCTTGATGGAAAGATATATGTAGCAGGAAATAGCTATTCTTCGGGTTCCTTGAAGAACACAATTGAGGTTTTCGACATAAAAACACAGATTTGGGACACTGAGAGCATCCCTTTGAGCGAGACAGAATACAATTCTAATAACTCGAGAAGCACATGTATTGATGGAAAGTTCCACGTTATGAAGACTATCACAAAGGGTGTTGCTTACAATTCTAAGGAAAGTAGCTGGGACTTGATTGGACGAGAGATGGGTGATTTTCTGTTTCATGGTTCTTATTGCAAGATAGAAAATGTTATGTACTCTCTTACTTTTAACGGAGTATTGAAGTGGTATGACACTGAGGTAAGCTTGTGGAGATGTTTGAAGGGTTTGGTAGGACTACCTAATTTCCCAAAATATGGCGTTTATCTTAGATTGGCTAATTATGGTGGAAAGATGGTGGTTTTGTGGGAAGTCAAGATAGAGAATGATCCGTATGATCTGAGGCACGATGGCTGCGGCTATAAGAAGATTTGGTGTGCGGTGATTGCGCTTGAAAGACGGCAAAAAGGACGTGAGATTTCGGGGACAGTTGAGTGGGTTAAAAATGTGCTCACAGTCCCAAAATCATGTTATCTCGTGAAGGTTCTTGATGTTACTGTTTGATGATTGCTTTATCTTTTGTTTCACTTCTAGTCAGTTGATTTTTTTTTTTCACTTTTTGATTAATGTTTAACTTATTCTGTGTATCTTTGAAGATCGTTTTGTGTTTGAATAGACTGAGTTCTCTTTACTTTATTCGTGAAAAGAAAGTAACACACTCTGCTGAGTATTTGATGATTGTTTATTACTTTAGTGGTTAAAATTTGCAGCAGAATGAGGTTTTGTAGTTAGGATCAATAAGCATTTGTTCACATATAATCATATCGTTTCTCAAAAACTGGGTTTTGTGTTTTTAATTGTTTCTATGGGCAACAATATTCGAACTTGTGAACTGTGAAGCTTTGTGAAGACTTCTAATCATATTTTATGGGGTGTAACGATTTGTAGATATCTCTATATGAAATCTGAATGCATGATCTCTATATAAATGTATGTATTAGTAGTATTAATTAAGTATGCTTCATTCTTATGAACACTATAATGACTTCTTTCCCAAGATCACGACTACACGTGATCTTTTAATTAACTCTATTTGATTTGTTGTTGAAAATAAAACATATACTGTATCACCAATATATAATAATGTTAGAAAGTATCACAGAACAAATGTGGTTTTATATGTATAAGTAAAAGTCAATGAACACTCCGAAGCAAAAAAATATAAATAATAATAAAAAGATAAAGAGAAAAAGGTATACGATTTGTGGTTTACCATTGACGAACCTGCGTTGAATCACCAGACATATTTTGTTTCATCAATATGACAAAATGTATCCGTAATCCAAAAAAAAAAGAAAAATATCATTTGATTCACTGTTGTAAATTCATTTTTCTCTATAATCTTCTTTGAGCTGAAGAGAAGTAGTGTGAGACTGCTGTTTAATCAATGTGTGTGTGGAGTTGAATCAATTTGTTTGATTTTTTTTTGGATTACGGATACATTTTGTCATATTGATGAAACAAAATATGTCTGGTGATTCAACGCAGGTTCGTCAATGGTAAACCACAAATTCAATTTGTTTGATACTCCTCTTGCTTTCTAATAAGTGACATTTTAGAGAATTTGTTTTGTTTATTAATAAATGGTTTTTTCTAGGGGTGTTTCAATTTGGTAAAACCGAACCGACCCGAACCGAACCGAACCGAAATAAGTCATATGGTTTGGATTTGGATACACTGTATAAACCGTATGGATGCAATTTTATATAAACCGTGGATATTGATATGGTTTGGATATTAACCGACCGAACCGCAAAAACCGCAAAAAACCGAATAACTTTATATATATTAAATTACTCATATAATAATATAAGTTTAGAGTAATAAATCATTAATTAACTAAAATTTAACAATTAAGAAACACTAAATAAAAAACCTAGATAAAGCGATCTTCCTCTTCTCATACAACAATATTATTATAGCAATTGTCTTCTTCTTCGTTAATCTTTTCTCTTACCCTAGACGTGAACTAAAGGTATCGTATGCCTTAAACAAGTTTTCTCCGTTTGTTCTACTTCTTTGTTTCATAAGTTAACTGATTTTCTTTTAATACTTATTCACTTGTAGATGAGCAAAAGGAATAAGACATGAGTTTGCATTTTTTATTTGAATTTGATCATTTTGATTATGAGAAAAATCGAAAACCCTAATTAATAAAATAATCATAAAACAAAAAATACAAATTAACCGAAAACCGAGATTATTCGACCCGAAAATATCCAAACCGCAAAAACCGAATCCAAACCGAACCAAACCGAAGTAAGTATGGATCTACTATGGTAGCTATTTTTTATTAACCGAAAAACCAAATACCGAAAAAACCGAACCGAAACCGAACCGATATCCGGATTGAACACCCCTAGTTTTTTCACAAATAAATACAAAAATTAATGTATTTTTGTTGTTTTAACTATTTGAATTCTACATATTGTTTGTTTTTTTATTTGTTGAGATTTAAGATCGATTGATCTAACTAATTTGGATTCGATCTATGAATGCAGAAAAGTAAAAGATACAAAGTTTTTGTTTACCCAGTGTTCGTTTCCTATTCATTGGGGGGAGAAAACACGTCTCCCGTCGTTTCACTATTGTCGGAAACGTTTACGTGGCGACTCCGACTTACCGGAAATCGCCTCACATCGTTACAATCTCACTCAAAAGCTCAAATCTCTCTAGAGGTGTATCTCTCTAGCCTTAGATTCTCTCGCTTCCTCGCTCTGTAACAACCTCTCTCTCCTCTGTTTCTTGTTGCAGGCCTTTAAAACGGAGAAGAAGAAGACGTTGACTCCGATGATGTGTCAGTCTTCAGCTGGAGATGGGCTTCAACTTTGTACAGGCCCATAACGGAGTTGGAGGGAATGGGCTTGAGCCCATTAGGTGTTTAACCGAACTCGATTCAAATTATTATTAGTTGAATTGTGTTGTAGTTGATGATAAAATTTTTTTTTTTTTTTTTTTAATGATTTCTTAATCTGGTCACTTATCAGAGAAAAGAGAGGGAGTACATTTTAAATTCATTTGTCTCTGTGGGGAGTTGAGTTCGAGAAAGTTGATAGGAAGAAGATGATGAAACTTGTTGTGTCTGATTTGTTTGTAAACTTTTTTTTTTTGGTTTTAGAGTAGTTTAATTTCCCGGGAACAGCTGCTGGAGTTCTATGTGAGTCGCCGGCAAAGCAAAATCGGACGGTGGAGCAGTTTAATGAACTTTAGAAAAGTCTCTTGTTCAAAATTTCAAATTTACATTAAATTCCAGTATTTATAAATTAAGCCCGTAAATGAATTATGCCTTTGTATACTATAAATTAGGTTTGTTGTTTTAACTTTTAAGCACACACCTTTTTTTCTCGTTAAAGGGTAAGCACAGACCTTAGCGATTACGTCTCAATATTTTATAATATTTTCTCTGAAGAAGAAGGATCCAGAGCCGTCGATGCCGGTGCAATCAACCCCAAATCCGTGGCTTCCCGATGATTTGCTATTGCTCTGCTTTGCATGCGTCTCTAGATTGAACTATCTCACTCTCTCCCTCGTCTCCAAGCGTTTTCGATCTCTCCTTGCTTCACCTGTTCTTTACAAGAACCGGTCACTCTTGGGCCGTACCGAGACTTGTCTCTATGTGCTCTTTGAGTCCAGTTCTCGTTATGACTGGTATACCCTATGCCTGAAACCTAATGAAACCCTAACTTGTGACACAAGCGAGGATAAGAAGAAGAAGAAGAAGAAGAAGAAAAAGAAGAAGAAAAAGAAGAAGAAGAAGTCAAGTGGGTATGTTTTGGCTAGAGTCCCAATTCCAAGCTCTCCTCGTGTGCGCTTTCCGGGTCTCGTGGCGGTTGGTTCTAATATCTACGGGATTGAAGAGGGCTCCTCTAACGTCTCTATTCTAGATTGTCGGTCTCAGACGTGGTGCGAGGCTCCAAGTTTGCCGGTGAAGCTATCATCACTTTCCGCTAGCTTTCTTGATGGAAAGATATATGTAGCAGGAAGTAGCTACAAAGACGGAGATTCTGGTTCCTTAAAGAACACGTTTGAGGTTTTCGACACAAAAACACAGATTTGGGACCCTGAGAGCATCGACCCTTGCAGCGAGATACAATGCAAATTTATTAACTCGAGAAGCACATGTATTGACGGAAAGTTCCACGTGATGCAGTATGGCGTAGAGGGGGTTGTTTACAACTCTAAGGAAAGTGGATGGGACTTGATTGGACCACAGATGGGTAATTATATGATTTGGTATTCTTATTGCGTGATAGAGAATGTTATGTACTTTTTTTTATACGGAGTGTTGAGTTGGTATGACACTGAGGTAAGCAAGTGGATAAGTTTGAAGGGTTTGGATGGACTACCTAAGCTCCCTAGTTTTTTTGGCGCTCCTGTTAGATTGTCTGATTATGGTGGAAAGATGGTGGTTTTGTGGAAAGAGAATCATTATAAATTGAGGCGAAGTGACGGCCATGGGAAGATTTGGTGTGCGGAGATTGCGCTTGAAAGACGGCAAAAAGGAGGTGAGATTTGGGGGAATGTTGAGTGGTTCGATCATGTGCTCACAGTCCCACAATCATGTAGTCTCGTCAAGGTTCTTGCTGTTACTGTTTGATGAATGACTTTGTCTTTTGTTTCACTTCTACTCAATTGATTTTTTTTTTCACTTTTTGATTAATGTTAAACTTATATATCTTTCACTTCACTATTTGATGATTAAAAAGCATTCGTTCATATACTTCATATCATCACATCCTTGCTCCAAATTTGTGTTGTGTTTTTGGTTGTATCCATGGGAAATATTCGAACTTAACTTGTGAGGCTTTGTGAAGATTTCTAATCGTATTTTTATGGGGTGCGTACGATTTGTATGCATCTCTATATATTCGCATTACCTCTATATATATATATATGTATGTATGACTATTAGTATGCTTCATTCTTATGAACACTGTAACATGTTCAGAGTAGTATGCATCTCCATATGAATGCATTACCTATATATATATATATATATATATGGATGTATGACTATTAGTATGCTTCATACTTATGAACACTGTAACATGTTCAGAGTAGTTCGGAAGAAGATGATGAAACTTGTTGTGTCTGATAATGATATTGCTGAATAGCGATTTGTTGTGAATTTTTCTTTAGCTGTAGAGTAGTTTAATTTGCCGGCAATGCGAAATCGGAGGTGAGCAGTTAAATGGACTTTATAAACTCTCTTGTTCAAATATATTGAGCCAAACTCTGTATTTACAAATTAAGCCCATAATTTAATTATAACTTCGTACAGTTTGGCCCAACCTAGACTTTCTTAATTCCCTAGGGTTTCTTGGTTTTATGCACAATAACAAACCTTAGCGATTACGTCTCAATAATTTATTATGTCTTCTCTGGAGAAGAACTGAAGAAGAAGGAGCCAGAGCCGTTCGTTGTCGATGGAATGGCTTCCGGATGGTGTGCTATTGAGCTGCTTCGCACGCGTCTCTAGATTGTATTATCCGACTCTCTCCCTCGTCTCCAAACGCTTTCGATCTCTCCTTGCTTCACCGGAGATTCACAAGGCCCGGTCACTCTTGGCCCATACCGAGACTTGTCTCTATGTGTTCTTCGAGTCCTATCCTCGTTCTCATTGGTATACCCTATGCCTGAAACCTAATCAAACCCTACCAAATGACACCTATGAATCAAACTTCTTCCGTAGCTATTATACCCAAACGCCAAAGAAGAAGTCAAGTGGGTATGTTTTGGCTAGGGTCCCAATTCCAAGCTCTCCTCATGTGCGCTTTCCGGGTCTCGTGGCGGTTGGTTATATTATCTACGGAATTGAAGAGATCTCCTACTTTTCAAAAAAGGAAGATAGCTACTCTGACGTGTGGATTCTAGATTGCCGGACTCACACGTGGTGCGAGGCTCCAAGCTTGCCGGTAAAGCTATCGCCACTTTCTGCTAGCTTTCTTGATGGAAAGATATATGTAGCAGGAAGTAGCTACTAGCTACATAGAAGGAGATTCTGGCTTTGGGAAAAAAAAAAAAAGAGGGCGATTCTGGCTTTGGTCAGAAAAAAGAAGAGGGCGATTCTGGTTCTTTGAAGAACACATTTGAGGTTTTCGAAACAAAAACACAGATTTGGGACACTGAGAGCATCACTTTGAGCGAGACAGAATACAATTCTTATAACTCGATAAGCACATGTATTGATGGAAAGTTCCACGTTATGAAGACTGGGACAAAGGGGGTTGCTTACAATTCCAAGGAAAGTAGCTGGGACTTGATTGGACGAGAGATGGGTGATTTTCTGATTTATCATTCTTATTGCAAGATAGAGACTGTTATGTACTCTCTTGGTTCTGACCGAGAATTAAAATGGTAAGACACTGAGAAAAGCTTGTGGAGATGTTTGAAGGGTTTGGTAGGACTACCTTACTTCACAATATCTGGCGCTCGTATTAGATTGGCTGATTATGGTGGAAAGATGGTGATTTTGTGGGAAGGCGAGATACAGGATGATCCGTATGATTTAAGGTACGGTGGTGGCTATAAGAATATTTGGTGTGCCGAGATTGCGCTTGAAAGACGGATAAGTGAACGTGAGATTTGGGGGACAGTTGAGTGGTTTGATCATGTCCTCACAGTCCCAAAAGCATGTTATCTCGTGAAGGTTCTTGATGTTACTGTTTGATGAATGATTTTTTTTCGGGAGAATTTCCACATATAACCCGAAATTTGCTTTTTTCTATAACCATAACCCGAAACTTGAAAGTATTGCCAAACTAACCTGTTTGGGTAGCGAAATTACAAAGGTCACCCTCATGAGCAAACAAAAAAAATTTGCCGCGATTACCAAATTAACCCGGAGCGTAGGTCTACGCTTGCTGTCTACATATAGACTTTTATAGTCGGTCTACCTTGTATTTTAATTTTATATTTTAATTGGGAAAAACAAAAAAAATATTTTGATGAAACCATTTGCATACATAAATCACAAATAGTAATTTGCATCTTGGAAAATTATAATTGCATACAAATGAGTCAAATTAAACTAACATAGGCAAATTAGTTTGGAAAGCTGTAAAAACATAAGAGGTCTACAGATGAGGTCTACGGTTTAATTAAATGAAACTTTTAATTTATAAAATAAATAGAAAATATTTAGATGAAAAATTTGTATTCATAACCCGAAACTTGAAAGTATTGCAAAACTAACCTGTTTGGGTAGCGAAATTACAAAGGTCACCCTCATGAGCAAACAAAAAAAATTTGCCGCGATTACCAAATTAACCCGGAGCGTAGGTCTACGCTTGCTGTCTACATATAGACTTTTATAGTCGGTCTACCTTGTATTTTAATTTTATATTTTAATTGGGAAAAAAAAAAAAATTTTGATGAAACCATTTGCATACATAAATCATAAATAGTAATTTGCATCTTGGAAAATTATAATTGCATACAAATGAGTCAAATTAAACTAACATAGGCAAATTAGTTTGGAAAGCTGTAAAAACGTAAGAGGTCTACGGATGAGGTCTACGGTTTAATTAAATGAAACTTTTAATTTATAAAATAAATAGAAAATATTTAGATGAAAAATTTGTATTCATAAACAAGACAAAGACAATTAGAGTCCATATAAAATAAACATACATGTTAATAAGTGAATTTAGGTTGACAAAAACAAATTAGGTTAGAAACTTGCAAAACCGTGAGAGGTCTAGCAACGAGGTCTACAGGAAAATGAAATCTTAAAAATAATTTTTAAAATTGATAAAAAATAATTTGATAAAAAACTTGTATGCATAATTAATTCTTATACATTTGACATCTATTGAAAATAAATTATACGAAAAATGAATCAGTCTATAAATGTCATGAGTAAATGTTTCAAATTGATAAGAGTTTGGATAGATAGTTTAGGGTTTAGTTGTCCAATTCTTAGGGTTTAGATAGTTTCAATTTGTATTTTTGTTTTTGGTTGGTTTTTTTTCTATATTTAATTGTTTTGTTATCCAAACCATAAATATTGTAAATGGCAAACAAAATTTGATATTTGGTTCATGTTTTTTATAAAATTTGTGGTTTAGGGTTATGTAGACCTCAGTTGTAGACCGCGAAAACAAACAAATGGGGAATTTCAAAAAAATTAAAAGGAACCGAGCGGGAATTATGAGCGCGAACCAAAATTTCAAATTATCTTAGACCGCAGCTCCCTCGGGTGTATAAATAGAGATGTAAACCGTAATTTTTAATTTTCTAGAAATAAATTATTTGGTCCCCGCCGCTCATCCTTCCGCCGCTCATCCTTCCGCTGCTCATCCTCCGGCCGCTGTTCTCATCCGTCTTCTTTGCCGCCGTCGACAGTATCAAGTGTTCCGGCGATCGTATTGGTTAGGTTTGCTTCTATTTCATTTTGTGGGTGAGATCTGGTCATTGAATAATTACTGTTTTTTAAAATAACTGATATCTTCTCATCGTACACAGGAATGGGGCGCTTTAGCTGGTTAACGGAGGGTTCGAGTAGCTCTGACCAGCTGGCTACTCGAAGCTCTGCTAGGGTAGTCAGTAAGGACGAAGAAGATGTGAGTTCTCATACCAGTCGAGATATAAGCTATGGAATACCGAGCAGATGCTACTGCGGTTCGTTAACTCCGCTGAAAATGATGGACCATACGGACAAGCATCCAGGGCGGATGTTTTTTGGATGCAAGAATTATAAGGTAATGTTAACTGTAAATAGTTTTCGACATCTTAAGTGGCTTTGTTTTACCAAAAATATTGAAGAGATTCGTTTTTTTTCATCATTGTAGCTTGGTTTCCCACATCTTATGAAATGGTGGGACGAGGCTATGATGGAGGAGTTTCTACAACTCGAATGGAAAAATTAGTCGAGTATAGTTAAACCGATTCAGTTAATTCGAACCGAAGAAAACCAAGTTAAACCATTTAACCGACATATATATACGGAAAACCGCTGTGGTAAGCCTCATTCGTAACCCTAATCTGTGTCTGACCTTTCGCTCTCTGCTAGAGGCGATTTCGTTGTCTCCGCCGAATACACAACCGCCGTCTCCACCGATTACACAACCCGCTGTCTCCGCCGATTACACAACCCGCTGTCTCCGCCGCTTACAGAACCCGCTGCCGCCGGTAAGTTCTTCATTCTAGTGAAATTCTAACTACTTTAAGTTTATTTCCCACTGAGAGTTCTTTGGCGTTTGCATGTGGTGGTTTAATCCGTAATCCTTACTCCTTACTCCGCCGCGGTCTAATCCTTAATCCTTAATACTTCACCCCCGTAAGTCTCGTTTCCGACATTGATTTCACGGGTAATTTTGATTGAAAAATTGCTATTATTACGAAACTCGATATGGTAATACTCCTTCTGTTTAAAAAACTGTATCAGGTTTCCAGATCTTCGTTGGCGTTAGGCGTTGGGATTTCGCGAACAACAGGTATCTTAAAACCGTTTTTTAATGTTGTATTGTAGACCGCTGTCGTAGCCCTCAGTGATAGCCCTCAGTCATAGCCATCATACTTAGACTGTAGTTGATAAGTAAATGTAGACCTCGAGCTTAGACCTCCTTGGTAGACCTCAACTGATTGGACTTAATAGCTTCTACTCTTTTTGTAGGATGTCAAAGCCGACATTCCCCAGGAGATTCTACACCAAAGGAGGCGATCCGGACGCAGGGAAAAGCATTTCCAGGTGTAGCAAGAACACCAAGCTCTTCGATAGTCTCCGAAAGCTCCTCACCGACGACGAATGGAATGAAATCAGTGACTCCAGGATTGGTATCTTCCTAAAGTTCCGTGACCTTCAATTCGAGTGGGCTTCACGGATTGCGCATGCCATGCTCTGTTTCCAGGTTGTATGCAAGAAGAAGTATGAGATATGGAGCGCTGTGGGGGCAAATCCGATAAGATTCTCATTGCACGAGTTCTCAGCCATCACCGGCCTCAACTGCGAGTATGTTGAGAACCTAGAGACACCTGATGCTCCAGCAACGGATGCCGTGTGCGAGTTCTGGGAGAGGTTGGGTGTCAACGTCGAGGTAGGGCCTAGCATTGACCAGCTGGCTGAAGCTTGTGAGTGGGCAGGCGAGTGGCCAAGGGAGGATAAGCTTAGATTGGGCTACCTAGCCATATACGCAGGCTTCATTCAGGCCCGTAGATCCGCTGCCGAGACACCTGTCAAGCTAGCTAGGCTTGTGTTGGATTTGGAGAAGTTTGAGGAATACCCGTGGGGCCGAGTTTGTTTCTTGCAGCTCATCAAGTCCATTAAAGGAGTGGATTTGGAGAAGTCGGGTTATGTGCTGGAGGGTTTCATCGAGGTTCTCCAAATTTGGGCTTTTGAGAGCATGCCGAATTTTGCAGAGAAATACGGTGCTCCTCTGCCATCTAAACCATCACCACCGCTCCTTGCGTACAAGGGTATTCAAGGCAAAAGGTACATCGCGGAGGCAATGCTGAAGCAGGTAAACATAAATCTGAGAATCGAGTAATTGCTGGCAAGTAGTAGTTAGTAGATAGACCTGGACTCATTTTGTTTTGTTTTTGCAGGTTGTTTTTAAAAACTGTGAGCTAGTCGATAGGGAAGAAGTTTATCCACGCTGGGATGATGATGTAGAAGATTTGTACGTCGACAACATCATCAAGGCAATCTACGGGGAGTTAGGTGGTCGGTGGAGGTGGAAGCCAAGCGACTGGGACGAGGAAGGTGTCTTGGTCTCCAATCACCCGCGAGTGGACGTGAAGCCTCCAATAAAAGTGGAGGCTAGTTTCACAGATTCGAAGAAGAGACCTCGTCCTACTCCTCCATCGAACTATGATGATATCGAGGAGACGATTGCAGAGGTTGATTTCTGACTGCACCCGGACCTTGTCTGCTGATCTGAAGGCAGGGTTCCAGATGTATGACCGGCAACTAGCTGCACTTACCTCGACAGTTGCTGGTGGAGCGTAGTGTGAAGCAGCTGATGGATGTAAGGCTTCAGGAGCAGCGTAGATCCGACGATCCCTCTCCCAAAAAAGATGAGACCGGCGCCGGTGAAGATGTGACCGGCGCCAAAGAAGCTAAAACTGCTCAACCGGTTAGTACTGATCCCTCTCCCAAATCTCCCAACTCTTCTAAAGTGCAAGATAAGCGTAAAGTGCAAGTTAAGCGTAAAGTGCAACTTAAGCCTGACCAGGATAGGGTCCTTCGACCTAGAAAATTGAAGACCAAGTAGAGCCCAATCCGTTGTTTTTTTCAATCTATAAACATAAACTTGTCACGTTTTTCTTTCCTTGCAAATCATGTGTGTAATTTTAATGAACCTGTTTACTTGACTTACAATAAATGTTCCGAGAGTGTTTGTGCCTATTTGTTGTGGTCTGAATTGTTTTTCAAACTCAAATTGTCCTCAAATGCAGAACCAAAACGCCGGTCCATCAAACAGTGATAACCGGGACGACAGCAGCGTCGCATATGTTAAGACCTATGTGCCAAGCAAAGAAGAATGCCTAGCAGACATCAGGAAGAATCAGCGAAAGTTCAACGCGAAACTAATGGTCGTCAGGGCTAAGGATCAGAGGGAAAGGAAACTGGCCCCATCTCAAAAGTCTCCGTTCGTGGGAAACGTTACGGTTAAGGAGCTCATACGTAACAAGAAGCAGCGCTTAGCGGTCTACAATCCGTATCTGCCCGAAGACAAGAATGTTCGGAAGGAACTAACGGCGTTCCTGAAGTCTACAGCGTAAGTAACCCTCTGGAAAACTTCTTTATAATTCCGATTATTGTGATTAGTATACTAATTACACACTTTTGCTTTAGTGGGTATCCAAAGCTTGACAAGGATAAGTTTCCCGTGTGGTATTGGTGGTGGGAACTCATTACGCAGCCGCAATGGCTATCGGACTCGGTAAGCATTAGTACACCATTTAGAGAGGTCTACGTTTAGACCTCACGAGTAGACCTCTGTCATAATTCTCTTTTGTAGACCGCATATTGAGGTTTAGTGTAATTGTAATGTAATATTCAATCTTTTTCTTTTCATCAGCACATGGACGCGGTCATCAATCTGCTGCGGCTCAGAATGAAAGAACAACCGCACAGCTTTAGAAGTGACAGGCTTTGTCTCATCGATAGTGGTCTTAGTCTGTTTTGGACGGCAAAGTATGACGATTTCAAGAAGTCTGAGCCTAATGTCTTTGGACTTGGGAAGTACCTCCCACCTGACTCACTTGACTACTTCCAAGGCACGAAACCAGAATTCTGCCAGACGAATAAACGATGGTGCAGGGACATTGACGAGCTATATCTCCCGTTTAACATTGGGAAGAACCACTGGGTTGCTCTATTCATCTCCTTACCGAAGAGGCACATCACGATCTGGGATAGTTATCCCTGCCGTATGGACGATGAAGAACTGGCGATTATATTGCTCGTCTTGATAGATTCAGCAATGTTGCTCGTCTTGATGTTGTACCTATCACCGGGAAAATGTACTCTAGACCAAAGCTTAGGGTCGGCCAACTCCATGTATGCTGCGAGGTCTGGGTGCGCAGCTCTTAGTGAGTCCATGCACCGATTATATTCAGCTAGAGTGTGGGCATAAGCAGCTCCTTTAACCAGATACATAAGCTCCTTACCACCATATGTCTTGATAATATTTTGCTGAAGATGGTAGTAGCATATTCCTCTAGTGACCCATGGAAGCACATTCACACAAGCATTTTCAATGGACAATGCTCTGTCTGAAACAATGACCATCGGATGTGGTGAGAAACAAGTCTGTAATTTATCAAAAAACCATCCCCAAGACTCATTAGTCTCCGCATCAACAACACCATATGCTAGAGGAAATACTTGAAAGTTTGCATCTTGTCCACATGCCACGAGTAATGTGCCTCCGTATTTCCCAGTAAGGTGTGTTCCATCAACCACAATAACCCTCTTCAAGTACTGAAATCCCGCTGTTGAAGCCGCTAACGCCACAAAACAGTACTTGAAGCGATCTTCTTCATCACAGAGCAGGTGTGTTATAGTGCCAGGGTTTGCTTGCTTCAGTCTTCTAAGGTAGGAAGGAAGGTTAGCATATCCATCTTCTGGAGTTCCCCTGACAAATACTTGAGCGAATTTGAGAGCCCGGTATGACGTTGTATAGGTAAGATTCAGGCCAAACATGATCCTCATCGAATCTGCAATTTGTCGAGGGACAATTCCATCTATGAGTCCAGTCCGCTCCACAAACAATTGTCCAATATATCTTGGAGTAGCTCGTCTACGGTGAGCTACACGGTCCATAATTGAACAAGTGTGACCCTTTACGTACTTGGTAACCCAGAAGCAATCCGGTTCATTCTTCACAGCTGCTCTCAACTTCCATGCACATCCATTGACAACACATTTTGCCACAAACAAATCCGTAGTGGACTTGTAGACTTTAAATGCGAATCTTGCCATCACAGCCGTCAGTCGCAACTCAGAAAGAAGGGCTTCTTTAGAGGCATAGCTGTGATTTACCAGAATAGTGTCACACCAAGTGCCTGTGAACCCTCCATTTCCACCATTCCAAACACCTCTACGGAGCCTTTCACGGAAAGACAAACTCTCTTCACCCTCTTCCTCATCTTTCACCTTGCCATACTTACTATAATCTGCATCGATATCGTCGGGGTTGTCGACATCATCAGCACTATCATTGTCATGAGTATCATCAGATTCATCTTCTGAATTTACATCCCATGCTTTGTCATTCCAGTTTACATCATCAGACTCGTTATC
Organism: Microthlaspi erraticum; assembly: GCA_902728155.2. Lineage (NCBI taxonomy): Eukaryota > Viridiplantae > Streptophyta > Magnoliopsida > Brassicales > Brassicaceae > Microthlaspi > Microthlaspi erraticum. The sequence continues at coordinate 950,620 of CACVBM020001063.1, forward strand.
ATCCCAGCCTTCATCACCGAATTCTTCTTCCACGTCTTCTTTATCCACCTCTTCAGACTTTTCTTCTTGGACACACTCATGTATTGGTTCGTTGTAGTTCCTTCCCATACCAACGCGGGTCGAGACGCAAAGACGGACCACATGCTCCTTACATAACTCCACCAAGCTCCCAACTTGTCTGTCGTTCGTCACATACATAGGAGGTGAATCCGTTGGCAATTTCTCCATCATAGCAGCTGGTAATGGATATGACAACTCCAGCAGCTCGCCATTAACTTGCAACATGTAGTCGTTCACAACCATTTCAACCAGCTCTTCATGTTTACAATCATCCTGCAGGTAGAACATTCTACCTCCTCTCGTTTTATCAACCTCAAAATACCATTTTCTGTCTCTGATAGTCCACGCTCCATACACGGATGCCAAACAAACCATGATCTGCATGAAAACCAAAGGGAAAACACATTAATATATATTGATGGATGCCTGTAGACGGAAACGTTAGACCTCCACATTGGCTGCGGTCTACAGAGTTTAACCAAGTTACCAAATTTAACCAAAAATCTAATACAACCTTCATTACATAACATTAGCATGCAAAACTCTCATAGGGACAAGTTATTAGGCTAACAGAAGTATTTATGAAAAAAAATTAACAAAAACAATTATAAATTTCGCAGAAAATCGATTTTAAAAAACGGAAAAAATGTAGACCTCCAAACCAGATCTAGACGTAAACCTACTAAAGAGGTCTAAAAAAGGTTAGTTTTGCAATTGACCAAGGGAAGACTTTTTTGAGATCTACAAATGCGGTCTACAAAAAAAGAGGTTAGTTTTGCAATTCATCCAAAAAATTTGGGTAGACCTCACGAACAAAATAGACCTCAATGTAGTCTAGAAAATTATACGGTCTAGGGTCTACGAAATCTGTAGACCTCAGACAGGTTACTTTTGCAATTGTTTGAAATTTTTTTCCACCTGTAGACCACTATCGTAGACCTCCTATTATTTTGCGTTGACCAACTTTTTAAGGTAGACCTAAGACTGAGATCTAAAACCTATGTAGACCTCTGACGTAGACGTCAGCTTAAAATTTGTTGTTATAGACCACATTAAGAGGTCTAAGGTAAAAACCAGAACTTCAGTCAATTGCAAAACTAACCTCTTTGACCAATAGACCTCATCTGTAGACCTCAAAAAAAAAAGCCCTCCCTTGGTCAATTGCAAAACTAACATGTTTTCAAAATAGACCTCTGCTTGAGGTTTACGATATTTTTTTTGTTTTCAAAGGGATTATGTAGAACTCTCTACGCGGTCTAACTCCACAGATTTGTCTTAGTCAATTGCAAAACTAACCTCTGCGTTGACCTATAGACCTAACCCTGAGATCTACGATATCGACTCAGATCTGAAAAAACGAAAATGGAGTAAACCACAACCTGGCCGTCGTCTTTAGGGCCGCCGAGGGATGAAACTTTGTCTTTAAGCCTTCACAACCGTTCGGCGGTGGTGAGGAAAGCCACAAACCCGATTTTGAGAAAATCAAGAACTTGAAATATGAAAAAGTAGAATTAGAGAGTTTTTGGGATGAAAATGTGGAGAAAATGATAGTGTTAGAATGTATGGGATGTGCAATTATGTTTGGAGTATCACAATTACTAGTATCAAGCATTAAAAGCTTGAAGTTAGTTGAAAATGGTGGTTGAGTTCATTGATGAGAGTGGCAGTTTCGTGAATAAGTGTAGAGGATGAGGTTCTGTTGGTCTTCTGGTCGGATATCGTAGACCTCAGCCGTAGACCACCGGCCAAAAAAGTAATGGCATTTTCGTTATTATCTGGAAAAACAGGGTAAGCTAAAATGAAAAAAACAGCAGGTTACTTTTGCCATTGACTTCAAATTGTGGGTTAGAAGTGCAAGAATCCCTTTTTTTTTCTTTCATTTTTTGATTAATGTTAAACTTATTTTGTGGTCATATATATCTTTGAAGATCGTTTTGTGTTTAAATAGACTGAGTTCTCTTTACTTGATTCGTGAAAAGAGAACAACACACTTTGATCGCATTTTTTAATTTTCATCTTTGCATCTCGAAGACGAAATAATCAATTTCTAATATCAAATAGATGATTGAATCCAAAATGTGACTAAACCAAACTCATGAATCAAAAATTGAAGTTTTGGTTATGTATACTTAATTAAGAACAATAGTACAATAAAATTTAGAGATTAATGTAACTTCTCCAATGATCAGGACTGTATGCCTTACGAGAAAATGTTAGAAAAGTTTTATAATATGTTTTTAGTTATAAATAATCATAATAAATTTTTTTTATTACTGTCACTAATCATACAAGAATTAAAATGATTTATTAAAACTAAAAATTTAAAGAAATTTTTTTTAAAAAATTGTAAAGCATTAATATCACTGAACTCTTTAAAGAATTGAAAATTAGAAATTCATAAAAAAAAATTTCAACATAAAAACAGAACCTGCGCGTAGCGCAGATAAAATACCTAGTTTATCTAACGTCTCAGTATTTAAGCACAAAAATATCCTTTTACCAAAAAAAAAGAAAAAAATTATTTAAGCACGAATTGTACAAATCATGACCACGACTCCGTTTTTGAAATAATATTTTATATTTTATTGACGGCAAATTCTATAATTTTTGTGTAATACATCTATTTAATTTATTGTAAATTTTGTTTAGTCATTCAGTGAGGCCCATTAAAATTCAGTTTTTTTGTATTATTCATCTAACATCTCAGTATTTAAGCACAAAACACTAGCTGTTTTGTTATTTATTACCAATTGGCGATTTCGTCTCGTGCATTTACTTGTGCATTTATTAACAATTGGCTGTTTTGTTATTTATTAACAAATCTCTTGTGCATTTACTTTCCTGCAATTTAAACAACAATCGCATTAGAAAATCTATAATCTCAAAGCTAAAACTCAACAAGTGGTATCAGAGCTCCAAGGTTGGAGATGAGATTACTAATGGCGGTTATGCGGAGGAGGTAAAGGATTTTCTCACCTGGATTTGATCGCGGAGTTGTTACCGAGAAGGGATCTGATTGATCTGATCTCTTAAGGTTGATCGTTGGATCCTAAGTCTTCGCGGTCAAGGTTTTCTGGATTTCTTGTGTTGATCGGATTTTCTCGTCGGGTTTTTTCTGGTATTCTGGATTTTCTCTTGGTTTTCTCGTCGTGTTGATCTGCAAAATCAGTGTAGTTGTGTTCTATTAGTGAATCTACTATGGAACCTACACTGGGAAGATTTGAGATGGAGAAATTTACCGGGAAAGAGGATTTCGGGATGTGGAAATACAAGCTGCTTGGTCAGCTGGAGATCCAAGGTCTTGCATCGTCCTTGATGAAGATTTCTCGATCTACGTTAAATCTGAGAAAGCAGGAAGAAGGTGCATCACCAAGGAAAGATACAAAGAAAGCAGCACAGGATCTAAGGATGAGAAACTTACTTGGTACTTGCCTCAGTGATGTGATTTTGAGGAAAGTGATGGATTCACCAACATCTCGAGATATGTGGCTTGCCCTGGAAGAAGAGTATCAGGCAAAATCATTACCAAATCGGATTTATCTCAAGCAACAGTTTGCTAGCTTCCGCATGGATGAGAATAAGAATTTGGAAGATAACCTGGATACGTTTCTGAAGCTTATAGCCGATCTTGCCAGTTTGAAGATTACCATCAGTGATGAAGACCAGGCCATTCAACTCCTCACGAGTCTGCCTCCAGCGTATGAGCAGCTAGTTCATACTCTTAAGTATGGAACTGGGAAGGAAACTCTCACGGTTCGAGAGGTTAAAATCATCTGCATACGCAAAAGAAGCAGAGCTTAGACACAATGGAATGCTAAAAAAGGGAAAGTCTAGTGCTGAGGGACTCTATGTTGAAAACCGAGGAAGGTCTAAGAAGCGGAATGATGGTAAAGACAAGGGAAAGACTAAGGATCAGGGAGGAAGGTCTAAGTCTAGAAACAAAAATGGCAAGAAAGGTACCTGTTTCATTTGTGGCAAGGAGGGTCATTGGAAGAGGGAATGCCCAATGCGTGGACAAAAGCAGAATGAAAGCTCCTCTGTTAACACAGTAGCAGAGATAAAGCAGCCTTTGGTCCTCACTGTGAGTTCTCAATACACCAAGGATGAGTGGGTTATGGACTCCGGATGTACCTTTCACATTACACCAAACAAGGAGTTAATGTTTGACTTGACAGAATTTGAGGGAGGAAAAGTGCATATGGCAAATAGCACATACAGTGAAGTAAAAGGAATTGGAAAATTCGAATTACTAACCCAGATGGGTCTGTGGTGATCCTCACGGATGTCAGGTACATGCCGGATATGAGTCGGAATCTCATCTCGTATGGTATGTTGGAGAAGTCAGGATGTACCTACACAGGAGAAAATACAAGTTACGTTCTTCAAAGATGGTCAGAAGGTGATTACTGGAAAATTTAAAGATGGCCTCTATTTTCTCCAAGGAACAGTTTCTAAAGGGGATGTAAATGTGATAGATCCTAAGAACAACTGACTAGTCTATGGCATTCAAGGCTAGGTCACATGAGTTCTAAGAATATGGAAGTCCTATCTAAGGAAGGTTACATACCTCGAATGGAGATTGGAGAACTAGGCTTCTGTGAGAGCTGCGTCCTGGGGAAGTCTCACAAGCAGAGCTTCCCGAAAGCCAAACACACTACTAAAGGGATCCTTGAGTACGTTCACTCGGATCTATGGGGTTCACCGTCAACTCCAGAGAGTCTCGGTGGTGCAAAGTACTTCATCAGCTTCATCGATGATTACTCAAAGAAGCTTTGGGTTTATTTCCTGCGAACAAAGGATGAGGCATTCAGTAAGTTCAAAGAATGGAAAGAAGCTGTTGAAAGTCACACTGAGAAGAAGATAAAGTGTTTGAGAACAGATAATGGTTTGGAATTCTGCAATACCTTGTTTGACGACTTGTGCAGAAAGTCTGGAATTAAGCGCCATCGAACCTGTACCTACACCCCACAACAAAACGGAGTATCAGAAAGGATGAACAGAACCATTATGGATAAAGTGAGAAGTATGCTAGTTGAGACAGGATTGGGACAAGAGTTTTGGGCTGAAGCTACATCTACGTGTGTATCTGATAAACAGGACACCTAATTCTACAATTGAGTTTCAATTACCAGAGGAGAGGTGGTCTGGTCAAAAGCCTGATCTCACACACCTAAGAAGGTTCGGGTGTACAGCTTACGTTCACACTATTCAGGAAGTCCTAGAGCTGAAAGGCACTTTCCTAGGCTATCCGTTTGGTGTTAAGGGTTACAGGGTCTGGATTCCAGAAGATGGAAAGTGTACGACTAGCAGGAATGTTGTTTTTAAGGAGGATGAAGTTTACAAGGATCTAAACAGTTCTAGCAGATCTACGTCTAGTGATCAGTCTACGGCTACACAGAAGAAGAAATCTGGGAGGAAAAATGTTACCTTTGATACTCAGCTGATACAAGGACCGACTCCATTGGGTGCACAAAATTTGTCTGATGTTGGTTCTGAGGGTTCATCTGATATCGACGGTCATGAAATTTCATCTTCTGATGCGGATTCTTCTCAAGGTGGAGCTACTTCTTCAGGTGGAGCTACCACTCCTTCCTCAGTTGATCCCATTGATGTTACCTCGGATGATGAAGAAGAAGGATGAAACAAAACAAGATTGATGATTACCTGTTAGCAAGAGACCGTGAGAGACGTCAAAACGTCAGGCCACCTTCACGATATGAGGATGCCGACTTCGTGGGTTATGCTCTATCTGCAGCTGAAGACATTGAAACAGAAAACCTAAGTCAATGACAGAAGCAAGAAAAGTCCTAATTGGAAATTATGGCATAATGCAGCAGATGATGAGATGACTTCATTGATAAAGAATCATACCTGGGATTTGATTGAGAAACCGGAAGATGCCAGGGTTGTAGGCAGTAAATGGATCTTTACAGTGAAATCAGGGATTCCAGGGGTTGAGGCAAAGCGGCACAAGGCAAGGTTGGTGGCTCAGGGGTTTTCTCAGACAGAGGGTGTTGACTACAATGAGATCTTCTCACCTGTGGTTAAGCATGTCTCTATTCGACTAATGCTATCAGCGGTTGTTAACAGAGACTATGAGCTAGAACAGATGGATGTCAAGACTGCATTTCTACACGGTGACTTAGAAGAAAGGATACTAATGAAGCAACCAGAAGGTTTCATTAAGAAAGGAGATGAAAACAAAGTATGCCTACTCAGGAAATCTCTATATGGTCTAAAACAGTCACCAAGGCAGTGGAATATCAAGTTTGACAGTTTTATGAAGGAAGCAAACTTCATCAGAGCGAGTATGATCAGTGTGTCTACATGCGCAACATTCAGAATGAAAATGCAGTCTACTTACTTCTCTATGTGGATGATATGCTAATTGCATCAGGCAGTTTGTCAGAGATCAGATTGGTAAAAGACAGTTTGAGCTCTAAGTTCGAAATGAAAGACATGGGTAAGGCCTCACGCATACTGGGAATGGATATCATCAGAGACAGAGAGAAGGGAATTCTAAAGCTATCTCAGGAAAGCTACATCGAAAAAGTGTTAAAGACTTTGGAATGACAGATGCTACAACAACAACAACTCCACTTGCTACTCATTTCAAGCTAAAAAGTTTAACTAAAGCAGAGAAATTAGAGGAAGCAGTTCATATGGAGAATACACCCTATGCTAGTGCAGTGGGAAGTTTGATGTATGCAATGATTGGTTCAAGGCCAGACTTAGCATATGCAGTTGGGGTTATAAGCAGGTTCATGTCAAATCCAGGGAGAGGTCATTGGACAGCAGTGAAATGGGTTTTACGCTACCTAAGAGGTGCATCAAAAGCAAGTCTAACATTTACCAAGAAGAAAGGTTTCAGTATTGATGGGGTTCTGCGATTCAGACTATGCAACGGATATTGACAGAAGAAGGTCAGTGACTGGGTATATCTTTCAAGTCTGGGGTAATACAGTTTCATGGCGTTCTAATCTACAGTCTGTGGTAGCCTATCAACTACTGAAGCTGAGTACATGGCCCTATCTTCAGCAGTGAGAGAGGCTATATGGTTAAAGGGTTTATGCAGTGAGTTGGGTTTTGATGCAGGTGCAGTTAAAATTCATTGTGATTCACAGAGTGCACTAGGCTCTAGCTAAGAACTCAGTTTATCACGAAAGGACTAAGCATATTGCTACAAAGTATCATTTCATCAGAGATATAGTAGCAGAAGGCACAGTCAAGTTGTACAAGATACACACAAGCAAGAATCCGGCGGATTTCCTAACTAAGGCCTTACCTGGGCCAAAGTTTGAGCTCTGCCGAGAGCTTGCAAAAGTCGCCTGAGAAGCTTGAAGGCTCCAGGTAACTCCATTGTCAAAGGTACCTCGCAAACAAGAAAAGGTACCTCGCAAACTCCGATTTGCTTCGACGTGATAGTGAATGCGACGGAAGGCGCGATTCCTTCCCCCAGTGAGTAGGAAACGAACACTGGGTTAACAAATCTCTTGTGCATTTACTTTCCTGCAATTTAAACAACAATCGCATTAGAAAATCTATAATCTCAAAGCTAAAACTCAACAATATGTAGCAGGATGTAGCTACAAAGAAGACGGCAATTCTTGTTCCTTGAAGAACAGATTTGAGGTTTTCGACACAAAAACACAGAGTTGGGACACTGAGAGCATCGACCCTTGCAGCGAGACACAATGCAATTTTAATAACTCGAGAAGCGCATGTATTGACGGAAAGTTACACGTGCTGAAGACTAGAACACAGGGGGTAGCTTTCAATTCCAAGGAACGTAGATGGGACTTGAGTGGACCACAAATGGGTCATTATATGATTTCTTATTCTTACTGCGTGATAGAGAATGTTATGTACCTTATTACTTCTGACGGATTATTGTGTTGGTATGACACCGAGGTAAGCAGGTGGAGATGTTTGACGGGTTTGGAAGGACTACCTGAGTTCCGTCATGACGCTAGATTGGCTGATTATGGTGGAAAGCTTGCGGTTTTGTGGGAAGGCAAGATAGAGAATGATCCGTATGATTTAAGGCAAGGGGGCGGCTATAACAAGATTTGGTATGCGGAGATTGCGCTTGAGAGACGGCAAAAAGGACGTGAGATTTGGGGGACAGTTGAGTGGCTTGATAATGTGCTCACAGTCCCTAAATCATGTAATCTCGTGAAGGTTCTTGCGGTTACTGTTTGATATATGCATGACTTTGTCAACTGTTTTTTTCACTTTTTGATTAATGTTAAACTTATTTATCTTTCACTTCACTATTTGATGATTGTTTATTAATTTCAGTGGTTAAAATTTGCAGCAGAATTAGGATTAAAATCCGTTTAGGATTAAAATGCATTCGTTCATATACTTCATATCATCATATCGTATCTCCAAAATTGGATTTTGTGTTTTTGGTTGTATCTATGGGCAACAATATTCGAACTTGTGAAGCTTTGTGAAGACTTCTAATCAGATATTATGGGGTGTAACCGATTAATTTGTATGTATCTCTATATGAATGCATTAACTATATATAAACGTAGGTATTACTATTAACTAGGAATTGAACCCCCGCGAAACCGCGGGGGCAACATGTTTATACTAAATGATAAACAAAAAATTATCAAGTTATATTTATTAGTGAAATTTTTAAAATTAAAAAGAATAATGCAAAAATATGAAAATCCAAAATGTTTATATATTTGAAATGTTAAATTTCTGATAAATGAAAAAATATGAAAATGTAGCATAAAGAGATGCAACCTTTTCAAATATAAATTCCACTTGATTTCTAATTAGTACATATTAGTTAGTGATTTACTCAAAGATTTTAAGATTTAAGACCCAACCTAAAAAGTATCATAATACTATGAATGCGTAAATTTGTACTTTCGGAGTGAAAATCACAATTGGTTTGGTCAAGTTCAAAGGCGTGATACTTTCATTACTTCATATTACGAGCATATATACCTCATGAAAAGTGAACATTATATGTTTTCCCAATTAAAGTACCAATGTCTCTTTTGTCAAAATATGTTTGATTATATATCATATATATTTTGTTAAAAATTGAATCTATGCCAAATGCTCCTCTTCATATTTTTATTTTTGTTTTTTCACATACAAAAAGCTTTTATATGAGATTAAAGGTTACAAAGGTTAGTCGAATTGCAACGGATAAATATCAAAAGTTGCAATGATTCATTCAATTTAAAGACTGCAGCGATTCACATAAATTTTAACATTTTTCTCTCATTTAAGAATAATCATAGATTAAGTAAATAAACAACACATCAGATACTCATGCATAGATACGTAACAATCGGTTACCATCTTTATAAAAAAAAATTATGTTTAACCAATAAAATTATGTCATTATCTTCCAAGATGTCTTTGAAACTGAAAACGCTTTCTTTCAAAATTACGATTCGTGTGCATTCTAAATTTGAATGCAAAATTGTTATACGAAGTAACATGACTTTTAACAAAGTACTTATAAGTGGTAATATACGACCCTTGGACTCTTTGACTTCTTCAACATAACCGTTCACAATCTTCTGGTTTAGACTCTTTGAAACGATCGGCAACGACTTCACTTCTCCTTTTCCTTTTCCTAAGTTGTTCTCTCGCTTGACTTTTAGAAAGTTTTATAAATCAAGTATAGTATGATAAATAGCATTGTTCCCAGGAAAATCAACGATATACAATTTTCTACTTTGTTTTCCAAAAGCCTTAATTATTCTTTTGTGCAGAGCTTGACCTTTGTTATTGTCCAGACTGATGATTTTGGGATCGAAAACCCAAATGATATTTCATAACCATGGGTTAGGACGTTAGGTAAATATCTATTGGTTAATAAAACTCCACTGGCAAATGAATACGTCACCAGAATCAAACATTCTACGAGACATCAGGTTACGTTATACCAACGTAACAAAAAAAAAAAAAAAAAAAAAAACTGAAAGATTCTGTTATTTTCTTCCCGTATCTTTTGTCTCGATTCCAGTTTGTTGAAATTAGAGAATGTAAATAAAGGTGGTGTTACATGGGTTTCGTTGTCAAAAGAAAAAAAAAGGTGGCGTTTAATCCCAGAGGAAGAAATCCCAAATGAGTTTCAATATTTGTTGATCATGACTCTACCATTAAAAAAAAAATGTGAATAATTCTGAAATGTGTTCTTTCAAGAGTGCATATTAACAATCACAACTTTTAAAGGTACCTTCAGAAATTAAATGAAAATAAAAGGGAAATAGAAAAGTACCATTTACAAATACAAGATCCCTATGTAAGAGTTGTGAATCTTGTGATTGTTAGAACTTTTTGTGTGTCTACATAAATCAACATGCATTGATTACTTGTTAAGAGTTTCTTGTCGAAAACTTATATAATATAAATTTAGAATTTATAACTTACGTGCAAGACATTTGTATTTAAGATCGGCTAATAAACATACTTCCTTTGTTCTTCAATAAATAAGTAGCATTTTAGGATTATGTACACAGATTAAGAAATTGATTATTATTTTTATTATTCCCAATACAATTTAACCATTAAAAAAAATAAAATACAATAAAGTTGATTTGTGAAAAAACATTTTATTTATAAACAATTTTTTTTCTTCTCTAAAATGACACTTACTAAAGGATATAGGGAGTATAATATATTTTAAAGTGCGTCAATGCCTTTTTTGAAAGGTTTGTGCATTCGTAAATTTGACAACACAATATATGATCATGTCTTCATTGAGAGGACAAAATTCTCTGGTTAGGGGATTGATAGAGATTACGGAATTAGGAAGATCCGAAGAGCAATTTCTCTTGGTTAGACTCTAACTTTGAAACATCAGCTTCAAATTTTACTATGTATTGTTAAGCGAATTTTTTTCACACAAAAACAGATGAAGAAAACGACAGAAATTAGAAATTAGAAATTAGTTTTGAGAAATTAACAGAATTCATGAACTACGAATCTGTTGGATGATAAGACCAACTCTCGTTGACAAGACTACCAATTGGATGGATTTCTAAAATTAAAATTGAAGATGTAGAGATATATTGAACATTATAAATAGAACTGAAAAGTATCACTGTTGAAAGATGCAACTGAAGAGGTATATCCGCATGAGCGAAAAGATGCGACTCGAAAAGTCACAACTTTTAAAATAAATAGTTATATATGTGAAACAGTTAAAAACGAAAAGGTACAAACACAAAAACATTTATTCAAATAACTATTCTACATAAAATGACATTGGTTACGAAACGTTTGTGTCTTTTCGCTAAGTACCTTTTCCTTTACAATCGCTTCTTTAACTCAAAATTGTGACCGAAAAACCATAACGGTTATTGACTTTCATGTATCTAAGAGTTGCGACAAACATTGCTCTATATAGTAGTGTACATAAGAGGTATCCCTTGGTCTAACCAACACAAGCCAATACTCAATCTACATTCATAAAATTTCTCATCCCATGAATTAATCTATTAATAATCAGTATTAAAATCAAAATTTTAGTAAAAACCCACGCATCAAACTCAAGCAATATACGACACGTAACTGAAATCCATCATGCTCTGAATCAAATCAAACAACAGATTTTCAGTACCGAGAACAAAACCGTGATAGGGTTTTAAGTCTAAAATCGCATTATCAATACTAAGATAGCTAAAGATGGATATTTTGTAAATATCTGCACCAACATTTAGAAAGCGAACAGAAGTATGGAAGTCACCAAGAAAAACGGTGAGTTCCACGAATATATACTCGAACTATATTTTGGTGGCTGGTGGGTATCGATCCTCCGTTTACGGAAAATAAGATTGCATAAAGACTTCCAAATTTTCCTTACTACGCTTGTGATTTAGCTACTCTTGGGATTCATTGGAGGTTTATTAGACTTTAGTGTTGCTTTTCTGCATTTTATGTGTCTTGTGACATAAAAAGTTCCCATGTTAGTGGTGTAAAACGCCATGTGCGAGATGAGAAAATTGAAAAAACAAATGAGTGATAGACTCCGAGCGGAACACCTCTTGTGTTTAATTTTGTTTGTCGACAGCCGAATTCATGTTAGATAATTATTATTATACGCATAAAAGAGAAAGCACAAATAAAGACTAAAAGGAAATAATTCGACCAAAAATGTAGATGATTTTTTCTTGTGTGGAGATAAAAATGGACCTGAGATTGCATGCATGCCTGAAAGTTATAAACTTATAGTCATTGACAAATTTAAAAGACAGATGAATATGAAAACAAACCAAACATAAAACCTACAGAATCACCGGCAAGATCCGGCGGTCTGAAAACCAACAAAGAAAGTGACGGGTGCTTTTGATACGATCATAAAATATATTGTTATTATTTAACTAAAGCAAATAACTTAGGAAAATACAAAAGAGAAGAATTACAATTCAAGAGCAAATATTCTATTTCAATGAGTGTAAAAAAAAGTGACTCGGCATCTGGTAAATCATTCTCTTCATAGATGCGAAGTTTCTTCTGTTCGTTGACTATATCTCCACTCATATATTTCCAAAATGCATTCCACAATTTTAATGGACTTGATATCTCACAATATACTAACAACAATGTAAATACTTCACGTAACTCATTAGATGTCGAAATTGATGCCGCCTCTGCCATCGTATCATGCCATTCTTCATCGCCACCAAGTAAACCATGAACTGAACATGATTCTTTAAATGTTGCGTATACCTTCCCATCTAGAGTTAAAAAAATCTTCATTTTTTGAAGCTCCTTTAACATGATCAGATAGCAGTCTTAAATAATATAATTCACCAAATTTTGGATTGAACTGACGAAGCCTTCCATTATCTACAGTGATATTTCTATCTTTCCACTGTCTTTTTGATTTATTCCAAACATATGGACATGGAACTTGATCACGTGAAATACCTTTGGAATGATGAAAGAAATTGCGCACATGAGGTTGTTTATATCTCTCATATTTTAATTTCCTCCACATTAATTCACAAGGATTTACATATGGACGCATACTTGAATCTGTTTCTGAATTATTTATTGGTGTAATAGCCATGGCAAAAGAGATGTCAAAAGATATCGGAAAGCGATTTAATAAATAATTGATAAAAAAACAATGAAAAGAGAAGAGAGGTCAAGTAAAAAAAAGAATTCGGACAGGATGGAAAAAACTAAATTAGGAACTCAGGAATTCAATGATCTTATATAACAAATATATAGAGTTCAAAAGACATATTTGTTAAAAGATGCACCTGTTCATAAAAAGCGGTTATAAACGGAGAGTTACGACTTAAAAAACACAACCTTTCAAATAAGCGGTTATTGACAATCAGTTAAGAACGAAAAGGCACGACAAATAAAAGGCATTTGTTCAGTTTGCTATTATATTTAGATTAAGATGCTTCATTCTTATGAACACTATGACATGTCTTCTTTTCCAAGAACACGACTACACGTGATCTTCTAAATGACTCTGTTTTGATTTGTTGTCGAAAATAAAACATAATTATATCACCAATGCATAATAATGTTAGAAAGTATCACAGAACAAACGTGGTTTTATATAAGTAAAGGTCAATGAGAGCACTCCAAAACAAAAAACTTTTAAAATTAAAAGACAAGAGAAAAAGGTAAAGGATATGTGGTAACGAACTTGCGTTGAATCACCAGACGGATTTTATTTCATCAACATGACAAAATTTATTCGTAATAAAAAAATAAAAATAATATCATTTGATATTTTGATTCACACGTTGTCAATTCAGTTTTTCGCTATAATCTGGTGAACAGAAGTGGAGTGAGACAGTTGTTGAACCAGGTTTTGTCGCTGTCGGGAATTGAGTTGGAGAAAGTTGTACTTGTTAAGAAGGAGATGATGAAACTTGTTGTGTCTGATAACTGAAATTTGCTGAACAAAAGAAAAAGCGATTTTTTTTTTTTTTTTTTTTGACATCAGAAAAAAGCGATTTGTTGTAAACGTTTTTTTAATAGTTTTTGAGTAGTTTAATTTTCCGGGAACATTTGCCGGCAACGGGAAATGGGAGTTGAGCAGTTTAATGGACTATATAACTCTCTTGTTCAAATATATTGAGCCAAGTACTTAAAACTCTGTATTTAACTATTTAAGCCCATAATTGAATTATTCCTTTGTACAATTTGGCCCACCTACATACATGAAGCTTTCTTAATTCCCTAGGGTTTATTGATTTAAAGACAAAACCTTAGTGATCACGTCTCCTTATTATATGTTATCTCAATTGATGTCGTCCTTGGAGAACCTGGAGAGCAAGAGGAACACAACTATGACGAAAATGAAGGAGCCATCGATGTCGATGCAATCAAACCCAAATCCGTGGCTTCCCGATGATTTGCTATTGAGCTGCTTGGCACGTGTCTCTAGATTGTACTATCCGGCTCTGTTCCTTGTCTCCAAGCGCTTTCGATCTCTCCTTGTTTCACCGGAGATTTACAAGGCCCGGTCACTCTTGGGCCATACCGAGACTTGTCTCTATGTGTTCTTTGAGTTAAATTCTTATTCTCAATGGTATACCCTATGCCTGAAACCTAATCAAACCCTAACCGATGACACCCGTGAGTATGTTTTGGCTAAAGTCCCAATTCCAAGGTCTCCTCATGTGCGCTTTGGGGGTCTCGTGGCGGTTGGTTCTAATATCTACGGAATTGAAGAGAGCCCCATGTATGCAAACAAGGAAGAGTGCTCCTCTGACGTGTGGATTCTAGATTGCCGGACTCACACGTGGTGCGAGGCTCCAAGCTTGCCGGTGAAGCTAGTGTCACTTTCTGCTAGCTTTCTTGATGGAAAGATATATGTAGCAGGATGTAGATACAAAGAAGACGGCGATTATAGTTCCTGGAAGAACGGATTTGAGGTTTTCGACACAAAAACACAGATTTGGGACCCTGAGACCATTCCTTGCAGCGAGACACTATTCAATTTCCTTAACTCGAGAAGCAATTGTATTGACGGAAAGTTCCACGTGATGAAGCCTGGCACACAGGGTGTTGCTTACAATTCACAGGAACGTAGATGGGACTTGATTGCACCAGAGATGGAACATTATACGTTTTGTTATTCTGAGTGCGTGATAGATAATGTTATGTACTATATTGATTGTTACCGACATTTGAGATGGTATGACACTGAGGTAAGCACATGGAGATGTTTGACGGGTTTAAAAAGACTACCTATGATCCCTTCTGACGCTTGTATGAGATTGGCTGATTATGGCGGAAAGCTTGCGGTTTTGTGGGAAACGTATCATTATGATTTAAGGCAAGGTGGCGGCTATAAGAAGATTTGGTGTGCGGAGATTGCGCTTGAAAGACGGCAAAAAGGACGTGAGATTTGGGGAAAAGTTTAATGGTTTGATAAAGTGCTTACATTCCCTAGTTCATGTCTTTTTTTTTTTTTTGAATTGAATGTAAAATTGTATTCAAACCCAAAAAACGTCGTCTTTTACATCATGTGCAACTTGAATTTGAGAAGAGTTAAGAGAAATAGAAAACTTTTCTAGAAACAACTAGCTTCGTGCTTCAAACCAAGTGTGGAGTGCTGCTTCGTATTTAATGTCTCCGAGTTGTCTGATCGACGAGATACGATTACGGACAATCTTGTCAATGGTCGCTGTAAGCTGGTTTGAGGAGAGTGGTTGTTCTCCATGTCGACGAGAGTTCCTCTCTCTCCAAATAGCATGTATCGTTGCCTGTAATACATAGCGTACGAGGAAGAGAGTGAGCTGCGGTTGGTCCTTTGCAGAGATGAAAGAGACGATAGCCGACCAGTTCGTAGAGTAGTTTCTTGTCATCTCGAGAAGGTTCTTGCTGTTACTGTTTGATGAATGACTTTGTCTCTCGTTTTTATATATTTTTGTTTGGATAAAGGGTGTCTATGGCTCTAACTCTTGTTTCACTTATATAATCATTTGATTTTGCTTTTTGATTAATGTTAAAGCTTAATTTTCGAAAAATACCTTTCAAGATCTTTTTGTGTTGTATATACTGAATCTTCTTTACTTTCATTCTTGAGTTTTAAAAAAAAAACACAACTCAACTCAATAGGAACTCCTCTACCTGAGCCACACGAGCCACTTCAGTCACGACATCGCATCATATATATTCTCCTTGAATAGAGAGACTTTGAACTTCCTTGAACATCAAGAAAACCATTTTCCCACAACGATAGCTCTTTCTCGAATTTTTGGATCAAAAACCACAAACACAAAGTCATTTCATCCAAGTGTAAATTTTGCTTAGTCATCTGCATTGGTGATACTCATCACAGGCTCTATAATATATTAAAAAACTAACTTTTTAAAAAAGAAAAAGAAATTCAAAGGAAATTAATAAATGGGCTAATCAAGTGAAGACAAGTGTAGAATTCCTCTTGAGATAGTCTCTTCCAGTCCTCCGAACAGAGTCGGTTTTGTTACTTTTCCTTGCCACCTCATTTTAATTTCATTTTTTTCTTTTTCTTTTTTGTGTCAGAACCTATAGGAGTATATACAATGCGGGTGCTCTTAGGGCATCAGCATCGCACAGTTTCTATAGGGTTCTATTGCTGAGTTGGCATTAAAAGAAAAGGAGAAAAAGAAAAAAAAAATGAGTTGGCACAATTTTTCGTGTATCCGGTTCTCGCAGAGCAGGGCTAGCTCACATAACTGTCTCTATATCTGTTAGGGAAGCTCGCCATGTGTTTTGATTCATCAACTTTTTTTTTTAATTTATTTATTTATTTTTTATGACAAAAATAATTTTTTTTTAAAACAAAATATTAATAAAAAAATGTTTCAGAGCTTTACCGATGCACATGCTCTTATAGACTTTATAACTTTTGACCCATATTTATTGAGGCCCACAAAACGATTAGCTGTTTTTTTTTCTTTCTTTTAATTACTCGTTATTAATTGATCAGTGTCTTCCCTGGAGAAGAAGAGGAAGACAACTACGATGACGAAATACGCCACAGCCAGAGCCGGAGCCGTTACCGTCGCCGCCATCAACCCAAAATCCGTCGCTTCCTGATGATTTGCTATTGAGCTGCTTTGCACGCGTCTCTAGATTGAACTATCTGACTCTCTCCTTCGTCTCCAAACGCTTTCGATCTCTCCTTGCTTCACCGGAGCTTTACAAGGCCCGATCACTCTTGGGAAATAGCGAGGCGTGTCTCTATGTGTGCATAGATTTCTATCCTCGTTCTCGCTGGTACACCCTATACGTAAAACCTAATAAAACCCTAACTAATGACACCGGTGATGATAAAAAGGAGAAGAAGTCAAGTGGGTATGTTTTAGCTAGAGTCGCAGACCCTCGTTCTCCTCGTTCGCACTTTAACGGTCTTGTGGCGGTTGGTTCTAATATCTACAGAATCGAAGAGCGCTCCTCTTAACTTCTCGATTCTAGATTCCCAGTCTCACACGTGGCGAGAGGCTCCAAGCTTGCCGGCCAAGCTAGCGTCACTTTCTGTTAGCGTCCTTGATGGGAAGATATATGTAGCAGGAGGCCATGTTTCAGAGTTCTTGAAGAACACGTTGGAGGTGTTCGACACTGAAACACAGACTTGGGATCTTAAGACCATCCCTTGCACCGTGACAAAAAGCAATGTTTATCACCCGAGAAGTGCATGTATTGACGGAAAGTTCCACGTGAAGACTAGCACAGAGGCGGTTGTTTACAATTGTAAGGAAAGTGGATGGGACTTGTTTGAACGAGAGATGGGTAAATATATGATTGCAGAATCTTATTGCGTGATAGAGAATGTTTTGTACTCTGCTTTACACGGAGAATTGATATGGTATGACTCTGACGTATGCAAGTGGAGATGTTTGAAGGGTTTGGAAGGACTACCTGATATCCCTTTTGGCGCTTGTGTTAGATTGGCTGATTATGGTGGAAAACTTGCGGTTTTGTGGGAAGGGGATGTGTTTGATTTAAGGCATGGTGGCAGCTATAGAAATATTTGGTGTGCGGAGATTGCGCTTGACAGACGGAAAAAAGGACGTGGGATTTGGGGGGAAGTTGAATGGTGTGATGATGTGCTTACAATCCCTAAATTGTGTAAGCTCGTTAAGGTTCTTTCTGTTACTCTTTGATGAATTACTTTGTCTCTTTGTTTTCTTACCTTTTTAATGATAAAGTGTGCCTTGTCTCTTGTTTCACTTCTAATCATCCGATTGAACTTTTTGATTAATGTTAAGCTAATTGAACAAAATATCTTTGAAGATCGTTTTGTGTTGAATAGACTGAATTCTCTTTAACCTCATTGGTGAAAAGAAAACAACACAGTTGGATGAGTATTTGATGATTATTTATTAATTTTAGTTAGTGGTGAATTAGGGTTTTGTTGTTGCTCCACAATTAGTTTATGTGTTTTTGGTTGTATCCGCATGGGCAACAACAATATTTGAACTTTTGGAGACTTGCGAAGATATATTAAAGGCGTAGACATTAAGTGAATGGGGAGTACTTCTCTCTCTAATCACGTCCTGTGAGGTTTAAACGATTTGTATGTATCTTTGTATGATTGCATTACTTCTATATAAATGTATATGTATTAAGCTTCATTCTTATGCGTATACATGGAACACTATAACGTGTCTTTTTTTTTCCAAGAACAGAACTACACATATCTTCTAAAGACTCTATTTGATACTGTTGTCTCTAACATGATATATTCTAAAGACTATATTAAAATAATAATAATAATAATCTCTTCTTAAATTTATTGAGGATTATGACATTAAAAATTCAGTATATATATTTAGCCTGATAAATTGAATGTTTCCTTTGTACAGCTGGCTCAACCCAATTAAGAAGCTTCCTACTTCCCTTAGTTGTTGTCTTAAGCACAAACCTTAGCGATTACATCTCGTTAATTTCTATTTGATATCAAGCAATGTCGTTCCTGAAGAAGAAGAGGAAGACGACGGAGAAGAAGCTGTCGCCTTCACCGCAGTCAACCCCAAATCCGTCGCTTCCAGATGATTTGCTATTGAGCTACTTCGCACGCGTCTCAAGGTTGTACTATCCGACTCTCTCCCTCGTCTCCAAACGCTTTCAATCTCTTCTTTCTTCAGTGGAGCTTTACAAAGCTCGGTCACACTTGGGCAATACCGATATTTGTCTCTATGTGTGCTTAGAATTTTATCCTTGTTCTCAATGGTACACCCTCTGCTTCAAACCTAATCAAACCCTAACTTGTGACACAAGTGAGGATAAGAAGAAGTCAAGTGGATATGTTTTGGCTACAGTCCCACAGTTCCACCTTCTCGTCCTACGTACGTTCCGGGTCTGGTGGCGGTTGGTTCTAATATTTACAGCATTGAAAAGCTCTCTTCTTACGTCTCGATTCTAGATTGTAAGTCTCACACGTGGTCTGAGGCTCCAAGCTTGCCGGTAAAGCTAGTGTCACTCTCTGCTAGCGTCCTTGATGGAAAGATATATGTAGCAGGATGTAGCTACAAAGACGACGATTCGCCGGATTCCTTTGAGAACACGTTGGAGGTGTTTGACACAAAAGCACAAACCTGGGATCTTAAGACCATCCCTTGCAAGAAGAGAGAAAGAAATATTTTTTACTTCAGAGAAAGCAATATTGTTTACTCTAGAAGTGCATGTATTGACGGAAAGTTCTACTTGAAGACTAGCACAGAAGCGGTTTCTTATAGTTCCAAGGAAGATAGATGGGACTTGGTTGGAGAAGACATGTGTGATTCTATGATTAGTCATTATTACTGCGAGATAGAGAATGTTGTGTACTCTGCTTCTGACGGAATATTGAGATGGTATGACTCTGAGGCAGACAAGTGGGAACTTTTGAAGTGTTTGGAAGGACTACCTAAGTTCCCTCGTGGCTCTCGTATAAGATTGGCTGATTATGGTGGAAAGCTTGTGGTTTTGTGGGAAGGGGATGTGTTTGATTTGAGGCACATTGGCGGCTATAAGAAGATTTGGTGTGCGGAGATTGAGCTTGAAAGATGGAAAAGACGTGAAATTTGGGGGAAAGTTGTATGGTTTGATATTGTGCTTACAATCCCTAAATCATGTTATCTCGCCAAGGTTCTTGCTGTTACTGTTTGACGAATTACTTTGTCTCTTTTTATATATATATATTTTTGTTTGGATGGATATCTTTGTTTCTTGTTTCACTTTTTTATTAATGGTAAATCTTATTTTGTGACCAAAGTGTCTTGTGGACATTGTTTTGTGTGGAATAGACTGACTTCTCTTTACTTCATACGTGAAAAGAAAACAACACAGCTTTTTGAAGAGTATCTGAACAAAGTACACTATGCACGACTCCTTTTTTTTGAGAAATATTTTATTGACGATTTAATTTGATGTGAATTTTGTTTACTTTATTTTATGGACTTAATAACTCTCTTGGCCTAAACTTTTAGTGAGCCCAATTAAAATTCAGTTTTTTATGCTGGTTGTCTAAGCAATAAAACCACCGGCTGTTTTGTTCTCTTTTACCAATTGGCGATTTCGTCTCGTTAATATTAATCAATGTCGTCCTTAGAGAAGAAGAGGAAGATAAATACGACGAAGAAGGAATCGGAGCCGGAGCCGTCATCGCAGTCAACCCCAAATTCATCACTTCCCGATGATGTGCTATTGAGCTGCTTCGCACGCGTCTCGAAGTTGTACTATCCGACTCTCTCCCTCGTCTCTAAGCGATTTCGATCTCTCCTTACTTCACCGGAATTTGACAAGGCTCGGTCTCTCCTGGGCCACACCGAAAGTTGTCTCTATGTGTGCATGGAGTGTTATCAACGTTCTCGCTGGTACACACTATGCCGAAAACCTAATCAAACCCTAACTTGTGACACAAGTGAGGGTAAGAAGAAGAAGAAGAAGAAGAAGAATAAGTCAAGTGGGTATGTTTTGGCTAGAGTTCCAATTCCCTGTTCTCCTCGTTCGCACTTTCAGGGTCTCGTGGCGGTTGGTTCTAATATCTACAACATCGAAGAGGGCTCATCTAAGGTCTCGATTCTAGATTGCCGGAGTCACACGTGGGGAGAGGCTCCAAGCTTGCCGCTGAAGCTAGCGTCTTTTTCTGCTAGCGTTCTTGATGGAAATATATATGTTGCAGGAGGCGATGCTTCAGATATCTTGAAGAACAATTTGGAGGTGTTCGACACAGAAACACAAACTTGGGATCTTAAGACCATCCCTTACATTGACCATCACCCACATTCACCCATGTTTTTTAATTACCCAGGAAGCGCATGTATTGACGGAAAGTTCCACGTGATGAAGACTAGAACAGAGGGGGTTGCTTACAACTCCAAGGAAAGTAGATGGGACTTGTCTGCACCAAATATGGGTAATTATATGGTTGGAGATTCTTATTGCGTGATAGAGAATGTTTTGTACTCTGCTATGCACGGAGTATTCAGATGGTATGACTCTGGGCTAAGGGAGTGGAAAAGGTTGATGGGTTTGGAAGGACTACCTAACTTCCCTTTTCGCAGTTGTGTTAGATTGGCTGATTATGGCGGAAAGCTTGTTGTTTTGTGGGAAGGGGATGTGTTTTATCTGAGGCACGGTGGCGGCTATAACAAGATTTGGTGTGCGGAGATTGCGCTTGAAAGACGGCAAAGAGAACGTGAGATTTCCGGGAAAGTTGAGTGGTTTGATCATGTGCTTACAGTCGAATCATGTGATCTCGTCAAGGTTCTTGCTGTTACTCTTTCATGAATGACTTTGTCTCTTGTTTCATTTCTAATCGTTTGATTTCAGTTTTTGAATACTAACCTTATTATTGTGACAAAAAAATGTCTATTGAAGATCGTTTTGTGTTGAATAGACTGACTTCTTGAAAATTTAAAAAGAAGAAAACACACTTTTTGAAGAGTATTAGATGATTGCTTACTAATTTGAGTGGTTAATGAGGTTTTGTTGTAAAGGGTAATAAGCTTTCGTTGTTGATATTTAAAAAGCATCTTCCAGAAATTATCAAAACTGTAAACCAACCAAAAGTATGGCCAGTAATTATAAGTCACATAAATGAGCCCTGCGACAATGGTTCATTTCAGCCTTCCAAGTTGTAATAGTGGACAAAAAGTGTTTATAGTTATGTTGTTATACTGTTTTGTATGGTATTATATGTTCTGAAAGATGAAAACCTCTTATTTTTGTGTTTCTCTATGAGTATATGTAATGAAAGACTAAACCTTCGTTGTTGATAGTTCAAAGCAACTAATTACAGAAATTATCAAAAACTATAAACAAAACAAATATATATGGCTAAGCCACAATGTTTTATTTTAATAGAACCCTTCCAAGTTGTAATAGTGGACAAAAGGTATTTCTGTAATGGTTGTTACTATACTGTTGTGTCACAAAGAACAAACTGTTTTGTATGAAAACCTATTCTTCAATTTCAGACAATTTGTGATTTACCATTAACGAACCTGCTTTGAATCACCAGACATATTTTGATTCATCAATAATGACAGATAAATTATTGATGCAAAAAAACTGTCATCATCTTTTTGATACATGACCGTTGTCAATTCATTTGTTTCCTGTGTTTCTATAATCTTTTTTGAGCTGGTGAGAGAAGTGGAGTGAGACTGTTGTTAAACAGTGAGGTTTTGTCTCTGTGGCTAAATTGAGTTTGAGAAAGCCGTTAAGAAGAAGATGATAGAAACTTGTTGTGTCTGATAACTGAAATTTTTGAATAAAAGAAAAGGGGGATTTGTTTGATTTTTTCTTTTAGTTTTAGAATTTCATTGGCCCAAATTGATTAAAGACCAATTAAAATTTAGGGGGTGTATTAAACTAGGGATTTGGAATGATTTATGGTAATTTGATTTTTAGATAATTTTGTGTGATTCATAGAAGTTTAAGTGATTTTAGTTAAGTTATTCTAAAATCTCATTTAAAACCATGTGATTTGAAATATCTTATTTTTAACAAGTAAATCTCACCAAATCATTCTAAAATCAAATTTATCTTTTAAAATTCACTTTTAAAAACATTTTCAATAACACTAGATTTGAAAGTGAGTATTAAAATCACAAGTTCAAGAACATACACTAGATTTTAAAGGGTTTTTGGAATTCAAGTTTGAATAACACTGGATTTGTCATTAATCACTCCAAATCACCGCTTATAATGTTTAAGCACAAAATTGGCAATCTTGTGTCGTTAAATAATGGGGTGTTTGCAAAAGTAGACCCCAATTTGTGGTCAATGTTTTTGGTATACCCCTCTAATACTTACACCTCTTTCTCTCTATATCATCCTTACCCTCTCATCATATCTACCAAAATGCCATCAGCTTTTCTATTTTTCATTTTTTTAGAAAATAATAATGTCCAAACCAACCTCATCTCCTACACTTATTCACGAAAATGCCATCAAATTCAATTCACCCAACAACCATTTTCAACCATATTCAAGCTTTTTAAAGCTTCTTCTTCCCTTTTACACCACCAAAATCACACTATATTCTCTTCTAACCTTCTTCTCTTACTTATTCTCTCCAATTTCATCACAAAAACTCTATAATCCATCTCTCAAAAATATAAGTTCTTGTATGATGCCATTTGTGGTCACCAAGCTCACGGCAACAGCTGGGCTTCTCTGCTGAAGGTTTAAATCGAACCAATCCGCCGTCGACGCAACCAAACAGCTCATCAAGGTGATTTTCCGTTCGTTTTTCGTGAATTTCAGATCTCCTGCGCGATGTAGACTTCACTAAGAAGTCAACATGTCAACGTGGGGTACACTAACTGCAAACGACTTTTTAAAATTTTGGAGAAGTAGACTTCTTGGAGAAGTCTACATTAATCCTTTGACAACAAAAAAAGGTGGACCCCATGTGTAGACTTCACAAAGAAGTCTATTCTTCGGGAGGGGTATACTTTTGCAATTGACCAGACGACGACTTTCGGTTCTGAAGTCTACACATGAAGTCTACGCGACAGGGGTATACTTTTGCAATTGACCAAATCACGACTTTTTGATGTAGACTTCTTTTTTAGACTGTAGACTTCCCCGCGAAGTCTACTTTGACTCGTAGACTTCTTTTTGAAGTCTACTTTCGGAGTAGACTTCATGGAGAAGTCTACTTCTGCAAAAAGAAGTCAACTGGTCAACGAATGAATAGTAACTCGGGGTACACCAACTGCAAACGTTGTTTTACGAAGTCTACTTTTGGTAGTAGACTTCAATATGACGTCTACTTTTCGTAGTTGACTTCTTGTTGAAGTCTACTTGTCATTGTTGACTTCAATATGAAGTCTACTTTTATAAAAGAAGTCTACTTCAAAAAGTCGTGATTTGGTCAATTGCAAAAGTATACCCCTCGAATTGTTGACTTCCTTTGTAGACTTCACAAAATATTCTTGCAGTTGGTGTACCCCTAAAGTTGACTTCCTGGTGAAGTCTACAAGTAGATTTCTACATGACGTCTACTTTGTTACTGTATTGTAAATTAGGTGTTTGTGCAATATGAATAACTAATTTATAAGATTTTCTTCGACAATAAGTTGTTTTTATCTGTCTATTTGCCTGTGTAACAATTTGGCTTGCTTAATCAGTATATTTTGAAGGGAATCAAATTTTTAGTTTTTAGGTGGAGTTTAGGTGAAATGTAGTAGACTTCACGACGAAGTCTACTTTGTTCTTGTTTTTGTTGGACACTAGGTGATAATGTATTAGACTTCACTGTGATATCTACTTACTCGTTTTGATTAATATGTTGTGTCTTTGTATTTTTTTACAGAAAATGATGTACGTAGCTGCTGTTTGTGAAAAATGAGAGAGAAAAAACAATGGATTATAGATTTTTAAGGTGGATTAGGACAAAGGAGGAAGAATGTTCTTATTGAGAGATGGTTATATCCATATGTAAGTTACTCTTATATTGTTGTTTATGTCTACTGATGAGTGAAGTTTGTTTGTGGTTTGCTAAAAAAGCCCTAATTTCTAAGTAAAATTTGTTAGGTTTGTTTATAGTTGAGCATAAAAAGTACTTAAGAAGTTTTCGTACTTAAACACATAATACTTGTTATATGGAGACATGCAGATTTCGATCCTGAAAACTTAAAAAAATGTTATTTTAGGAGCATAAACATAAACATTATTGAATCTCTGCAATTTGTGAGCTATACATATTAGCATAACTTTCTAATCTCTTATCAATGTATAAAACAGAGAAGAAGTTTGGTTCTGAGTACAATACAATTTTATAATAAATCAGGTACCGATACAATCTAAATGTAATAGTAATGGTATTTAAGATCATAAGAACAATCATTTTCTTCATCTAAAATCCTAATCTTCTTTCGCATTATCATCACGCAAATGAGCTTTCACTCTCTCTCCTTGCCGTCTTATCCATTTGATAGGAGTATCTTGTAGCTGAAAGAAGAAATTGTGATCAAATTAGTTATTCGAAGCTATCCGAATTAGTTCAGTCCCATCATCACTCAAAAATTTACTCTCTAAGCATAATGTTTCCTGTCAAGAAGCAAATCTAATTTTTAACAGTCAAAAACTGAGAGAGGGAGAGACAACGACCAAGCAATATTATTAACACAAGGCGTAAAACACATATGGTTCCTCACATTTCAAATTTAACCTAAACCACAAATCAATTAACCAAGAGTGTGATGTTAGGAAGATATTAGCAAAGCTTACTCATATTAACATCAGAGAATAGAGTTCACAAACTTAGACCATACTAACATTTTAAAGAAAACTAAAAATATTGCAAGCAAAGCATATGCGAAAGATCAATAATATCTCAAAAGCTAATCATTTTTTATGTGTTTAAATGCTTGCGGTGTGATTCAAAGATCAGGTTTTTTCAAAATGCATGATTAATCTAATTCAAAAAACATGTTCTCACACAAACAACTCATAATCTTTACAGCTACATATGTAAAAACATAACTTGGATTCAAACATGCATGCTTGCGGTTACAAGTTTAATTATGTATTAGCAGGAGACCTTAAATCTCATCAAACCACAGTAGGGAATAGCAAGAGCTCACCAGCTATAAAGGCGTCTGTGGAGGTTGATGGTATGATCTCTTGTCACCACTTCTTCTTTCCTTCCCTTTGTCTCAGACATCTTCTCTTTGTAAACCTGAAAAGACAGAAAAAGATCCAAACATGAAATAGGTTTGTAAACCACAATCAGACACTCAAGAAATCTTAACACAATGAAAAGACACACATAAACAATCCGATTTCGCAGAAATACATCTTAATAGTGAATATAGTGAAAACATATAACTTGCGGACAAACAGATTTATGAGCAATGCAGATAAAAATTGAATATATAAAAGCAAGTGAAATCTCAAAACAACAAAGGCAGAATCTCAAACATATACATGAAAGAGCACAATCTCTATGAACACAACAAATGTAATCGAAAAGATCGAAGGGATCTCTGTGAATTGGAAGAGCACATCAATTAGAGAACTAAAACCAATCAATTGTTGCAAAAATCAATTCGAAAAGAGTAAAGTTCATCCAAAGGAAGAGAATCATAAAGAAACCAAATCGAACAAGATAAATAACGAGAATCGTAAAAAAAAAAACGAAACCTAAACATCTAATATGAGGTTTTAAGAAAGGAAGGAAGATTTACTTCTCTGTTTTTCTCTTCAAGCTGAAACTTATGCTCAGAGATTTCCAGATCTCAGTTGTTGTTCAGGCAATTTTGATGGAGAAAGAGATGAAGAATGGAGAGGCAGCGGAGGCTAACAGCTCTGAAATGACGCCGTCGGAGGAAGAGGAGCTACACCTGCAAACCAAGAACAGAAATGATTAAGGCCGAAGGAAGGATGTGCGACTAAGGCTTGAGAAGACCTATCTATCTTCGTTAGAGGCGTGAGAGGTCAAGAGAGAGATAAAGAGTGAGAGGGAGAGAGAAGAATTTACATATATCGAAGGAGATGGTCGGAATCGGCGAATTGAACAGATCTAGTTAAGATCTAACATGGGGAGAAGAAGGAGGCCTTACCAGTGACGACGGGTCAGAGATCCGCGAACGCGACGACGGCGGCAAGAGAGCCAGCGCCACAAGGAGCTGTCGTCAGAGAGAGCTCAGATCTGGGTCGTAGCCACATGGACGGGTCAGATCCGGCGGTCATGAGACGGAAGCACCGGAGGCGGAGGCTCAAGAGAGAAAGAGAGTTAACGGTGGAGAGAGACATCAAGAGTCGCAGTTTGAGAAAGAGGGAGAGAGAAGAGTAGCAGCGCCGTTTGAGAAGTTTGAGAGGGAGGCGAGATTTTGTTTTTAGAAATTAGGGTTACATGGAAAAAAATTATTTATATAGGTTGGTATAATTTCCGGTTTAATCAATCATTTTTCGGTTAGGTTAAAAAAATTGGGTTAAACAGTTTCCAAACAAAATCCCGCCTAAATAATTTCGATTCCCGCTCAGTTTTCTTTGGATTTTAGACTTCTTCGAGAAATCTACAGTGGAAGTCTACGCAAGAAGTCAACTATACCCTAAACCCTAAATTGAATGTTTTACACAAAAAAACTTATGGAATAAAATAGTTTTCGTTGAATATACACAAATTACATTATAATCAACACATATATGAATCTTAAATGATTATACAACGAATAAACTTGGTTTTCAAAAAATATTTGGCTAAACCCTAACAACTTATACTACCAAGCCCTATACTTCAAACCTAAACTCTATCCTTGATGGACCAAATACTCATGAAACTTATAAACTTATACATTTTCATGAGTTTGTATTTTCTATATATGAACATTGTATTTACTTAGATTACTAACAAAAATTTGTTAGCAAAATATTTTTTTATAAATTTTAAAATTAAAATTTAAGATTTCGTAAGAAAGTAGACTTCATGAGTAGACTTCTCTCCAAATTTATAGGTTTGTGGCATGCTTTGCCTTTGGTGTATTTAGACTAATACATTTTCAAGCAAAAATATTTTTAAGAGATGCTAAATAACAAGGTCTTTTTTATGTATAATTTCTTTGGTTTAAATATTTTTCTTTAATTTTATAATTTAAATTTAAGATCTTAAGGCGTTGTAGACTTCGTTTTGAAGTCTACTTCCTTTGCTTCCCGATGATTTGCTGTTGAGCTGCTTTGCACGTATTTCTAGATTGTACTACCCGACTCTCTCCCTTGTCTCCAAGCATTTTCGATCTCTCCTTACTTCACCGGAGCTTTACAAGGCCCAGTCTCTCTTGGGCAATACCGAAAATTGTCTTTACGTGTGTTTAGGGTCCTATCCGCGTGCTCTCTGGTACACTCTTTGCCTGAAACCTAATCAAACCCTAACCAATGACACTTATGGGTATGTTTTGGCTAGAGTCCCAATTCCAAGTTCTCCTCGTGTGCGCTTCCAGGGTCTCGTGGCTGTTGGTTCTAATATCTACGGAATTAAAGAGAGCTCCTACTTTGCTAAAGAGGAAGATAGCTCCTCTAACGTCTCGATTCTAGATTGCCATACTCACACGTGGCGCGAGGCTCCAAGCTTACCGGTGAAGCTATCGTCACTTTCTGCTAGCGTTCTTGATGGAAATATATATGTGGCAGGAAGAAGCTACAAAGACGGCGAGTCTTCTTTGGATTCCTTGAGGAACACGTTTGAGGTTTTCGACACAGAAGCACAGAGTTGGGATGCTGAGACCATCCCTTGGAGCGAGACAAAATGCAGTTTCTATAGCTCGAGAAGTGCTTGTATTAACGGCAAGTTCCACGTGAAGACTAGCACAGAGGTGGTTGCTTACAATTCCAAGGAAGTTAGATGGGACTTGGTAAATCGAGAGATGAGTGAATATATGAAGTCAGATTTTTACTGCGTGATAGAGAATGTTTTGTACTCTGCTTCTTACGGAGGGTTGATATGGTATGACACTGAGGTAAGCATGTGGAAAGAATTGAAGGGTTTGGTAGGACTACCTGAGTTCTCTCTTGGCGCTTGTGTTAGATTGGCTGATTATGGTGGGAAGATGGCAGTTTTGTGGGAACGGGATCTGTTTGGCTATAAGAATATTTGGTGTGCGGAGATTACGCTTGAAAGATGCGGATATAAGATTTGTGGCAAAGTTGAGTGGTTTGGTAATGTGCTTACAGTCCCTAAATCATGTAGTCTCATGAAAGTTCTTGCTGTTGCTGTTTGATGAATGACTCTGATCTTCTTCTTTTTTTGCGACTTTGATCTTTCTTTTCACTTCTAATCATTTTATTGCCCTTTTTGATTAAAGCTAAGCTTATTTTGTGATCAAAGTATTTTTGAAGATCGTTTTGTGTTCAATAGACTTCTCTTTACTTCATTCGTGAAAAGAGAACAACACACCTAGTATTTGATGATACTGCTCTATTAATTTTAATGGTTAAAATTTGCAGCAGAATTAGGTTTTGTAGTAAAGATTGAAAAGCATTCTTTCATATTTGCTCCAAAGTAGGTTTTTGTGTGTTTTGGTTTCATGATACAGCTTGTATCCACTCTCAAAATCTCAATGAGGCCCTAAACTCGTTTATATTGGACCGTAAGTCTAGACTTGAGAGTGGCTCACTCACATATTTTATTTTACAACTCCAACTTTTAGGAAATCTCCAAAAGACGCAACTTTAAAACTATAAACCAACCAGATATATATATATATATATATATATATGGCTAAGCTACAATGTTTTATTTTGGTTATGGTGGTTATTATACTGTTGTGTCACAAAGAACAAACTGTTTTGTATGAAAACCTCATTTTTTGGTTTCAATATTAGACCTGCTTTTGTTGTTTGTGTAATGAAAGACGAAGACACCAATCACCATTGTGTTCTTCAATTTCAGACAACTTGTGGTTTACCATTAACGAACCTGATTTGAATCGCAAGACATATTTTGATTCATCGATATGAAAAATATATTCTTAATGCAAAAAAACTGTCATCATCTCCTGAGAAGAAGATGATGAAACTTGTTGTGTCTGAATCTGATAACTAAAATTTCTGAACAAAAGTAACTAAAAGCGCTTTGTTTTGATTTTTTTCTTTAGTTTTAGAGTAGTTTAATGGACTTTAGAATTCGATTGGCCCAAATTTATTAAATCCCAAGTAAAATTCAGTATTTATATGTTTCTTGCTTTAAGGTTCAAGCACATAATAATTGGCGGTTTTGTCTCGCTAATTAATAAATCAATGTCATCATCCCTGGAGAAGAAGAGGAATTCATCGCTTCCCAATGATTTGCTGTTGAGCTGCTTTGCACGTGTTTCTAGATTGTATTATCCGACTCTCTCCCTTGTCTCCAAGCGCTTTCGATCTCTCCTTGCTTCACCTGAGCTTTACAAGGCCCGGTCACTCTTGGGCCATACCGAACATTGTCTTTATGTGTGCTTTGCCTCCTATCCACGTTCTCTCTGGTACACTCTTTGCCTTAAACCTAATCAAACCCTAACCAATGACAATAGTGGGTATGTTTTGGCTACAGTCCCCATCCCTCGTTCTCCTCAATCCTGCTTTTCGGGTCTCGTGGCTGTTGGTTCTGATATCTACAACATTCAAGAGATCACCTCTAACGTGTCGATCCTAGATTGCCGGACTCACACATGGAGAAAGGCTCCAAGCTTGCCGGTGATGCTACTGTCACTTTCTGCTAGCGTACTTGACGGTAAGATATATGTGGCAGGAACAAGCTTCAAAGACGGCGAGTCTTATCCGGATTCCTTGAGGAACACGGTTGAAGTTTTCGACACAAAAACACAGAGTTGGGATGCTGAGACCATCCCTTGCAGCGAGACAATTTGCGACTTCTATGGCTCGAGAAGTGCTTGTATTGACGGCAAGTTCCACGTGAAGGCTGGCAAGGTGGTTGCTTACAGTTCCAAGGAAAGTAGATGGGACTTGTCTACTCCAAAGATGGGTGATTTTTTTATCACAGATTCTTATTGCGTAATAGAGAATGTTTTATACTCTGCTTCTTACGGAGTGTTGAGATGGTATGACTCTAAGGTACGCACGTGGAGACATGTCAAGGGAGGACTACCTGAGTTCCCTTGTGGCGCTCCAATTAGATTGGCTGATTATGGTGGAAAGATGGCGGTTTTGTGGGAAGTCAAGATAGAGAATGATCTTTATGATTTAGGGCAAGGTGGCTGCGGCTATAAGAAGATTTGGTGTGCGGAGATTGCGCTCGAAAGACTGAAAATAGTAGGTGAGATTTGGGGGAAAGTTGAGTGGTTTGATCATGTGCTTACAGTCCCACAATCATGTCATATGGTGAAGGTTCTTGCTGTTACTGTTTGATGAATGGCTTTGATCTCTCCTTTTTTTTTACTTCTAAATGTAAAGGAAAGAGTATCATAGCAATCAATTATTCAGTCCCTATGATTTTTCACAACAATTATATATTCTCTAGTAATATAATTAATTAAGACTAGGAGAGAACCCGCGCAATGCGCGGGTTTATTAAACCAAATATTTTTAATTTAATTATTCAGAACATTAGATTCGAATATATCATTTGTTTTTTACTCGAATATATTAGATTCTGTAAGTTTTGCATTTTGTTTTTTTTCATATAGTTTTAAAATTTAGTTGTTATTTACGTGAAATCTTATATAGACTCATAGTGAATAGTTTCATATGTTTTTTGTTCTTTTATACAATAATTTATCGACTGGAGTTGAGTTCTTCTAATTTTCCTTATACTAACAATCATTATAGATTGATTATTATCCTACAGACTCATAGATAATAATAATTGCAATCCTTTTTAAAAGGAAATGAAATGAGCTAATTAGCCAGTAAGCCCATTTAAAGCTACCATGGAAACGAAGAGGTCCGATAAATAATCAAGCCCATCAAAACGAACAGCATTACACATAATTTTGATTTAGATTTTTTTTTTTTTTAATACGAAAACGACGTCGTTTTGGTGTAAGACGAAAAAAAAAAGATAAAGCGCAAAACGACGTCGTTTTGGTGTTAGGCGGAAAAAAAAAAAAAAAAAAGAGAGTGCCACGTGTCAAAGGCTGGAGATTGTCCAAGCCTTATTAGTTATGTAAATTATGTTCATCTTGTATATATTCATGTGCTATATATATATTAAAGAGATTATGAGAGTGAATATGTAATTCTTTCAGTACAAACCTTTAATATTAACATGGTTTCAAAGGTTAAATTATGATAACTTGAACTATGGAAGCATTTTGGTTTTAAAAATAAAAAAAAAAAAAAAAAATAGAAACTCATTAGCTTAAGAGAAAAAAAATAAATTGATCGTTTGATCAAAACTCTTGAATATAACCAGCTATGTACTCTTTCATTTACAGTAATCATCTGATTTCACTTTTTGATTAATGTTAAGCTTGGCTTCTCTTTACTTAATTCTTGAAAAGAGAACAAACACAATTTGCAGAATATTTGATGATTAAATAGTGGTAAAATTAAATTTGCAGCAGAATGTGGTTTTGTAGTAAAGATTGAAAAGCATTCCTTCATAATGTTTCGGTTGTATGATACAACCTTGTATTCCACTCTCAAAATCGCAACGAGGCCCCAAACTCAATTTTATTGGACCTTAATAAAGAGTTTAGAGTGGCTCACTTACATATTTGGTCTTTGCAACTCCAACTTTTACGAAATCTCCAATTTGGCCCATTCTTCCACTAATATGCAACTTTAAGTCAGTTTCATGATCGATTCCCAATTCTCGATCGATAAACCCTAAACAACTCGTCTTTGGCTTCTCTATCTGAAATCCATCAATCTGGGCATCAAATCGTTGCAAAATCTCAATCTCTCTTCAATCGCAGTAATGTCGTCTGTTGGAACATCGAAAGGGATTCTGGAAATCGCCAAGTTCGGTTTCTACGTCGCTGTTCCAATCGGGCTGATGTATACATTCGCCAACAACAGCACCAATATCAAGAAATTCATGGGCAATGTAATCTCTCCTACAAATCTCTCTTTTTCCCCATTTTCAGAAATTAGCATCGAATTCAATCGAATCTCGTTTGGATTATCGTGTTCTGTGTTAGGCAGAGAGATTGATTGATGTGTTCATTTTTGGTTAATAATTAAAAAGGATAACTTTAAATCTGGGGTTTTAACGCATTGTTGAATACAGAGTATATAGTTACAAAAATCTCAGAAACATAGAAGAAGACATAGTTGGAATTTTCTTGAACAAGTTAATGATTTGTTGTTGGTTACTGGTTAGTCTGGCTTTTGTTTGATATTAGGAAATGGTGATATATTGAATGGGCTAATTAATATTGTGAATTTGCACTCACTAACCATTTCTGGATTTGGACTGTTTTGTTCTGTGCAGCGTTCGTATGTTGTGTATCCAGAAGAGGCACCTCGACCACAGTCACCGGAGGAGCTAAGAGAGATGGCACGAGAGCTTGCCCGTAAGAAGAACATTCCGCGAGTTGATTGATGATAATAATACGTAATGTTGCTCGGCGCAGAGCAGCTGGTGATAATAAGGTAATGTTATGTTTGTTGAATTCCTGTAAGATCAAACTGAGATGTATACAAGTGTTGCCGATGTAACAAAGAAAGATGAGGCGTTTGTTTTTGTGGAAAAACCTTGGTTTCATTATATTTTTGTTTCATGAAGTCTTATCATTGCATTTGCTAATGAATTACAGTATCAGTGATTCATAAGCACAGATTATTGGTTTTGACTTTTGAGTTACATTAGGAAATGCAATAATGAAGAAGAGAACGCATTTGTTTTGTTAATGAACATTGGTTGCATAATTTGTGCTTATAAACATTTTACATCACAGCTTCAGTTCAAGTGTTTGCTTTTTGGTTATGGGATCACATTTTGGAGTTGTGTATATAACGTGAGATACATCCCTCATTATTAAATGTTAATGGACCGTGTTATGGGCCTCTGAATTTCAGGAAATGAAGAATTCTGAAAATATTAGTTTTTAAAATATCATACAAACTAGGTTGTTGTTTGTGCGGGTACAATTTTTTTTAAATAAATTAATTAATTAAAGATTTTAACAATATAAGTAGTAGAATTTTTTGATTATATACATTTTTTGTTTTCGCCAACTTCTTATTTCTGTAATTTTGATGTGTTTTATTTTTGTCTTCTCTTTCTCGTTCTTCTATATAATATTCTTCATTCGTTTAGAGAGATACAAAAGATTTCTCACTTCTTATTTTGTTCTCTTTTATTCTTCTCCAATTATCTCACCTTCTTATGTTTCTTTCAATTTTCGTTCTCATCACCTTTTAAACTTTCTTCTTCCAATTTTTGTTCTTCAATCTTTTCTTATATCTTCATATCTTCCACCTCACTATTCTTCTTTTTTCTTTCTAATTTTCTTTACATTTTTTCCGGTTTTTCTTCTTCCTCATTCCCCCTCTCTCTATCTTTATCAGCTTCTTATTTTCTAACATCATATTATTCTAGTTTTTAGTTATCTTTTTTTTTCTTCATATTTCATTTTTTCTTCTTTGATTTCTTTTTCCTCATATTCGAGTTTTCTTCTTCTTCTCCATTCGTTTAAAGAGATACAAAAGATTTCTCACTTCTTATTTTGTTCTCTTTTATTCTTCTCCATTCGTTTAAAGAGATACAAAAGATTTCTCACTTCTTATTTTGTTCTCTTTTATTCTGCTCCAATGATCTCATCTTCTTCTTTTTTCTTTCAATTTTATATATGTTCTCATCATCTTTTTATTTTTCTTCTTCCAATTTTTGTTATTCAATCTTTTCTTATATCTTCATATCTTCCAGCTCACTATTCTTCTTTTCTTTCTAATTTTCTTTACATTTTTTTTTCGGTTTTCTTCTTCCTCATTCCCCCTTTTCTATCTTTATCATATTCGTCTTCTCTAACATCATATTTTTTCTATTTTTTATTTATCTCTTCTTTGTCTTTTATTTCTTCACATTTCATTTTTTCTTTTTTGATTTCTTTTTCCTCAAGTTCGAGTTTTTTTATTCTTCTCCAAATTTCTCATCTTCTTTTTTACTGTCTTCTTTTCTTTTGTGTTTTTATTCGTTCTTGCCTACGTCTTGTAATTCATCTATCAATTCATATGATAGTTTATATTTTCAAGGATTTATGAAATAGTTTTTATCTTTATATAGTCGAGATCTTTTAAAAATCTATTGGTTTTGTTATCTTTCCATTCTGGATTTGCTTTAATTTTTCTATTTGTGAATGTAATTTAGAAAGTTGAATATAAATTTATAAACAATGATTTTTAATTATGATATTCTTCCATTCAAATGTTTAAAAATGCACCAAAAACTAAACCCTACACCTGTCAATATAAATCCTACACCTAAACCCAAGACCCACAGTGTAACACCTCCCCCCCCTAAATAACCCTACACCCAAACCCCACAGTATAACAACCCCCTCCCCACCCTCCCCCCAAAAGCAACCATGCACCCTAAACTTAAATCCCACATTATAATTTCCCCTCCTTAACCGCATATCTGAACCCCACATTTTACAAATTGGTTTTAGATTTGTTTTTATTTTTATTTCTAATTTTTTTTTAAAGTTTTTTTTTTGTTTTTTTTAATCGGTAATGTATTGTATTCAGAATTTTTCAAGTGCATCAAAAACTAAACCTTACGCCAACCAATATAAACCGTACATCATAAACCCCAACCCCATACTATCTTCTTCTTTTACTTCTTTCATAATTTTTTCCTTCATTTTCTACTATTTTTTTTATTCTTATAAAACTTTCTATTCTCTTTTTATTTTCCTCTCCTTTCATCATTATCTATTTATTTCCTGATTTTTCTTCCTTTTATTTACAATTTGTTTTTCATTTGGCTTTGTGTTCTTATTCTTCATTTTTTATCTTTTAATTTTTCCAGCTTCTTTGTTGTTCACATATTCTTCAATTATTTTATTCTTCTGTTTTTTTCGTCTTCGTCTTCCAACTTTCGTCTTTTCCTTATTATTATTCAGGATTTTCTTCTTATTTCATATCCGATTAATGGTCTAGTTTGGGATTTATTTTATTTTTGCTTAATTTGGTGTAATTGTTGTTGTTGTTGTACAAAATTTTCAAAATATATTTTAAAAATTCGCAATGTTATTTATTAATCGATATGATTTTGAAAAAAAAAAGAAGTAGTTGTTTAGCTATTCCTTTATCATTAATTTTTATCAAGAACTAAAGATTTAAAAAACGCACAAAAAAAACTAAACCCTACACCCACCAATATAAACCCTACCTTCTAAACCCTAACCCTACAATAAACACCCCTCTTCCATACAATACACCATAACCACATGATAGATAAATAAATCTTTTTAATTTTAAATAAATCTTTTTTTTTGCTTAATTTGTTGTAATTGTTGTTGTACAAAAGTTCACATGATATTTTAATTTTTATTAAATTGATATGATTTGAACAAAGATTAAACAATTTAGTTATTTAACTATTTTCTTTATCCTTTAAATTTTTCAAGAACTAAGGATTTTATAAACGCACAAAAAACTAAACCCTACATTCTAAATCATAACCCTAAAATAACCCCCCCCTATTCATACAGTACACCATAACCAGATAGTAGACAACTCTTTTTAATTTTAAATAGATCTTCTTTTTTTCTTAATTTGTTGTAATTGTTGTTGTTGTATAAAAATCCATATGACATTTTAAGAATACACAATGTTTTTATTTAATCGATATGATTTGAACAAAAGATTAAACAATTTAGTTGTTTAACTATTTCCTTTATCCTTTAAATTTTAAAAGGGCACAAAAAAAAACTAAACCTTACACCCACCAATATAAACCCTATCTTCTAAACCCTAACCCTACAATAACCCCTCCCCATTTCCATCCGTACAGCATAAACACATAATAGACAATGCTTGTCAATTTTAATGATTTTTTTTGGCTTAAATTGGTGTTTTCTCCACCTTGTTTAATGAATTTTTAAAATATTATTTTGGTTTAATCTTCATCGTAAATAATGTAGCTTAATTTGGTGTTTTCTCCGCCTTGTTTAATGAATTTTATAAATATATTTTAAACCATCGTAAAGATACTCAATGGTTTTTGTTTGGTCTTATTTTGTGGCAATAATAAACACAAATCCAATCGTTTCTTTATTAAAACACTATCATTTCAAAACCAAAAACTAAAATCAGAGAAAAATAATTTATTTGGCAACAAACTATAACATCACCAGCATCTATATATATATATATCCTTCTTCCTCCGTCTCTTGAA
Organism: Microthlaspi erraticum; assembly: GCA_902728155.2. Lineage (NCBI taxonomy): Eukaryota > Viridiplantae > Streptophyta > Magnoliopsida > Brassicales > Brassicaceae > Microthlaspi > Microthlaspi erraticum. Next base: position 987,908 of record CACVBM020001063.1, read on the forward strand.
CGTTTGTAGTAAACTATAGGTGTCATTAAGTCGCTCAAGTAAAGCATTACCCTTGATTTAGGCAAGAAAGCTTACCGCTATAGTAAAGAAGATGAAAAAAGACTGCAGCAATTGTAACATAGGTTTTATCGTACTTTATAAGTTAATAACATTCATACAACCTAAAACAGAGCTACTTAACCCCTATAACACAAACAAAATTTCAAAATTTACACCAAAACAAAACGAAAACAACTAAGAAAATATTAAATAATTATTATGCAAGAATTACCTCTTTTTTTTGTTTTACTTAGACTTTAGTCTCAATATCAGTCTCAATATCTCTCCTCTTTTCCACGATCAGAACCCAAATTTGCAACCCCACTGACGCGATTAAAAAAAAAAAAAAAAAAAAAAAAAAATCACAAATTCTTCTCGTAAACAACATGAACAAAATTCACTTCACATTAACATGATCTTTGCAGGATATTGGAGGTAGAGCCGTAGAGGACCAGAAAATTTGAGCTGAGGAGGGCTCCTTTGGCATTGCTCAATCTCGACCATTGACCGTTTAGCTTGTAAAGAGTATGGCTTAGCTCTCTTGGCTGTAAACTATTCTGCAAAATATAAAAGAAACCAAAAAAAGTAGAGTGAATAAACAACTGGTTTTTGTTTCGTAACTCAGAATGCAACTCCCGTAATTTAGTACATAAATCTTTTAATCACTATTACATTAAGCAATCAACTGATACATACTAAATCGAACTATGAAACTCTATAATGGATCCAAATCTAAAATCGCAAATCTTATTAGATACCTTTATTAAAATTAGGGTTTCATAAGCTTTAAGTTTTATTCAAACAGAAAAGATGCATATACCCTTTATTTCTTGGGTAAACCTGTTTATCCTTGGTACCATATCTGATCTTTGTGATTCCATTAGCTACCAAAGCATGTATTGACTATTTCAAAAGTGAGAGAAATAGAATTTAGATGCGGATGTTTTGATAAAACTTGCAGTAAAATAATGAATAAGCAGGAAATCAATAGTTCTAAACTTCTAATAGAACTAAGGTCTAGTATAAACAATTAACATACATGAGAAGAAGAAATAAGATCTCAAAGATTAAAAATGACGTCTAAAAAGTAGAAAAATATACTGTGATGATGTTGCTTATTGCTATCTATCTATTTATATATATGAGAAAGACGGTTAAGAAACCTAGAGTTTTTATCTATATATTTTTTTTTTTCCAAAATTGAGGCATAATAATATAGTAGTTAGGGTTTTTATCTTTTAATATTTTAATGAATAAATAAATTCGTGAATTATTTTGTGAAAAACAGAAAAACATTATATCTTTTTTAAATAAATAGTTTAATTTGAAAAGGATAATTTCTATAAATTTTTGGCGTTACACAAATCGAATGATAAAAAAAAAGGAAATTTTAAAGATTTAATTTAGATTTTCATTAAGGGTATGTGGGTAATCAACCAGCTGAGATTGAATGTGGTGACTCTAACCGAAATTTTCACTTTACAAATAATATATTAGATTCATTGTATATGTACTTGCAAGATTTTTGGTTTTGATTCCGCGTACTGGAAATTCTGACTTCTATATTTGGGTAGGTTCTGTATTTATTTCCAAACTATTAATCTTCTCTGAGTTTCTTATGGATAAACCTCTGAATCCTATTAATGGGTGTCATCATCTTTCCTTAGCTGTCACCTGTCACTGCTTTTGCTTTTACTTCTATAAACCGGTCATAGACTCATAGTGTATAGATTAGAGAAGTTAATGAAGCTTAACAGCTTTAAATTTACTTTCCTTTTTTCCCTCATTTCTATATAGTGTTTATACATCTTTTTTATTACCATATACAGTACCATAGTTCTATATGCCTAATATATTAAAAGAGAAAACACTTTAAAAATAACTTTAGTTGATGTGTTATTAACAAGAATGCCATGCTGATGTGTCATCATTAGGAGCTTCTCATGTTATTTATAAAATAAGGATTAGTTTACTAGACTAATTACAAACATTGCATTCATATTTTTGGTTAGAGAATCAAATATGTATAGTTAGATTAATCATATATGAAATTATTAATAAAAGAATCATCATTCTCTTTCCTTAATTGGCAATTACGAAAATTAGTAAATAAGGAAAATATGAGATTCAATTTAATGCTATCATTATATTTTTTTTAAATCATTCTATATCTCCTTTCATCTTTGTTTAACTTTATTTTATAAAATAAAAAATTGACACAATACAAAAAATCTAATAAATAAAATCTAAAACTTTTTCTATATATGCTATGATTTGAATTTTTAAAAACAAAATAATCACTAAAACTATTAAAATTCCCAATATGTTGTTGTGTGTAGGTGTAAAAATATATTATAAAAAATAGATGATATGCAACCATGTAAGTAGGAGAGTAGGTATCTAAATGTAATTTTTTTTAAAATATTTTATATGATTTTTTAGTTAAACTGTATAATGAAATCAAATAAAATAATATTTTTTATAAATGTATTTAATTTTGATCAAAAATTTGAATATTGCTCCATTTGTTTCAATTTTTCAGTACAAAATTACTTATACTTTTGTTATTTTGACAATTTGGATTTTGCAAGATTGATCTTTTATTGGTTGGATTGTTTTGGAATTATAATAAAACATGTTTTAGTTTTAAAAGAAATAAAAAAAGTTAGTTCTAATCCGTGTAAACACCTAAAACTTCTTATCTTATAAAATATACTCATTTGAGTTTTATGTATCTTTGCTGAAGTCTAGCATATTTAATCTATAGTCTAGCATATTTAATCTATGTCTATGATCAATGTTTTAATTTGTTTATAATTTTTAAAATGTTTAATTTCCACATTATAAACGAAGATAAAAACCTTAACAAGGTAAAAAAATCTGTCACATAAAATTTTGAAATAGTTAAATATACATTTTTAATTAAAAAATACAAATTCAGAAACCATCTCCATGCTGGCGCGGGTCAAATTCTAGTAGTTTACTATAGTAGTACATTTGGTTAAATACTTCTAATCAATTTTTGCAGGCCGTTTGATATATTTCAATAATCTTTAATACGCAAAAAAAAATCGTCTTTAAAGACCTGTACAGTAGTAAAAATCAAGTAGAAATGTGGGCATTTTTGCCTACGCAATCAATACTATTTAAATATACTAGCTTTCACATTTACTAAGTAAAAGAATTTAAACACGCAAGTGAAAAGATAAAGTAAAAAACCAGAAGTCAGTCTGCACTCACAAGTTTTGTAAAAGGTATTTGGCTTAGCAATCTCACATTTTAATTCTTGTTCATGCTAACTATAAATCGGAATCTCGGTCATAACTGATAGTTTCACTTTAACAGAGAACAAAACTGAAAGTATTATCCAAATAAGGGGAAAAAAGTTCTCAATTTCTTTACCTTTAGAAGGAAGAAAAAAATTAATAATGCCGACAAAAAAATATGAAATAAATTACTAAAAAGAAGTATGGAAGAAAAAGAAAACAAAAGGAGGGAGGACCACATTTCACCAAATATTCGGGGTCTGATGTCAATGCGGATAAGTCTCTGTATTTATGTGTTCTAAAAATAGAGAAACCGATAAATATCATATATTTTTTTTCCATCTGAACTCATGTTTCCGCAAAAGAATTACTAATAATTCATACTTTTATATTTTATGTTATTTTAATTTCAAATATCATATTATTTTCAAATATTTGATTATATAAAGCTTAATACGACTTCCACAAATTTACTAAAATAAGTAAATCTGAAATTTTTCTAATCAACATTATTTAAGTTTATACATTTTTCTTTATTTCCATCTTAATCAACTTTTTTTTTTCATCAATTAAATATCGTAATCTAGTCATTTTAATCTTGAAAAATAGCAGTATTTATTTTTGCAAAGACTAATTGTGTGTATCTAATAAATTGTTTACCTTGATATTTTTCGAATTAAATTTTAAAAATTGAGAGGCATGTGAATAACAGAACAAGCCCATGACCATGCGCCACACAACTAATCACACCATATACATTGGCTCTTTGTGTATTTTGAATCTAGGTCAATAATGTAAGTAAGACTTTAGGCATGTCAATGTAGACAGGTCTCTTTACCATTAGGCTCGTCATGTTGCAGGTTGGTCCCCAAACATTAACACGCTACGTAATCCCTATCTCTCTTTCTTAACTTTACAAAATATCTTCAAAACTCTAGAAATTAACATATCCTGCTGTAACAAGTATCTTTAGTTTGCACAATTCTTTTAACACCAAAATTTTCATTTTTAGTTATTTATTTATAACAAGAATGTTTAAAATCTAACTTTATATATATAAATAATTTTTTTTTCATTTATTTAAGATTATATATGTGAATTTTGTCTATTGTGAGAGAATATGTTACATCAGTTTAACAATTCTCTGATAAATCAACCAATTGTCTTCTTACAAATATTCTGGGTTTTTAGAATAGTTGTATTTTTTTTTTTTTTGGGTTTTAAAATAGTAGTATAGTTGTGTTCTTATAACTCGAGAGTAACCAATTCTTAAACTAAGCAAAGTGTATATACTTTAATGGATTATGGATAGGGAAACTGATCGGGATCAGTGAGACAAGATAGTAGATAGTAGGCTGCCTGTAGTAGCTTATACATATTCAACGTTTAGGGAGTCAATCTCCATAAGTCCAACGATAATGTTGTTGATATATCATATAGAGTGAATTTGGTTGATCTATAAAATATAAGATCAGTCTTATAAGAAATATTAATATGATATCATGCATGTGTGAATCAAGGAGCCAAGGAGGTCCAATAAAATAATAACACTATCACAAGTTCGTTGTGCGTAAATTTTTTATTCGTATCGTAGACTCTCACAAAGTTACAAGGCAAAGACTCAGGTGATAAAAAAATTACAAGCAACAAACAATCAAAGATGAGACGAGTCTCCAAATTAAACTATTCAATTGAGTGGGTGGAAGGTTGTTTTCCTAAGCTTATGGTTTTGTTTAGTTATAAACGGATGTTTAAATAATTGGATTTCATCTACCACCGGTATTCAGATGATACATTTAAATTTAACATCCATATATATAGCATTTCTCAAAAAAAAACGATAATAATGGTGTTGACAAAAATAATAAAAATTGCTAATTTTAATATCTAGACCGGTAGTAATGCTGTTGAAAAATATGATGATAATGCGAATTAAATAATTCTACAGCGATGTGAAAGAATATATTTTCTTTGTTGGTAACTTGGTATTAAGAAAAGAAAAAATACCCCACAGCTTCTGAAGTTATTGTAACCGACCCTACCCACTTCATGCGACCTAAAACTATTTTCATAATCTATAATATTTAAAAACTTGTATGTGTAGTATGTATTGTCTCATAATGGATTACTGGTGCCCCCACGTAAATGATTGCGATGCATTACATAGCGGTATGGTTTACCGTTTAAAAGAGAATTTAATTTTAATCGCAACAACACATATTTATGGAAACAAAGTTAGGTCCATGTAGAAAGTTGGTCTCGGCTTCAACTAAAATTAAAGCAAACACAAGCTTTTATTTGATTTTCCAACAAAAAGAAGAAGAAAAAAAATAAAAACTTCATCTTTCCATTAAAAAAAAGATCAACAGAACATTGCATTATGATTATTTTTTTTGAAAACAAACATCTTTTTAATATAGTTTGACATAATTTAAAATGAGACAAGGAACAACGATATAGAAAAAAAACTCATCACTGGCATTAAAATTAAATCAAGAAAATTATTCTGGAAATACAGATTTGAGCTACTTCCACAATTAAATTGAGTATTTATTTATACGAGGATTCGATTTTTTTTGGGTTACTTACGTATTTGATTTCAACAACCTATTTTTATAATCTAAATTCAAATTTGGAACTGGAACATTTCTTTTTGATTCATTAGTTTTGTTTGTATCTACATCATAGCGACTCTATTTATTTATATGTCACTAAATCAAAATATTTATTTCACTGACATACGATATTATATCATGATTACAGAAAACAATATATAATCTAACAAAAGTAATAAAAAGAAAATAAAATAAACAGTATGAGAATAATACACTGTTGAAAGTTGAAACGAACAGCTCTTACACTCCACGGCTATCAAGAAACCACTGTGGCTACTTCTTTCTTCTCGAATGCTGCCGTCATCGTAAATTAATTAACTATTTTTCCTATTTTTTTTAGATTCTGACATCGATAAATGCTTTGATTTTGTTTCCCACTAATAAATTTACTTGCAGTGATTAAAATATGAGTATTTAAAGTTAGTCATAAATCTTCTGTTCCTTTTGCGCCAACATATTTTTAAACAGAGAGACTCGCAGTGAAATCTCATAAAAGGTAAAAATGCAGTGAATTAAAAGCAGTGTTTCCCGGTAACAAAATCTACCATGTCTCTCTGTTACTATTACACAGAGAAAAGTAATAACCCCATGAAAATTAGGGAAAAAGAGTCAAAGAGAAAGAGATACTCTAATGTTATCCGATTATATTTTTCTTATCGTATGGTTTTCTCTAGATATTTTTTTTTGTCTTCTTTGCCTTATTTTGCAACGTTTTGTTTAACTCGGAAATTAGGAAAAATTAGAAAAATCAAAAATCTTTTTTAGGGATTATCTTTGAACAGTGAAGCTAATCCCGTGACGACGACCTTCGTTTCTCTCTCCACCGGTTTTGCCATGTCACCACCATTTCTGGCAACAGACAGAAGAGGAGAGGAAGAAGACAAAAATTTCTCCTCGAAACTCAGCTCAATCTCTGCACAATCTAGCTTCGCTTGTGCCACGGCGGCGGCGGAATCAACCGCCGGCTCATTGGCGCTGTTGCCGGAGATTCGGGTGTATGAAGACAGCCATTTAGCACGCATGTAATCAGCTTTCCTCCATGGAGGAAAATGCATCCCTTTCTTCTTCAAACTCTGTTTCACCGCCTCTGAGACCATTGTCACAATCTGACGAACCCTATCAGATTTCCCGACGAAAATGAACGGCAGAGATTGAAGTAACGCCTTGTAAGCATTCGTCTGCCGTGCGATCTCGAACTCCGATCGAAAATCCACATCAATTAGAATCCTTTCACCGTTAACAATCACATCTATGTACTCATACTCGCCTGAAATTTTCAAAAATTCAAACCGTAATCAGACGAAAAATTTCATGAAAATCGAAAGTGGACGAAGAACTAAACCGGTTATGGAGATTGTACCGGCCGGATAAGAGCGAGTTTTGTCCCATTTCGATTTACAGATTGAGGAATCGTAACCAAGAGACGAGAGTCCATCAACGACGATCTTCCTCAAATCGTCTTTCCGTTTGGTTGATTTGTTCTTCTCTACAATCTTCGCAACTTCAGCTAACAGATTCTTCTCAACGACGCTCGCGCATGGAATCAAGCTCTATTCAAATGATTAAAATGAATCAAATCCATGAATGATTTCGTTAGACCTAAGTTTTTGGTTGTTACAGTTACAGAGATTGAAGAACAGTTGAGAGTTACCTTGAAATGGTCATAAGCGTCGTTGAACGAATCGACGGAGCAACCGAACAAGTCGAATTCGTCGTCGGAGCTATCATCGTTGTTCCCGTTGAAACAATTGCAGCGATTACGTCCGTTCTTCGTTTGCTTCTCGTTGTTTTCCTCCATATAGTTTTGAACCATCTTCGCTAAAGCCACGGAGCTCGGCTCGAACTCGGAGGCTCCATCTCTGCCGTATTGAGCTTCTCCGGTAGCGGAGATGAGTGATTTCTCCGAGTTATTAGAGCTTCTCAAGACATTTGTGAACGGACGATCTAAGAGACGCTTGAGACGAGATTTGAGCACCGGTTTGCCTGATTCCACTCGAGCTGAGTCTCTTATCGCCGGAAAATCGGATTCAATCGGCTGGATCTTCATCGGAAATGGCATCGGTGTGTAGATTAAACAGTAAGAAGAACGATCTAGTTTGATTTCTCTCTCGACGGAGCAACGACCAAGTCAATTCTCGTTCAAAGAGACGCAGAAAATTCAAAACTCAGGAACTCTTCAGAAATGAGATCTCTCTCTCTCTCTCTCCAGGAAACAAAAATCAATCGTTTGAAAATTCCAAAAATCCGAATCTCCACAGCTTAAAAACCTCACAAGAAGAAGAAGAAGAGAAGGAAAAACCTCTCAGCTAATAGAAACTACCAGAAGAAAAACTAAACTGTCTTCTGAAATCAATGAATCGTCTCCAAAAAAACGAAACGGAAAAAGGAAAAAAAAAGTCTAAGAAATGGATCGGAGTTTCTTAACAACGCCGACGATTTTCACGGAACACATGACGGCGATTGTCGGAAACAGCGTTACTAGAAACGGAAACAGAGGATAAAGCTACCGGGATACTCATTTTCCCGGCGAGATTCAATTCGCCGGCGATTGCCTAAATTTAGCGAAAACTCTAGAAGTGAAACTTTTCCTTAATGAAAACGTAATTTCAATTTTTTGTTTTCTTTCTTCTTCTGGTTCGGTTAAAGCGAAATTAGTTGATTTTATAGGTGCTCTCAGAGATAGACGAAGAAGCTGAAGAGGCCAAAAGAAGAAGAGGTGTGACTAGACGCGATGATGCCACGTCAAATATTATTACGTGTTTTTTGGGTAGTCGAAAATTATTACGTGATATCGAATAAATGACCGTTTTACCCTCATAGTGGGACGGACGGTGTGGTTTGTTTTTTACTGGTGTTTAGTAATTGCGGTAGATCCTTTTTACGGAAAAAAACTGTCAGTAAGTAAAATCGTAATGATGAATTTGACGATTTTATCCTTCTCCAGTCTTTCCACTACTGTGGCGTGGAATATCGGGCAACATCCCTCTCTCAGTCAGTATCGGGATTTTCGGGAAACTTAAATTTTGTTTTTTTTATTGAATTAATTAATGTAGTCACAGCTATTTTGCAGGGAAATTATATGACATTGGACCAATAAGAGCACACCACGTGGTGGAAATCAATCATTTACTCCTCCTTTCTTTGAAGTACAATTAAAAATTGCTTTTAATAAGCTTGTTGGACGATCCACTAATATGCCAAAAATGAATAAAAAGTTGCACGGTCCACTTATTATTATTTTTTTGTTCTTGTTTAAAGTACATATTAATTTCATGCGTTAGTCGATTTGGGAATTGGATGGTTATTTTTCTTTTCTTGAAAATATTATTTTATTTTAAAATAATGAAAAATATGATTAACTTAAAATGTGAAACGGAAGAGAAATAGTTTTTGTTTTATATTAAAAAAAAATGAAAAGGAGTTAAATTTCTGAATACTTGAGTGGAAGATATGATGATTTTTTTTTCTTTTCAGTTTTAAAAAGAAAAATTATTTACTTTATTTAATAGTCTATCTAAAAGGTAACTGATGTCCAATTATTTTGGTTACGTTCAGGATCGAGAAACCAGTAAATAACACACATACACACAAAACTATAAATGACTCTTTCGATTAAATTTTTCGAGTTTGAGTTTAATATTTTTCTTGTAGATACATTTGGTTTGGTTATGTGTTTACATTATCTTTCAAACGCTTTGTTTAATTGAAATTGACGAATCTTTAGTCGTCGAAACTGGCTATTATTTTTAAAAGATACTTGAAATTGACTAATCACTAATGTATATCCCTTAAACACTAACGTTAGTAACGTGCACAAGTAAAAGTGCAAAACCTCAGTTACCAATCCGGGACCTAGAAATCTGACCGTTTGGTAACTTTGTTCTATTCTTACAACGAAAAATGATAAAGGAAAAGTAAAAAAAAGTAACAAAGGAAATGTGAATGGAAGCAAAAAAAGAAAGTAAAAGTTAAAACAAATGATTTTAAGACACGTGTAGGAATCAAATGGAATAGAAGGTATAAGAAGAAGAGGAGTCTTCCATTGTACGCATGTCCGTAATTATCCCTGCCTGCTTCTGAATTAAAAGACAAACCAATGTCTCTCTCCTTTACTCCTCTGAAAGGAGGAGTCCTCTCTCGTCTCTGTGTAGACTCTATACCAAACATTTATTACTTCCTTATCCCTAGTTATCACTACAGAAAAAAAAAAAAAAAAAAAAATATGTACACATACAAATGTTTTTGTGTTATTCGAGAGTAACAAACGGTAATACTTTACAGTGGTGCTTCTTGATACAGCAACCAACTCCTTGTTCTTGATTGATGTCTGTTTGCTTGCATTTACATTTCTGTCTTTCATTGATGATGATGATCTTTGTGCTTTGAGAAGTCATCAGAACTATCGAGAGCTCTTTTTCAACTTGTAGTTACGAACATAACGAGTGAGAAACCCTTTCAAGAACTCCATATCACGATTGTGCAACACAAGTGCTTCCTCTTCAGAGAGAATCCCATATTTCTCTATCGACGTCCCATGCAAGTCAAACCTTCTCATTTCCCCTGCGACTTTCGGGATCTCAGTGACACTAACGCATCCACGGAGATAAAGCAGCTTGAGGTTCTTCAGCTTGCTCAACGAGTGAGGAAGATTACGAAGCTTCTTGCATTCTGACATGTCAAGACACAAGAGAGTCATCTTGTCTCCTATCCATGAAGGAACTTCTTCAACCGCTGTTCCATTCAACGACAGTATCTCTACTCCATTTCCAAGCAATGGAAACTCTGTGATGCTTGGACAGTAAGCAACCGTGAGATGTACGAGTGAATCCAAACTCCCAATGGATTCAGGGAGATTCTTCAGTTTCTTGCAGTGTGCTAGCCCCAGTTCAGTGAGCTTCGAAAGACCCTGGATCGAATCCGGCACTTCTTCGATTGATGTGTAGCTCAATCCCAGCTTTTCCATATCGTTGGAGACAAATGGGAATTCTTCTATGTTTGTGCATCCGTCTAAATTAAGAGCTTTGAGAGACTTCAAGTAGATGTCACAAGGGAGATTCTTGAGTTTCTTGCAGTTTACCAAGGACAGTTTAACTAACTTATCGAGATGGCCAAGAGAAGATGGGAGCTCAACCAAGCTTTCGCAATCACAAAGGCATAAACACTCTACATTCCTTGCCTTTGAAAGGTCTGGGATTTCAGTCAGATTCTTGCATTTGTTTAGGTTCATGTGTCTTAGACTTCCAAGATCCTGCCATACAAAAAGAAGCAAGACATTTGTTACCAACATATGATAACATAACACTCACTACAAATTGCTGAAAAATCAGCAATTCTACAAAAGTAGGTATTTAAACATAAAAAAGATTCAAAACATCTTAGTAAAAAAAGAAATTACAAATCCTAATTTTTTGGGGGTGAGGAAGAACTCAAATAGAGTTTTAATTTTATGTCTTTCACAGTATAACCTGGTTTAAACTTATGAGTCTATTTTGGGAATACCAACTTTTTTTTAATCTATTTTAGTGTATTCCTCAAAACAATTAAAAAAAAATCAACTATGACGAAAATCATATAGAAGTAGTACCTGACTTCCACTCCATAGTGTTTCAACTGAGCTGCCATGGAGGTTGAGCTGAACTAGATTTTCAGTATTGAAGTGTGAAGGCAATGACTTTAGAGTGTAACCCTCCCAGTGAAGATATCTTAGTGGAGGGAGGTAGTCAAAATCACCCACAATGCACACTTTGCTCCCTTCAACACTGATATTGTTATAAATTTTAAGAAATTTGAGATTAATCATCCTCTCAAACGTTGAGGGATTAATGCAAAGCTCTGTCTCTTCAGCCATGTTGAGCATTATAGTTTCAACCTCGATGTCTTTAGTCCTCTGTCGAAAACAATAAATTTTAAAAAGTTAAAACAGTGATCATCAAGAAACTAAAAAAAAACCACCCCGAAAAATTTCATGTCTTACCATATTATCAGTGAACAAGCCTTTGACATCAAAAAATTTCCAAAGCATTTTACGCTTCCATGGTTTTTCCATTTTTCCTTCACAAATGATATCCTTAGCCATGTCTTGAAGTAAATCATGAACCCATAGCCTCGTATTGTTGGACATACTAATCAGAGACTTCTCCATCAGAATCACTAGCCTTGGTTTAGATTTAAACACAAATGGGTCTAAAACCATTATGGCTCGATCCATGTATTCCCCATTGAAACAACAAGCAACATGAAGAAAAACAATCTTCTCATGCTCATCAAGTGCATCATAACTCACTTTCAACGCCATTGAGATAGATTTATCAAGACTGTTCCTTAGTATACACAACTTATCTTCCCAGAAAGATATTTTCCGGCCATAAAGAGACGCACCAATGACACGTAGCGCTAATGGAAGACCGCAAAGCTGCTCGACGATATCTAAACATAGCTCTCTGAATTCTTCTTGTGGGCGATTCATTTTGAAAGCATGTTTACTGAAAAGTTGAAGTGCTTGTGTAGTCCTAAGCGGCTTCACTTCATAGATATGTTTCACAGAATGCTCATCTAGTACGCGTTTATCTCTTGTAGTTATGATGATCCTGCTCCTTGGTCCAAACCACTTGATGTTTCCAGCCAAATCTTGAAGTTGTTGAACGTCATCAACATCGTCGAGGACGAGAAGAACCTTCTTGCCGCGTAACCTTCGCATCATTGCATCAGAACCGATGGTGATCCGTGCATTCATGGAGCTTTTGGGGAAAATCTGAGACATGATTTGCTTCCGATGTGATTCACCATGTTTTTGGTAATCATCTTTCACGTTTTCTACAAAGCAACGATCAGGAAACTGACTCGAGAGGCTCTCGAAGACATACTTAGCGATGGTGGTTTTCCCTCTGCCACCCATGCCCAAGATTCCTACCATTTGCACATCTTCAGAGTCCATTGATAAGAGAGATTCTATGCGTTTCTTGTGGAAACTCATCCCAATCAGTTCAGAGTTTTCGTCTGATGACAAGTCTGCAGAGTATAATCTATAAATAAGATCTTGAACAACATCATGTACAAGCTTTGAGTCCTCGTTCCTGCATTAAGCCCATTATCAAAACATATAAAAACTACATGCAATTGATTGTTATGTATAGCAGAACATCATTAATCACATATTTGTTTTTTCCTAGGTATAGACTATAGAGTTAACAAGCTAGTTGTATTTTTTTTGTAATCATTTTAAAAAAAAGGCTAAAAATGTGAACAAGTTTTATATACCAACTATTTACCTAGATATACATCATATCATCAAGAGAGCTATTGTAGATCAAACAACACTATTCTCAGCAAATTGATCAGGAAACAATAAATATTAGGGTACACAAAGTAAGAAGAGACACTACAAGTTTTGTTCGAAGCAAGAGGCTTATCATGTTTATGCTTTTAAGTGTATTCTAAAATCTCTAAACAGAGTAACACATGTAACAAAAGTTTTTGAAGGTTTTAAATAAATTTTACATTCAAAATTTTTTTTAAACAAGCAATAACCTTCCAAATTGAGAAAATTCAAGAAAGAGAACAAACCTGGTTTTGGAATCCCAGCCAGAAATGTTACCGACTTTAGCCAAAGCCATCCTCCATTTCCCTACAGTCTCCGGACCAAATCTGAGCGTATGGTTCTCAAAAGCGTCGTTGAAACACCCGGTTCGGCTCTTCAGCTTCGATGGATCGATTTCGTAGAATATAGGGATCAACTCAAGAAGTTTCTTCTCAGCTAAGTCGACCATAAACGAAAGCTCTTTCAAGCACCAGTGAGAGGCAGCGTAGTCTTTGGAAATCACAACGATTGCGAATCGCGACTCAGACATCGCTTCCTCAAGTGCTTCCAAGATGAAATTGCCTCTCTCAAGATCTCTGTCGTCATGAAAGGTTATGATTCCTTCTTCCTTGAGAGCGTCGTCCATATGGCTGACGAAAGTTCTCCGAACATCTGCTCCTCTGAAACTGAGGAAGACGTCGTACTTCCACGAAGACCGTGACGGCGAACCCTCCCCCACCTCTGCCGGTAAAGAATCTGCCATGTGAAGATGAAGAGTCGCACAAAGAAAAGTTTTACGCGTGATTATATGAATCAAGAGAAGCCACTGATCTCCATTGACTTACTGTTGAAGGGTGTTGGAGGCTTGTACGCAAGGTCGACGTTGTTCCATCGTTATCGTAGTAGCAAAACAATTATTGTGCGTAGAAATCCGCATTTGTATTTACGTCATCGTGTTATATTGTCTTGGCCCAATGGGCTTATTGACTTGAAACATGAGATAATATCGAAAACACCACTATGTTTGAGTCGCATCGATGTTTCTCACAACATTTTTGTTTGAGATTTTTCCTTCTTAGCTATTGGCAAATAATACAAAATTCGGTAAATTTCTACAAAATAATTCATTTGCGAACTTTCAGCTACCAAAACCTACTCATCCTACAATATATTCTAAACCCTACAATGTTTTTTTGGACAAGTATTTTGCGTGCAATATGTAGTGGATATTGCTATTTGGTTTTCAATATGAATTTTAAGAAAGGTTTGCCTAACTAAATTTTATTGGCAATTTTTCTAAAGGTCTTTTAGATTTAATTAAATCATAATCTTTTATACAAATCATACAACAAATGTATTTTGAAAATGTGAAACAATTAAGATATAATAATACACGTAAATAAATAACTAAATATCCATCCATTATTATAAAAAACAAAAATTAAAATATTCTTAATCAACAACGGAACCAATATGATTATTATTTGTTAAAATATTCATATGAAATGATAAAGAAACAAAACATGTATATTAGTCTACATACAATATAGAAAATGACATATCCATCAAATAATATTTATTTAAGATGTGAATAAATAAAGTTAATTCAATCGCGCATTTGAAAATAGGAAACAACTTACATATAATAATACACATAAATTAATAACTAAATATCTATTCATTATTTCAAAACAATTCCACGCATTATTCTAAAATGACATATCCATTCAATAATAATTTATTTTAAATATGAAAATTTTAAAGTTTATTCAATCCCACGCATTAGGCGTGGGTAATCCCCTAGTCATAACATGAAAAACTTTTCATTTTATTTGCAATTAAAATATTTGATGATGAAAAAAGTCTGATTTTTTTTTTTAAAGGATTTTAAAAGTTCTGATTATGGGATGGTGAATAACATGATGTAGACCAAATCAAACGCCGTTGACTCGTTGGATGAAATTCGCAATTTGCTCAGATTCAGACTGACTGATCCTGCTGGATAATCCCACTTCACTGACGTCGCCGGGTTGCTTCTCCTTTTCTGCCATTATTCTTTTGGTGGATTTATAGTAGATACCGTACAATACTAATTGGGCCAGTGAAAATACACATCCAATTCCATTTGGTATCTGAAAATAGCTCATTATTAAACATACTCATTCCTTAATTTCTTTTGAGAACAAAAGATAATAATAATTACAACAGAAGAATAACAACTACATATTTACAACACACACAAAAAAACTATCCAGAATATCCTCAAACTGATTAAAACAATTTAGAACAAGTACTATAGATTCAAACTTCTTTACAATGGATTTAGAAAAAATCTTAACACTGGATTAAAAGGAAACAAAATTCACAAAATTTAGAAGAAAATGATCAGAATCTTTACATTGAATGGGGTCCAACATATAGTATATAGAATTAGCAGATTTTGGTAAACCGAAACAGTAAAGAAATATTCTAAACGCAAAAAATGGCGCAGGATAACCCCTAGTTCAAAATAAAAATAAAAATATAGATTACATAAAAGTTGAGAAAATGAGTGGACTCTTTACATTGAGTTGGTCTACATGTAATATAGAAAGTATGAGCGAAGTTACAAATACAGTAGAAACTCTATAAATTAATAATGTCGGGACTTTGATATTTTATTAATTTATAGAGTTATTAATATATAGATTTTGACTAAACAATTTTTTCAAAAAAGAAAATTCAATATAATAATTTTTTTTTAAAATCTTCAAATTAAATAAGAACTTTCCTTATACAGTATATTTTCTTAACTTTTTTATGATTTCTATATTTAATTTATTGTTTACATTTTTTCATACTTGCCATATTGTTTAAATTTCCTTTTCTTTTAATTTCATATATATGTTTGGTGTGTAGAGATTCATATTTTAGTATTTAGATATCTTATATATAATTTTATATGATAATTATTAATTTATGATATTATTGGGACCATATTTTACATAGGAGTTTAAAAAAAGTTATTATCTTATCGAATTGTGTCATATTTTACACCGGCCCAACTCGGGACCGGAGAAATTTATTAATTTATCGTGTTTATTAATTTATCGAGTATTAATTTATCGAGTATTAATTTATAAAGTTTCTACTGTACATAGTCTTTTTTTTTTTTTTTTTTTTTTTTGAGAAAGTGCATAAATACATAGTCATAGTCATGACAAAAAAATTGATAATTAAGAACCCGGACAGAATTCTCTTTACAGATGAACAAACCAGAAAGACCAAAGGATTAATCACCCATATTAGGTTACCTCCTCTACTAGATCTAATCCAAGACTCAACTAACTTGTAACCGACTGTAAGTTCTTAGTTACGTCGAAGTGCCATTACGTCTTGGGTCTCTTGGCTGAAGTGAAGTCTCTTTTTTATTTTTAGCATAAAGCTTTATCGGAATCAAACCAAATAAAAAAACCAAAGTTAAAACTGCTGTCTTGCTCTTTGCAGCTTACAGACCTAAAGCCTAAACCAGTGCACTAACTATATGAAACCACTTACGCTACTAAGCATTAGCGCATTGCCATGAGAGGACTTATGCTATTATGCACCATTTCATTGATTAAGATCAAACCACTAGCAAATGGAGTGGGGTACATAAAAGTTATATAATCAAAGTAGCAGTTTCTTTTCTTAATTAATTCTGTAGGGGTGTATCATTTTTCACATAAATACTTAATAAAGGTTTATGGTAAATCATTTTTTTTTTGAGGAAAGATAAAGAGGGAGAAAAAAACTCACAGCAATGTATGGGTCGAAAGGGATGAAGCCATAAATTGTCCAAACACCTGCGTTTAAAACACTAGCCACCGATAGCCAAAACGGCATGAACTCCACACTCTTTGTTTGTATCACCATTTTCTTCATTTTTTTCATGTAATTATTTTGCCAAAAAAAAGAAGATCAATTCAAGTTTTTTTTTTAAAAAAAACATAACATAATATACATAAACTATTTTGAAACGTTATAAATGCACCATTCAACATTAGCCACCACAAAAATCAGGGAACAAATTAACCAAGAAAAAAAATTGCCATTGCTTATTTAATTAAGCCAACTAATTGTTAACTGTAAAACATAATGAATTTATTTTTAATAACATACCATGACAGACGACAATGGAGCAATATACATCATAATGTTGAAAACGCAACATGTGATCCCAACACTCAATGTCCGTTGATCAGTAGTGTGTTGGAGAGTTAAGACTAAAAAAACAGCGAGGACAGCCACAAACGCAGCTTCAACGACTAAAACAGCTGATATAACCAACCGCTGTTTTCGTTGGCCGCAGAAAACAAAAAAGATGGCAAGAAAAACGATTGCGGTCACGATCCCTATACCACTTACTGTAACGATCAATAAGCTGTCAGGATGCACTATAGGGAGTCCATAGAGAAGTCGAACCAAACAGTTTATGAGGGTTGCCAAATATGGTATTGGTGAGTATTTTTCCACTGACTTTTTTTTCAAGATCCCTACAAACGTTGGCCTGATGAATTGTGACATTATCAATCGTAAATATATTAAATTTTAATTTTACTTCTCGAAGGAAACCGAGAAGTTATAAACTTTCTTAGATCTTATGTAAAAGATTAACAAAACCATTATAAAAATATGGACGTATCAGCTTTAATATTGTGATGAAACAAAATTACATGTAAAATGCTCTAGCAATGAAAAACCATTTTCAGTTTTTTTTTTTTTTTTTTTTTCCAAGAGGAACTTTTTCAAAATTTATGAAACAAGATGTCTTTTCCGTAAAATTATTTATAATTAAAAGATTTCATGAATCTAGATGAAGTAAGATTTAGCTAAAACTTACGTTGGTGACACGAACAGACATATAGCGATGATGTTTCCTGCAAAAAGGATCATTCGAGGTTAAAAAAAAAATGGAATATATATATTGTGTGCACAATCATGACATGACTAACCTATTATTCCCACAATCAGCCGAATAAGACTCAACTCTTGGTGTAGCACTCGCTACGATAGTGCAGAGATCTTTATTTAGTCTGAGAATTCCTAAAGATCAAAGCCTTCTTATTCCGTTGAGAACCAAAGTTCTATCCGTAATAAGGAGAGAAAGATGCTTGAAAACTCTGTTTATTAAATCAATCAAAGGTGTCTTACAATAGAAGAGATCGATCTCTATTTATAGAGTTGATCTTAAAAGCTTTAAGAAAAACTACTACATGTAATTAGGAAAATTGCTAGAAAAACCAAGCTTAACTATAAAAAGGAAAACCATACGAGAAAAGGAAAAGAAGCTTTAAATTCGAGAAGCTTCAGGAACGATGCCCCTGCATCAGGTCACCCGGGGTTGGAAAAGATTCGACCCCGAATCTTCAACTTCATCTTGAGAAACATATGGACATAGATGTTTGACATTAAAGACATTGAAGAACGAACGTGAGGTGGAAGCTTCAGACGGTACGCATTGGCATTTATCTTCTCCACCACCTCCACTGGTCCAATCTTTCGTGACTTTAGCTTGTTGTATTCTCGCGGAGGAAACCTATCCTTGGTTAAAATGGCCCAAACCAAATCTCCCACTTTAAACTGAACATCACGACGGTGACGATCCGCAGCTTCTTTGTACTTAGCTGAAGCGACCTGCAGATTCTCATGAACTTGAGAATGAATGAATGATAAGTCAGCGACAAAATCAACAGCCTGTCCATGATCACGAGTAGCATCAGGAACGACACCAAGATCAATAGGACCTCGTGGAACCAACCCATAGACAACACGAAAAGGACTGAAAGAAGTGCTTCTGTTTACGGCATGGTTATACGCAAACTCTGCTTTGCACAAAACTGAATCCCAAGACTTGATGTTTTCACCCACCAAACAGCGTAGTAAATTTCCCAACGAACGATTAGTGACTTCGGTTTGACCATCAGATTGAGGATGCTCATATGCTTGTTCGAAGAAGTTTCCACAGCGATCTCCAAAAATGACTCAAGAACCGAGAATCTCGATCAGAAACAATAGAAAGAGGCAAACCGTGAATACGATACACGTCGCGAAAGAACAATTGTGCCACTTGAACTGCATCTGTTGTCTTTTTGCATGGAATAAAATGTGCCATTTTGGAGAATCGATCCACTACGACAAAGATAGAATCATGTCCTCGCTGAGTCCTAGGTAAGCCCAAGACAAAATCCATGCTTATATCTGTCCAAGGTTGCGTCGGAACCGGCAGCGGCATGTATAAGCCTCCATTGTTAGCTGTACCCTTTGACAATTGGCAAACAACACATCTCTCAACAAATCTAGCCACATCTCGACGCACAGACGGCCAGAAATATGACTCTGTTACGAGCTGGAGAGTTCTGTCACGACCCATGTGCCCTTCTCCATGTAACTCTTGGATAATCTTCAAACGCCAACTACAAGAAGGTATGCAGAAGCTTTGTATCACGAAATATGAATCCATCTTGTAACAGAAAATCAGGATGACGTTCTTGTTGCAGGAGATTCCAAATGGGTCCAAAAAAAGGATCAACTGGATATAACTCTGCAAACGTAGAGAATCCTGTTACTGAAGCTGCAGATGTAGCCAGTAAAGTATGACGCCTGCTGAGAGCATCTGCAACTTTATTTGTACGACCCGATTGATGCTTTATGACGAAAGTGAATTGCTGTAAATAGGCAATCCATGAAGCATGTCTAGCAGAAATCTTCTCTTGGCTGCCTAGATGTTTTAAGGCATCATGATCAGTATAGAGAATAAACTCTTGATGAAAGAGATAGTGACGCCAATGTTTGATAGCTTGAATGATAGCATAGAATTCAACATCATAAGTGCTATAACGAGCTAGATCCAGCGATCTTCTCGCTAAAGAATGCGACCGGACGTCCGTGTTGACTTAAGACAGCTCCAATTCCTAGCTTGCAAGCATCACAGTGTAACTCAAAAACCACAGAAAAATCAGGTAAAGCTAGAATTTGAGCTGAAACCAGTTTGTTTGATAGTTTCAAAGGCGAGGGCAGCTTCTGGAGTCCACTTAAATGAAGAACCCTTCATGCAATCAGTTAATGGTGCAGTAATATCACTAAAGTGATGGACAAACCGTCGATAAAAAGAGGCCAAACCATGGAAACTTCGCACCTCAGTGATAGAACGCGGAGTCGGCCAAGATTTAATTGCTTCCACTTTGCTAGGATCCACTTGGAGGCCTTTATCGGAGATGATATAGCCCAGAAAGAGAACCTGTGACGCACCAAAAAGACACTTCTTCCTAGCTGCAAACAGCTTATCACGGCGCAAGACATGAAGGACCTCAGCCAAGTGTTGTAAATGACTCTGCAAATCCGCACTAAAAATAAGAATGTCGTCAAAATAGACAACAACAAATTTGCCTATAAACGGACGTAGAGCTTGATTCATAACACGCATGAACGTGCTTGGGGCATTGGAGAGACCAAACGGCATAACCATCCATTCAAAGAGACCTTCACGGGTTTTAAACGCTGTCTTCCATTCATCACCAGGTCGAATACGGATTTGATGATAACCGCTTTTTAAATCCAGTTTGGTAAAGATAGAAGCACGTCCAATCTGGTCCAAGAGATCATCCAAGCGAGGAATCGGGAAACGATATCGGACCGTAATTTTGTTAATAGCACGACTATCAACACACATTCTCCAAGAACCATCTTTCTTTGGAATCAACAAAGCGGGAACAGCGGTAGGGCTCAAACTCTCTCGGATATGCCCTTTGTGGAGAAGTTCTTCAACTTGACGACGTAACTCATCATGCTCTTGTGGGCTCATACGGTAGTGCGGTCGATTCGGCAAAACTGCATTAGGCACCAAATCAATATGGTGTTGAATATCACGGAGTGGAGGTAATTCACGAGGAAGATCATCGGGAAAGACGTCTGCAAATTGATCAAATAAAGGCTGAAAAGCTTCGGGTATGCTAGGAGAAGCCTCACTTGTTGTTGGAGAAGAGATCAATGCCCATACTACGTCTGATGTCTTCAATTCTGTCTCAAAAGCAGCTTTAGGTAAGAGCAAAAGAGATTGAGAAGAACTCACTTTGGGTTTTGTGATGGACTCATGTTGAGAAAGCACACAAGACTCTGGTTGTTCTTTGGAGGGAAGTAACGTGATAGTTCGATCCCCCATAACAAAGCTGTAAGTGTTGGTACGCCCTTTATGAGTAGCATCACGATCGAACTGCCATGGACGTCCTAACAGAAGGTGACAAGCGTCCATAGGAACAACATCACAACAAACACTATCTTTGTAGTTGCCAATAGAAAACGCCACCATCACTTGCTGAGTAACACGCATCTCGGTGTTGTTGTTTAGCCACGCTAATGGGTAAGGCGAAGGATGTGGTGTTGTTTTGAGGCCGAGTTTGACAACTGCATCCTTAGCTATCACGTTTGTGCAACTTCCAGAATCAATGATTAATTTGCAAATTTTTCCATTGATAGTGCAAGTGGAGCGAAACAATGTAGATCGCAGCCAAGACTCTTGTGAAGCTCGAGGAAGCAAACAGTTGCGTCGAAGAACCAAATTGAGACCAGTATCTCCATGAATAACTTCTTCGATGGTGTCATCCTTGGAGTCAGAATCATACTCATCAAAACGTGGCTCCAATTCATCGGTCTCTTGGAGCAGTAAGCCTCGCTTGTTGTTTCTTGGACAAGAAGTTTGAATGTGACCTCTTTCACCACACGAAAAGCATCGTAATGCATTGGGACGAGCAGGTCGTGAATTTGCAATCGTCTCTGTAATTGGATTTGATTTGGTAACTTCAGAACGAGTTGCCGCGAGATCAGACGGTGACCCGAGAGAAGCATCACCAATCGCTTGGGGAGTAAAACGGGAGCGGGCAGAAGATGCAGACCATGTCGAACGAAGCTGTGTTTCCATGGCTATGGCACGTTGATGAACTTCTGAAACAGAGACTGGGTTAAATTGCTGAAGAGCTACCTGTAATTGGGAACGCAAACCGCCAATAAAACGAGAGATCAGTTGGTCTTCTGATTCGATGGAAGGCATGCGTGCAGTCATATGGAAGAAATCAGAGGCATAATCGTCGACAGTTCGTGTCCCTTGTCGTAAGTTCTGCAACTTGTTATACAATGTTCGCTCGTAGTTAAAAGGAAGAAAGCTTCTACGCATATGTTTCTTCATTTGTTCCCATGAGTCGATTCGATCTTTATTGGCACGCCGTCTCGATTCTTTAAGTTGTTGCCACCAAGCCATAGCACGGCTTTTGAAACGAGTAGCAACCAAGGCAACTCGCATCTCATCAGGAACCTGTTTAAACTCCAATAACTCTTCCACCATGTGCAGCCAATCAATGAACTCTTCAGGGTTAAGAGATCCCGAAAACTCTGGAATATCAAGCCTGAATCCTGTTTCCCAGCGGGACGCAGAGTTGTTGCGGACAGTATCGAGACGAGTATCTTGACGAGTGTGTTCTCCTTGATTATCTCGATGAATATCATGACGATGTTGATTCTCTGCAATTGGGTCTGCAAACAGGTTTTCAGCCAAGCCCTCATCTTCTGGTGTGTCGTAATGTTGCTGTTGTTGATGACCTCGTCGATCGTGTTGTTGGTTTTGAAGAACCGTAGTTAACGCACGTTCCACGGCGTGGAGGAGTGCATCATGTAGACCACTAGTAAACGTTTCCAACATCTGGCGTAATTCTTCTTGTTGCTCTTCGGAGGTGGGTTTTCGTGGAGCCATCGGAACCACAAAAAGCTTGGATCTGCTTTAATTGAGAAATTAAAGCTGCTGGAGTCTGATACCAACTGGTGTAGCACTCGCTACGATAGTGCAGAGATCTTTATTTAGTCTGAGAATTCCTAAAGATCAAAGCCTTCTTATTCCGTTGAGAACCAAAGTTCTATCCGTAATAAGGAGAGAAAGATGCTTGAAACGCTCTGTTTATTAAATCAATCAAAGGTGTCTTACAATAGAAGAGATCGATCTCTATTTATAGAGTTGATCTTAAAAGCTTTAAGGAAAACTACTACATGTAATTAGGAAAATTGCTAGAAAAACCAAGCTTAACTATAAAAAGGAAAACCATACGAGAAAAGGAAAAAAGAAGCTTTAAATTCGAGAAGCTTCAGGAACGATGCCCCTGCATCAACTCTGCAGACACCATATCGTGATGAACTGATGATGAAGATGATAGTAAGAAGAAAAAGAAAATGGAACTAGTTATATTATTTGAGAAATCGTTTTAACTTATAATCAGGTGAGGATGATAATTTTGTTATTTGAGGGTTGGTTGGTTTCTTCAGTCGATGGATATGAAGAGAACAGATTTATAGGGCTATGTGTTTGTTAATGGCGTAGTCAATTTTGCTTCTTTTTTTTGACGTCATTGCTTATTTTTTATTTTTATTTTCTTTTTAAAGGCAGATTTTAAATTTTATAAGGAGTAGCCAATTTTATTTCGTTATGTCTTTAAAAAATAAATTACTGTGCACGGTTGGCATTTAGTGTTGGTAAAGACTTTTAAATATTGAAGCTTGCAATGCTTCATTAGCTGAATTATGGGGTGTGTATTATGAGTTTGTGATGACATGGGAACGGAAGTCACAGAGAATGGAGTTGGAAGTAGACTCAGAGATGGTTGTTGGGTTTCTGAGGATAGGGATCAGTGAAATGAATTCGCTGTCGTTCCTGGTGCATTTGTGCCATAGCTTGATCTCAAGGGATTGAATAGTCCGTATTTCTTATATGTATAGAGAAGCTAATCGTTTTGCAGATGGATTAGCTAACTATACGTTTACTTTACCGTTGGGTTTTCATCTTTTTGATTTGGTTCCGGATGTTGTTAAGCCGGTCTTGCTTGAGGATATGGCTGGGGTTTCTATCTCACGCCTTGTGCCTCTGTAATTGTTTCTTTCTTTTAATTAAATAAAATGGGGTTTTCCCCCTCTCCGACAAAAAAAAAACACTTTTAAATATTTGACATGTATTTTTTTTTTAAATATAATGAACGTTTTAAAGTTGTAAAGGATTTTCGATAATTCACAGCCCAATTCATTTTAATTATTTCATAGCCCATTTCTTTTAAAATTTAATTAAATTCCACAATATTCCCTTTTAATTCTTAGTGGGTTGCTTCAATAGTACTATTGCTATACGTCAATTCTTCTTGTACGTGCCCTAGCTAAGTCAACCCTAATCAATTGTATCTGCAACTTCCGCCGACAATGATCTCCGAAGAGAAGATGAAGACTTCTCACTCATTGTCGTTCTCATCACTCCCTGAAGAAATCGCAGAGAACTGCCTTGCACGTATCTCAAAATATAACTACCCTTTACTCTCGCTCGTCTCCAAGAGTTTCCACTCTTTGCTCTCTTCTCCCAAACTCTTCACGACTCGATCTCACATCGGAACCACAGAGACATGCCTCTATATCTGCATAAACATGCCTAATAACTCATCTCCGCAGTGGTTTACTCTCTGGATGAAACATGAAGAAACCCTAACTAACAAAGATGATACTTTAAAAGACTTTTCCTTGATTCCGCTACACTTTTTACCCCCTTCTCCATTCGTACCACCACATGATTCCACCGTAGTCTTTGGTTCTGAAATCTACGTAATCGGTGGACTCACTGCTCCGTCTTCCTCTGTTCGGATCCTTGATTGTCGGAGTCACACGTGGCGTGACGCCCCTAGCATGACGGTAGCTCGCCAGAACGCAAGAGCGGTTCTCCTCGAAAACGAAATATATGTCATGGGAGGTTGCGAAACTAACCGATCTGACAATACGTTCGAGGTTTTCGACATAAAGACTCAGACTTGGAGCGTCTTGCCAAGTCCTATCCTTGATCATAATGAGCTTCAGAGGCATATTGCGGTAAATGCTGTCCAAGGAAAGATTTTCGTAGTGGTTGAGAAAACGGAATACACTTACGAGCCGAAAAGTGGTACGTGGGAAGTGGTAGGAGAGGAATCATGTCAAATCCATGTTATTTGTGTGATAGAGAATGTAATGTACGGTTACCCTTACATGGGGGATTTAATGTGGTATGACTATGAAGGTAGAAAGTGGAAAAAGATCAAGGGTCTGGAAAAATTGAGGGAGTATCTTAAAAGTGGTTGGAGTATGCCTAAAATAGTTAACTATGGTGGGAAAATTGTAGTTATGTGGTGGCGTATGACTGAAATTTGGTGCGTTCAGATTGCGTTAGAGAAGCACGTCGGAGGTGAGATTGGGGGTAAGATCGAGTGGCTTAATGCTGTAATCAAGGTCCCCGGGTTGCATTGCTGCTTGAATTGTGTTGCATCTGTTTCGATTTGATTCATTCGTAAGAGATGGTAAACATCTATGTTACGTTGTTTTCTTTCATATGGTCTTTCATGAGAAGCATTTCAGGATCTACATTTAATCGCTATTTTAAGATGAATCATTATTACAAACAATATGAAATTTCTGTTGATTTTTATCTTCTTTATTATATTATTAATTGAGAAGTACATTCTAATGTTTGGATACAAGAATAAGAGAATAAATCTATTTGGATAGAAGAATAAATGGAAAAAAATTGTTTGGTTACAAGAATAATAGCTTAAAACAAACCGATGGTTTAGAAAACTTCCGTTTTCCAGCTCTTAGAAAATCTGCAAAAAAGAAATATGATCGAAAAGATATTTGCAAAATTTCCAATAGTGAAATAGAAATACGTCTAATTTAAATCAAATTGTAGATTTTTGTTCGGGTTTTTTTTTTGAAAATCAGTGTTCGATTTTGGGTTTAACTTTTTTTGGGTTTAGTTCAAGGTTTTCCGAATTTTTTTTTTGGATTTCGGGTTTATACATATTAAAAAAAATTGGCTATTTTAAAAAAACTATTAGGGTTTTTAGGTCGGGTTCGAGTTTCGGGTGAAAAAGTTTCGAGTTTTTTTATTCGGTTCAGGGTTCTCGGGATTTTTGGATTTTGGGTTTTCGGGTTTAGACATATTAAAAAGGTTTAAGTTTTAATTTTTTTTATTAGGGTTTCTGGGTCGGGTTCGGGTTTAGCATTTAGATTTTCTACACTAAATCGCAACGTAACACCGCGCGTTTTCGCGGGTCCTTTACTAGTTTATTTTATTTTTGTATCAGTATTGTTATTTTAAAATTTTATAGAAAGCAAAATAGTTATTAAAAAAATGTTACAGAAACCAAAATACAAGGACACAAATTTCTGAAACGATAAAAGTTTGTTAAGAATGCGTGGATACCTTCACTCTGTTATACGATCTTCTATGGAACTCTATATATAAGACGTGATTTAACCAACGAAACCTGTCTATATTTAGTCTTTCGCTGAAACGTAAGGTTTAAGCATAGTGGAAAATTGTTTTTTCCGACACATTCCTCTTCTCCTCATTCTCATTCCATACCAACTGATTCCACCGTAACATTTGGTTCGGTAATTTGTTGAAATGAATTTAGATTTTTGGATCAAGGTCGATTTTGGGTTCATGATAGAGATATCCTAAAATGGACTAACCACACAGTATGCCCAAATTATAGAGCTAGAAACAAAAATGGGATAAGTGAGAAATTGTATTTTCTGATCTACATTTTTATTAAAAATTCAAATAAATACGAACACGATATTTTTATATATAATTTATTTTTAAAGTTAGGTTCTAGGTTTTTTGTTTTTCTTTCACTTAAACGACTGAAAGCAAGAAGAATGACTCCCATCGTTGCCCTAAGTTAAAATTATTCAAGCAGAGCAACACTTAAAGGGCCAAACAAAAACCAATTCACCATCGATTGGTTTATTATGCACTAGTTTTAATGACATCAGGGCCCTAGTTTTATTAGTGTTTTATTTTTTTTTTATATTTTTTTTTTCTTTTTAATGACATCAATCTTTTATTTAAGGGCTGGCCTGCCCTTATAAATTGTATTTTTATTCAACCCTAACTTTTTTGATATTCTTCCATCTCCTCCAGCGCTTCTACTGCGATCTCCACCGACCATGATCTCCAAAGAAGTCAAACCAATGCGGAAAAAGAAGAAGAAGACTTCTCAGTCAATATCGTTTTCGTCGCTCCCAGACGATATTGCAGAGAACTGCCTTGCACGTATCTCAAGTTGAGAGTACCCTTTTCTCTCTCTCGTGTCCAATAGCTTTTACTCTATCCTCTCTTCTCCCCAACTCTTTACGACTCGATCTCACCTCGGAACCACAGAGCCACGGCTCTATATCTGTGTGAAACCGCGAAATAAGCCATCTCCTCAGTGGTTTGCTCTCTGGATGAAACATGAAGAAGTTGTAACAGACGATGCTGAGATTTTTGGTGACTACTCTTTGTTTCCGATACACTCTTTTTCCCGTTCTCCACCCGTATCACGTTATTCCATCATAGCCGTTGGTTGTGAAATCTACGTAATCGGTGGACTCACTACGCCGTCTTCCTCTGTTCGGGTCCTTGATTGTCTGAGTCACACGTGGTACGACGCCCCTAGCATGACAGTAGCTCGTACGAGACCAGAGTCGGTTCTTCTCGACCAGAAAATATATGTCATGGGAGGTTGCGGAAGGTGTGACAATTGGTTTGAGGTTTTCGACATAGAGACTCAGAGTTGGAGTGTCTTGCGAAGTCGTTTCGCTGATCGTGATGAGCTTCGGAGAGGTAGTATGGTCTATGCTCTCCAAGGGAAGCTTCACGTGGTGTCTGAGAGAAGTGAATGCACTTACGAGCCGAAAAGTGGTACATGGGAAGTGGATTCATATCATGGTATGGTTGATGTTACTGTGATAGAGAATGTAATGTACTGTTGCTCTAACAAGGAGTATTTAATGTGGTGTGACGATGAAGATAGAAAGTGGAAAGACATCAAGGGTTTGGAAAATTTGGGTCAGTATCTTATATCGCCTTGGGATGAGCCTAGACTATTTAACTATGGTGGGAAGCTTGTAGTTGTGTGGAGGCAAACGTTAGGTCAAGACTTTGTAAACGGGGAAAGTAAAGTTTGGTGCGCTAAGATTGCGTTAGAGAGACTTAGAGGTGAGATTTGGGGTGAGATCGAGTGGCTTAATACTGTACTTAGGGTCCCCGAGTGTTATTTCTGCTTAAATTGTGCAGTTGTTTCTATTTGATTCATTCGTCACAACTTTGGGAAAGATTTTGTTGTTCTTTGAAGCAAACATCTATATATGTTGTTTTTTGTGAGAATGTGAGATTACAATTACTATTTGAGATGAATCATTAGTATAACAATATGTAGTCTGTTATGCACAATGAGAGAGAGAATATAAAAACTTCCAAAAAACAAAAAAAAAACAAGAACTATTCTGAGATCATTTCTAACTTGTTCTTCACGAACCAGTTTCTTCTTGTTCTCAGCCCGTTTTCATTCTTCGTACGGTTAACCATACAGGTTTCTCAAGCACAGAGACATTAACGCTGTTCCATACATCGGCTCTTGTTGGTAAACCAGCAATCCTCTCCACAACCTCCATGTCTTCCGGCAGAACAGAGCCGAAAACAGTGTAAGCTTGTTTCCATTCATGGTGGTTTGCGAGACTGATGAAGAATTCTGGACCCGAGCCGACCCACGCAACTGAGCCACGGCTAATGGTTGGGCAGTTCTCGGTTGGGATCGGCGAAAACATGTTACCCTCCGGCTGGAGTATTCCTTGAATCATGGCATATGGTGGACCATACGGAGCCTGCAGGGACACAGAGAAAATAAGAGACTTTAATTCATGATCTAAGGTTTAAAAAATAAAAATATGTAAAAGGTTTCTTACATTGTCTAAATGATTGCCTTGTGAGTCCCAATATGATCCCCGGTTCTCTGCACGATGAAACTGGCAGCCTGCGCAGTGGCGCTGAGTTAACAAATTAAGAATGTAGAATACTGAGTGAGGAGCGCACTCAGGGTGAAGCTGCAAACAGAGGAAAGCATCATCGGCCTCAATTCTATAACTCTTCAAACAAAAACTGAAACTTTCCCTCCATGTGCAAAAACGACATTAAGGTTAAGAGACTTACTTGGACATGAAGTAGGCCGTGTTTTGTCTCAAAACCAACAATGCCCTATAACAGAAGCAAAGTGGATACGACAATCCTCAAGAACAATATTTGTTTTCATGATGAGAAGTAAAGCATGAGAACAAGAGAACAACGTGAATCTTTTTGAAATATGATGAAACAGGGCAGTTATGTTCATCTAATCATACAGACAAATCAATATCACACGGATATAAAGAAACAGACTGAGGAATTTCTTGAATTAGTAAATGTCAGACTAAAATTTCGTGAAAAATCTCTGACGAAACCTATTTCCAGCGTTTGAAACATGCATTTGCTTGAATTTGGGGATCAATGTGGATAATTATCAGAGATGATAGATAGAGTGAGAGTACCTCTCCTTGTCCGAATATAAGCCCAGATGTCCACGATACTGTCTGGCTGCCTTCGTGTCGATCAGGCAGCAATACATCTTTTTGCTTCTTCAGCCAACACTGCGCAGAGTGGAAACAGAGCACATGAACCAATGGCTAAGTACCAATTCAGCATTTCTCAATCACTAATCACATACAGAGTCAAATCACCAAATTTTGTAAAATTTCGATTTGATGATACAACGAAATGCTAAATTAAGAATTCTGTCGAACACATGGGGGGGGCACCAGACTCACCTCTCCAAACTTGGAGCCGCAAGCCTCTTTGTTTCCACAGAAGACCCATGAATCGCACAAGCAAGGTCCGTCATTGCCGCCGCTACACATAACTTTACACGCCTTACAACATTCCTCCGACGAATTAAACTTGAAATCCTCCCCCCACTTCACCGCCGGACCCCAAAGCTCCAGATCATCGACTCCACGGCAACACCCACGGCTGTCTCCATCCGCCTCTGAACGGCTCTGATTTTGCGAGCCGGTGAATCGGGCCGCGGAATCGAGCGTATGATCTCGAGGGCGGAGGACAATAGAGAAGACAACGTAGACGAGAAGAAACGAGATCAGACCAATGAAAAGAAGAGCGGTGGCGGTAAAACGGCCAGGCTCTCCGTCGTTTAATCGACGAGGCATCGCCGGAGATTGAATACAGCAAGGAATCTTTGAATCATAATGAAGAGAGAAAAAAGATAAGAGATGGTTGGTGCGTCAACTCGCGGCTTTCGTCTTTGGAACCTGTGAGCTTTTCATGGCACATAGTGATGATATCTCTGTTTTTGTTCTCTTGTGCTCTTTCGGACTCTTTCTCCTTCAACGATGTCGTTTTAAGCAATACATTACAACCGTTGGATTGATATGAATCGCATGTAAATCCAAATGGTATAAAATTGTTTTGAAAAATCATATACAGTATAATATACAGTAAAAACTCTATAAATTAATAATGTCAGAATCATGATAGTTTATTAATTTAGCGAATTATTAATTTATCGAGAGATTATTTGTATCAAAACTTAGTTTTGTCGGAAAACTATACTAATATATCGTGTTATTAATTTATAGAGTTTCTACTGTAGAACGAAAGAGGCTCATAAATGATTACCAAGAGAAACTTCTGCAAGTCTGTGATGCACTTGACAACACAAACTCAGACCTCGTTGCAGAAGGTGAGAAGGTGGTAGCTTTAGCAAGGCAGGTTAAAGTCTGTATCGTTGCTAGTGGAACAGAAGCAAAACGAGGCTAATATGGTTTACAAAGCATGGGAGAAACTTTATGGGTGATGGCTTCCATGAATCATCTGTCTTCGTGAACTTCAACTACTTTCTGCGAAGCTTAGATAACGTCAATATACCAAACAAGGTTAGTAGAACATTTCCGTGGATCCTCTAGATCATATGGAAGAGTCGGTGTAAGTTTTATTTTGAAAGGAAAATCTTCTCCGCGCTACAAACTGGTTGTAAAATATTGGAAGATTCTCACCAATAGTTTCAGCTACAGACAGACCATGTATCGATCAGACCCAACTCAAAACTCGGTATTGGAATATGATCAGAGTGTTAAAATCACTACATGGAAGCCTCTGTGTGTGGACTATGTTAAATGCAATGTTGGGATCTCTTGGTCCAAGTCCAAGAAAATGTGTGGTGCAGGCTGCATGATTGTATGTAACTGGGAAGGGAAGGTTCTAATGCACAGTAGACTTGCCTTCAGTACGATAACTCCTTGAGAATTTGCTTGGCCCTTCTCTGGGCTGTGGAGAGTATGCGCAGTCACCATGTCAACTGTAAAGAGTATCATCTTTGCATCGGATGTTTCAGATCTAGGTTCCATTGCGTTTCAACTTGCCAATCACAGTATAGGAAAAGTTTCTATCTCTGTTTTTGGCTTGTAATGTTGTTCACTGGATACAAAAAGTATCACTTGTTAAGAGTAGGTGTCGGATTATTAGAATTAATCATTTCTCGATTTAAAATAAAAAAGATGGAAGAAGAAGAATAAGCAGCAAGTAGTAAGATTTAATATGGAGATGCTGGTGGTGACGATGGAGAAGAAGATTGAATGATTCATCACCACAGTCTTCTATAATCTATTATTGTTTGTGTTTGACAGGGTAATGTTGACGTGCTTGATAGTTCTCGTGCTGTACATAATGATCGCATCTTTCTGCGGAGGCATCACATTACCCTCCTGCAGATCTTAATCTCAAAAGTCCTATCGAAATTAATGATACTTCTAAAGACAATTCTGGTGCATCTAACCGGAAGCAGACCACTGATTTATTAAACAGTGACCGAAAATGCATGAGACGGCAAAAAATTGAAACTTTGTGTATGGAATTTGAAATTTTTGAAGTTTAGGTATGGATTTCAACAGTGGTATAATTTAGGTATGAATAGAACATATACGGAAAGTTTAGGTATGACATGGCCGTTTTCCCCAAAAAGAACTATGTATCCTCCTTTTTGACAATTAAACATTTACAAATAATAACGACCTTTTACAATTGGACATAGAGAACAATTTGATCGCCATGTTAACTAGCTTTCAAGTTCTTCATCAGCTTGAACTCAAAAGGAATAGCTTTTACTGCTGAAGATGAAACAAGTCACATTCAGGAAATCATGTCCTTGATGGCAAAGAGCCTTAGAAAAGCTATTCGAAGAGTAGAAACAAGCCATGATAGGAGTCCTTCTCAATGGAATAGGGACACTGGTGAAAGAACAAGGTTCAAAAGAAGCATTCAGCCCCAAGAAAGCTTATTGCACTCTTTATGATAGTTGGATCACCCTGAGTCAAAGACAAGCTTCAACTGATAAAGGAAAATCTAAAACTATAATCAGAAATCCATCAGTTTGAAGGTACAAATGAAATTTATACTTATGTCTTTCCTATTGATCTTGTCTCTAAATGTGGCACGTCACCTAAATCAAGATGTGACTTCTTGGAAAAAAAGAAATTGCCCGAGATAGAGAGAGCAACTTGGCTGGAAAATCAGTTGAACCGAAGTTGCCCGAGAGAGAGAGAGAGAGAGAGATTTTTGATGAATGAGAAACATTTTTCTGTTTGGATATGGCAAATATTATTTTTTCATTTTTGATATAATAGACTAAATTAAATTTTGTTTTTATTTAATTAACATTTTTCTGGAATTCTTTTTATTTTTTAAAGTTCTTCTTTTTTTCAAAGACACGTGTCACAATCTTAACATATATAAACTTAAAAGTGACACATGTCGCGATCCTGAATTTTATAAAAATCCTACATGTCGCAACCACGTCGTGCGCATACAGCTTTATATTATAAGATATATTTTTAAATATGTATAATTTTCTAAATTCAATAACTGAATTAGAGATATAATCATATTATCATATTTTATTTGAATTATGACTCTAATTCAGTTATTTTGATATTACTGCCCTAATTAATCATTTTTATTCAACCCTAATATTATCTACTTCCATCTCCGCCGACCATGACCTCAGAAGAAGTTGAACCAACTGCAAAAAAAGAAGAACTGCCTTGCACGTGTCTCAAAATATAAGTACCCTTTACTCTCGCTCGTCTCCAAGAGATTCCACTCTTTGCTCTCTTCTCCACAACTCTTCACGACTCGATATCACATCGGAACCACAGAGCCATGCCTCTATATCTGCGTAAAATTGCTCAACAACTCATCATCTCCCCGATGGTTTGCTCTTTCGATGAAACCTAAAGATTTTCTAACTGACAAAGATGAGATTTTACATGAATATTCTTTGATTCCTATACACTCTGCTTCCCTTTCTCCACCCGTACCAGTGAATTCTACCATAGCCGTTGGTTATGAAATCTACGTAATCGGTGGACGCACTACGCGGTCTTCCTCTGTTCGGATCCTTGATTGTCGGAGTAACACGTGGCGTGACGCTCCTAACATGTTGGTAGCTCGTAGGAGTGCAAACTCGGTTCTTCTCGACCAGAAAATATTTGTCATGGGAGGTTGCGGAAAGCCTGACAATTGGTTTGAGGTTTTCGACATAAAGACTGAGACATGGAGCGTCTTGCCATGTCATATCGCTGATCTCGATGTTCTATTTTGGAGATCTATTGTGGTAAATGCTGTTCAAGGAAAGCTTTACGTAGTGGTTGACAGAAAGGAATACACTTACGAGCCTAAAAGTGGTACATGGGAAGTTACAGAGAACTCATATCATTTGGTCGGTAGGTGTGTGATAGAGAATGTAATGTACAGTCACAATTACAAGGGGTATTTAATGTGGTATGACTATGAATGTAGAAAGTGGAAAGAGATCAAGGGGTTGGAGAAATTGCGTGATGAGTCTCGTGTAACGGGTAGCATTATGCTTAGAATGGTTAACTATGGTGGGAATCTTGTGGTTGTGTGGAGCAAAAGGTACCGCGAAAAAGACCGCGAAATCTGGAAAACTGAAATTTGGTGCGCTAAGATTGCGTTAGAGAAACGCGTTGGAGGTGAGATTTGGGGTAAGACCGAGTGGCGTAATACTGTACTTACGGTTCCCGGGTTGTGTGACTGGTTTAGTGGTGTTGCTGTTGTTTCGGTTTGACCATTCGTGAAAGATGGTTTAAAGTAAAAACTTTCTGAAATTCTCCTAGACTTCTTTGTTCTTTGAAACAAACATATTTCCTATGCTCTTTCATGAGAAGTAAGTTTATGAGTCGCGGCCTCTTAAAGTAATCCTAGGAGTATTATGATTTATGAGTGATTATGTATTATATGAAGAGTTATGATGAAAAAATGCGGCCTAGTTATATTTTAAAGATTATTAATGAATGAAAATGTATAAAGATTTAAAAACATGAATTTTCGTAGATTTTTCTAAGACTATTAAAATTGTTCTACGTACAAAACTATATAAAACAAATTATAATAGGGAAAGACAACTCTCGGAAATTTTTTTAGGATAGTTGAAATAAATTTATAAGTTAAAAACTTAATGTGATCGCACATTCCTTGTGGCTTAACGAAACAATCAAACCAAAACGGCAAAACTCATCAAATCCACATCATGAACATATTTAAAAGTCAACTCTAAAACAGATGCAATTGAAAGATTATAAGAAATCAGTCATCACGTACAATTCATGACAACATGAGGAAAAGCTATTAGTAAACAAACCTATGTAGTAAGTTGTATAACTCTATCCTCCCAACACTTGACATTTTCAACTTCAAGTGCACCCATATCTTCAAATAAAGATATAATTGTTCATTTGTTTGTGTGTTGAACATATTGCCTACGTAATCATGGTTAACAATACAATGACTTAAATAACTCCCAACATGATACGACTTCAGGGAATACGTGTTAATCAACATTTTACCATTTCAAACTTCTAGATAATGAAAGCAACATTCAAACTAAACATGGTAACAATACAATAATCTAATTAACAAACCAACATAATACAACTTGAGGGAACACGGTTTGATGAACATTTTCCCATTTCCAACTTCTAGATAATGAAAGCAACACTGTTGTAGTCTTTGTTATAAGGAATCCATGTAGCATATACATAAGTGAAACGTAAGGACTTGTTCAAACCCCAAAATCATCTATAAATTGAACTCTTTGTATATGCTGCATTTCACATCTTCATCAAAACCAAGATCAAGAAAATTAACAAATAATCCTTCTTTTCTTTCTAAGAACAGTCTCAATACACATACAAATAGCAATGAAAAGTCTCTCCTTTCTTGCAGTTCTATCTATCTTGGCTTTGACACTTCCCTTAGCTCTTGCTTCTGATCCAAGCCCCCTTCAAGATTTCTGTGTTGGCGTCAACTCACCAGCAAGTGGAGGTATTGGAAAATTGGAATGATAATTTCTTAACTTCTTCAATATATCTCTATGCTAATTTTTGCATTACTTACACTCTTATCTTTTTAAAACTCATTTTCAGTGTTTGTGAATGGAAAGTTCTGCAAGGATCCAAGGACCGTTTCTGCAGATGATTTCTTTTTCTCAGGACTAAACAGACCTGGAAATGTAAATAACGCGGTTGAGTCCAATGTGACAACCGTCAATGTTAACAACCTTGGAGGATTAAACACCCTTGGAATCTCACTAGTTCGTATAGACTATGCACCACAAGGTCAAAACCCACCTCACACTCACCCACGTGCCTCAGAGATCTTGGTTGTCCAACAAGGAACCCTACTCGTAGGGTTTGTCTCATCAAACCAAGACGGAAACCGTCTTTTCACCAAAACACTCAACGTGGGTGATGTATTTGTGTTTCCAGAGGGACTCGTCCATTTCCAATTCAACATAGGACGAATTCCAGCGGTTGCTATCGCTGCTTTGAGCAGCCAAAACGCAGGTGTTATCACGATTGCTAACACGGTATTTGGGTCTAACCCACCTATAGACCCTAATGTTCTTGCAAGCGCATTCCAGATGGATTTTAATGCGGTCAGGGATTTGCAAAACAGATTCTAATAATATAAAAAGAATATATTGTCTTTGAAATTGCATTGTTTTACGTTCTTTCTTCATAATAAATAATGTAATCAGTGCATTGCTATGTGACATGTATGATGTTTGTTTTTTTATCTTAATAAAAAAATTTCAGTCATTGATTAGTGTTGTGCCTAAGGTTCATGGGGATTAGTTTACATTAGTATTGATCATGTTGTGCCTAATTAAGGTTCATAAGACTTTATATAAATAAATGAATGTTGTCATCTGAAATGAATTAATAATATAATTACAACTATATAATATTAACCTGACCAAAAGACTATATAACATTAATCAAGTAGTCTGTTAGATATTTAGCAACCTTTGGATCCGTTTGTTCAGAAACAAAACTTGTAACAGAGAATACAACGATATTTATGGCATCAGTGTATGATGAAGACGTAAAAATCGTAGATCACATCAATCTTTTTAACAAAAGTCTCTGGATTTTAAGTTGCCTAATGCACTAGTGAAAAGAAAAACAAAAAAAGTGGATCCGAGGATGTGAAACATTCGAAGTATTTACTTAAGTCTCCATGCAACTTAATGTGTACGGGAAATGTGTACATGTGACGCATTTCACCAAGAGCAAAATCATCTAAAGCAGAACCAAATTATTGACCAAGGCCGATAGCTATGGAAGCATCCTCCACACAAACCTTTTAAAACTTTTGATGACAAAACCTTGAAGAGGTCAAAGATCTGTCACCCAAATTATTGGTTCGTCTCTTTTGTAACTTTATATTTGTAAATTCCTTTTTTTTTTTTCTTCTTTAAACTTTTTTTGCTTTTATTCTCGGATACTTATCGCACGGAGCAACTGGATCGACAAAAAGCAACCTCCGAAAATAAAGTATCGATTTTTCCCTCCGAGACACGATTTTTATTTTTCCGATTCTGATCAAACCAGACTACGCCGCTTGCCACCGCAACCGCCACTTCTAAGCTGAATCCAGGTTTGATCTCAGATTCCCGATTGATCTCTCTTTTCGATTGTATTCCACAATTCGGTAAAACAGAACATTTTTAGATCGTTTTATCCAAATCCGATCTGGGTTTCAACGGATAAACACCATCTGATTCTCTCTCTCGTAGAAATCCAATTCGGGTCAAATCAAAACTGCATCTTTAGGGGTTTCTTCAAGATTTGATTAGTTTTACTCCGATTTAGGGACATGGGCGCCTTCGCATCGAGGTTCTGGTTCATGATGTTCCCTGCGAAAGAGTATAAGATCGTTGTTGTTGGTTTGGACAACGCCGGTAAAACGACGACGCTTTATAAGCTTCATCTGGGTGAAGTCGTCACCACTCATCCAACCGTAGGAAGCAATGTGGAAGAGCTCGTTTACAAGAATATCCGCTTCGAGGTACCCAAAATCAAATCCTTGTCCCTAAAGTCTGAATTTTTACAGAGTGTTCTATGTGTTTTTTTGTGCTGAATTAGATGCTCTGTTTCTGTTCTTGTCAATCTATGGTTTTGGAAGGCTTCTCAAGCTCAAAGTTTCGAACTTTATTTATATTGTCACCATTTTAATGGTTTCTGATTGCTTATCCATGTCCCTAAAGCTTGAATTTTTATAGAGTGGTCTATGCGTTTTTTGTGCTGAATTGGATGCTCTGTTTATGTTCTTGTCATCTATGGTTTTGGAAGGCTTATCAAGCTCAAAGTTTCGAACTTTATTTATGTTCTTGTCATCTATGATTCTGATTGCTTATCCTTGTGTATATGGTCAAATTCAATGGAAAGAAGTTGGAACTTTTGGGCATGTTTATGTTCTTGCGTTGCTTTTAGTCGAGAAGCTATTGTTTCAAGATTTGCAGCTTTTTGCGTTGATTCTTACGATTCTTGTCTCTCAGGTTTGGGATCTTGGTGGGCAAGATAGGCTGAGAACATCATGGGCAACGTACTATAGAGGGACGAACGCTGTAATTGCGGTTATCGATAGCACGGACAGAGCAAGGATCTCTTTGATGAAAGACGAGCTTTTCAGGTTGCTCGGGCATGAGGATCTTCAGCACTCGGTTATTCTCGTGTTTGCGAACAAACAGGACTTGAAAGACGCTATGACCCCGGCTGAAATCACGGACGCGCTTAACCTTCACAGCATCAAGAACCATGACTGGCACATTCAAGCAAGCTGTGCAGTCACTGGAGAAGGATTGCATGATGGGCTTGGTTGGATTGCCCAGAAAGTTACTGATAAAGCTTCAAGTTGAGAGGAAGATACAGAGAGTGTGGATCGCAGAACCTTACTGTTTTCGTTTTACGTTTGACTAATTGTTCTTTTATAGACAGTGTATTGATTCCACTTTTCATGTGATGAGTTTCCATCTATTTGGTCTAATCGGATTGAATTGTATGTATCTCAGTATCTCTCCTATAAAATAAAAACCTAATTATCTCAAGTCTCAAGATCAAGATCTTCGATCCCTGTTTTGTCCTCCACCGCATCATCCGCGGGTTCACTCTTAGTATATTTCGTTTCTCTATCTCCTCAATTTGATCAAAAGAATAACTTGATGTTATTATATTCAATCATGGATGGACCTCCCATGAGATTGATGAGGCCACAAGCCAAAAATGTTAAAGGACTCTTTTATTTTCTGAGAAAATAACAAAAATAAAGAAAGAAAAAATTTCCTATTGGAACCAGTGTTCGAATCCCATGTTCTCATAGCTTATAACACGTTACTCTACCACTAGACTACATCAACATTTTGTCAAATAAAACCGAAATTTTTGATATATAAAAACAGGGTTACAAGCAGGTTTGCTTTGCTTGGCCTCAAATCCGGCTCTGGTTAGAAGCTACCAACCAGTTGAATTGTTAAATTTAAATTTTTGAATTTGTTTACTATAATTAAATATAAATGGTACAAGTGTAACTACTAGGAACTTTAGTGGGTATCATGTCTTTTAACAAAGGAAATGTACACAATCATTTTCTCTATTTATTTGATATTCATTTGGATCCCACTTTGTTTAGTTATAAGATTAGTTTAAGAAAGGTTGTGGTTGACCTTATAAGATAGTAGTAATTAAGTCGACGAGTTTGATAAGTTGTTTACAAAATGTTACTTTATTATTTGCCGAGTACAATTTACAGCTACCGAGGAACACATATTTAGAGCAAAGGCATTGCACAGTCCCATTACAAGCTCTTTAACATTTTTAACAATAAAAGTATTAATATTTTTAGTTTAGAGTTTAGATAAGAATTTTGAAAATTTAGCTTCTACATTGCACAGCTCGGTTTGGACTTCTTTAAAATTCTGTCTTTAAATATGCTTCTCTTGTAGGCATTTCATCGAGCAGGTTATATGCATTTAGTAAAAAACAGAATTTTGCAGCCGAAAACCCATCACAATCAAACCTAAACTAGCAAATTTCAACCCAACTTCTCAATTCCAGACCTCTCAAACTAAACCAGCCAGCATGAGTCCCATAGATCGCAAAAAACCCATGTGAATTAAACCTACATGTAAACCCATGAGTCCCAAAAATCCATCAGTCCCTTGATCTCGAAAACCAATCAATAGAAACAGCAACCAAGACAAATTAACATGTGGCAGATTAACAGAGTGATTGAAGAGAAGAAGAAAACATGATTGATGGAGGAGAGGAGGAGAGAAGACGAAGACGAAGAGATGAGGAGAAAAGAGAAAAAAAAATTATCAGAAAAAAGTAAAACCAATAATATAATGACATGTGGCGTGAACAGTGCTAAAAGAGACGATTTTATCGTAGCCTCCCACTGAGACGGTTCTAGAGAATGAGAACTGCCATGTCATTTTTATTTACTTTTTTTCTTTTTTTTTAAAAATCTCAGAATCTTCTTTGAGCTGTGCAATGCACATGCTCTTATAAAGAAAGACTTATACAAGTTTATTTATCTATAGAAAAATAGATATGGAGAGGAGACATTTCGTACATTATTTAATATATGCAATGAACTCATCAGAAAGGAAACGATTTGCATTGACTCCACAAAACTTCCACGAGAGATAGAGAGAAAACACCCAAGAATTGGTTACAAATCGTATCCATAACCAATCGTAGACATGCCTAAGTTATTCTGGCACGAACATCCTGTAAGTGCATGGGATGAATACTTGTCCGGTGAATGCGACTTTTGTCTGGGAAGCCTTCAAGATCGGAGCTACTACTGTAACTCGTGTACAAGAAAATGGCACCGCAATTGCATCCCACACGAACCCACGATCAACCACCAATCCCACCCGAATCATCCGCTGGAGTTTCTTGCTGACGGAATACCTGATTACACCGATGGAAAATGTCAATTCTGCCTAGGCATGAAGTTTGGTTACCACTGTTCGATATGCGATTTCAATGTGGATGTAAATTGTGTCAAGAAACCCCCAGAGCTTACAATCAATCACCACAAGTGCCATGAGCATACACTCACCCTTATGGCGAGGGCCGTCTCCTTTGTCTGCAATGCTTGTGGTACGCTTGGTCAACGAAACGCTTATGTTTGTCTTGTATGCTCTCTCATGTTCCACAAGGAGTGTATTACTCTGCCACGCGTAATAAACGTGAACCGTCACAATCATCGTGTCTCATACACCCATTCTCTTGTCCATGGAGATCGGATATGCACAGTTTGCTACAAGGAAGTCGATTGGAGGTACGGATCTTACTTTTGCTTAAGGTGTCCTAGTTTTGACGCTCATTCCAAATGTGCAACTAGAGCGGATGTATGGGATGGAAGCGATCTCGAAGGTGTAAGTGAAGAAGAGAAAGATATTAGTCCTTTCAAGGTGATAGGTGAAAACCTGATAAATCATTTCTCTCATGAAGAACACAACTTAGAACTCATTGTAGATGCAAATGCTATAGATAAAGTACAAAGCAGTCGGTGTGAAGCATGTGTTTCTTATATAGGTTACGAGCAGTACTATAGCTGCACGGAACGTGTTTTCTTACTTCATGAATCATGCGCTAACTTTACTCGTCAAATGCGACATGGCCTTTCCTCACGTCTTCTTGATCTGGAAGTTGAGAAAAAAACTTTCAAGTGTTCGACATGTAAAAGCTTCTCAAATGGTTTTAAGTATCATGTACCTAGTAGGTACTCATGGATGGTGATTTCTGGTGATGAATTCTCACTTGATCTTAGATGTGCGTCGATACCATGGATCTTTGATCATCCGTGCCATCCCCATACCTTATTCCTCACTTCAGTAGACGATGACACTTGTGGAGCTTGCAACATGTCGGCACGTCCTGTGCTAAACTGCATTGAGTGTGAGTTTACTTTATGCTACGAATGTGCTATTCTACCAGAAAAGATATATCACAAGTGCGATGACCATCTTCTTTCTTTATGCCACGCTGAGGATTCAAGTGTTCAGTATTGGTGTGAGATATGTGAAGCTCAAGCAGACCCCAAGAAATGGTTTTACACATGCCAAGATTGTAGTGTCGTTTGTCATATTCAGTGTGCACTTGGTGGTGATTTTGCTAATATCAAGACAGGAATCCCGGCCATCGATGGCATGACGGAATTTGAAGTGGTTCTGAATGGTGGTATCACTCGACCACGTTGCTTCAAATGTTTATCGCGCTGCCAAGCTCCCGTTATTTTACAAGGTTCTTCTGATAACGGTGTTTTGGATTATGCTTGTTCTTTTGTGTGTTCATATTGGGAAAGTTTGTGGCAACAAAGTGTATCGGTGCCGACCGAAGAGGACATTTTCTAGGTGCTATGTATTGTATCGTACTTTTTTTTCTGTTTTTTCCAATAAAAATGTACTGTATTGTGTTTATATTCTGTTACTTGTATTTTCTGATAATTATTTCCAGCGTAACTGAC
Source organism: Microthlaspi erraticum (assembly GCA_902728155.2). Lineage (NCBI taxonomy): Eukaryota > Viridiplantae > Streptophyta > Magnoliopsida > Brassicales > Brassicaceae > Microthlaspi > Microthlaspi erraticum. The sequence continues at coordinate 1,029,899 of CACVBM020001063.1, forward strand.
AAACAATCATTGGTTTTTGTTTTGTTTTATATCATTCGCTGACCAAAATTTGTTGCCTAATTTTTTGAATCAATGTTGCCACCCTACAAGTTAATTTCCATATTCTTTGAGTGTATTAGTCACATTTTTCTTACATTTGAAACAATATTTATATATATAATGTAAAATGTGCCTTTTTAGCCTAAAAAAACGACATATAGAAGACTTAAAAAGTTAAAAATACTGGTTTCAAACCAAGATAAACAAGTCATACGTGATTTAATTGAACTGAACATATCGGAATGACATAGCACGCAACAAGACAGGACGAGACGAGACATGATGGAATGAAAGATGAAGCTGAACAGAACATAATTGGATGGGACATAATCAAATTGGAATAGGACAACATGGAAATGGATGGGACATAATAGAAGAGAATGAAACAAAACGGATAGGACAAAATGGAAATGGATGAAACAAGAAATAAAAATGAAATCCACTATATTTAAAATTAGTATTAAAAAAATGTGCTTTTGATTTTGACTTTACCTTATTTGTTTGTTCAAAATTTCGACTTTACTAATGCTTCTAAAAACCGACACAATCTTTCGAGCGAGAAAAGTCAAGACCAAGTCCCCAAACTCTTAACGAGTAACGTGTCCCAGAAGTTAACGAGTGAAGACCAAGTTTTGGGCTGTGTCACCCCTATAGGTGTCACCAAACGCACAGAAACCAAAGGGTAATAAAGCTTTGACAATACGATGGCATTCTAGTCTGGTTCTTTAAGTTGACACGTTTCACATCCCCATACTCACAATCGTCCTTGGGAGCAAGTAAAGCAAGCAGCAGCTTACGGCCCCGGCCCTGAATATATATTTTTTCGGCCTTTGTTTTAGTAGTCTAGTGGTATCCGTCTTTCTTAACTGACTCTAGTAGTCTTGGTTCGACTCCTCCTCAATACAGTTATTATGTTTTATTTTTTTCTCTCTCGTTATAAAAAATTTCGGCCCAAATTCATTTTAAGCTTGTAGCCCACCACATGTCAGGGACGGTTCTGCTCACAACTAAACATTCGTTTATTTCTCTATGTAAATTAAATTAAAACAAATTAATACTGCAAATCTATTAAAAAAAAAAGTCAAAGATTACTAATGAAGGAAAATTTCCATACTATTTGTTTTCAAAATTCGATATTTAAAATTCAAGTCATGATAAGTCGAACCGAATTATTTACTCGATCGATTTTCAGATTTTTGTTGGTCCATTGATTTGCAACCTCTACTTATTTTTGTTTTTAATACTCTTTTTCTATCATGCTTGTGAGCTTATAATGCATTCGATAGAGTCAAATCAATTTAGCGTAGCAAACTTACATACATACATGCATTTTCCCTACTGTTGGAATTCCAGATTCAATGCAAGTCTCTCCTAAAATCTTTCTTACCAACGAATGTTCTGATTACGATCTTTTAGCCATAGATATTCTTAATAATTGTGATCTATTACGTGGAAAACAATTTAATCAAATTTATCAAAACAGTCATAATCCGACCAATACTATATTTATTTTTATCAAAAAAAAAAAACTAGAGTTTCTTTCGACTATAATCATATCTTAACATCTACAAAAACGAGGAAAAAAATTCCAACAACTTTTTCTTATTTTGAAACATCAATAGATTGTCTTATTCAAAACAGGGATTGGAGAACAGCATTAGAACGAAACGCAAAATTTGTCGACTTCTTTTTTAATAGTGGTATGGTTTGGTCTACCATTTTCAATGTTTTTGTCTCCCCGTTATCTAACCATTACAGCTGTTCACATTACTACACATTTATGTTTATACAGATAACTCTATACGTACGTACAACTTTTTAATAGTTTTTGCTTCTTCTTAGAATACATGTTCATCAGCTAAACTAACGGCTGTAACAAGTTAGAACTTCAGTACTTATAATTTCCCAGACCAAAACCAAGCTTTCTACCCGAGCATGTTTGCCTTGTTTGACCCTGTTCGAGAACCTTTGTATTCAAATTCATTTTTAACTTTTTAAACTTCTGTCAAATTTGTTTTCTTGTAGTGTTTAAAAGGAATATTTCATATTGAGAAGTGGCAGTGGACATTGTTCATTATTTTTTTTTGGTTGAAGCTATCAGATATTTTCAAAATATAGTAAACTTACATAACTTATTGGATTTTTTTGCAATTTATTAGGAACTTTCACAAGTATTCAAAGTCTATGAAATTTTTGGAAATTGTTGTTCACAATTTTTATTGCATACTCGAGATCAGCAACAGTTATTACATGAGATTTGGTCATGTGACTAGAATTAAAATTTTCAGTTAGTTTATAAAGTATTTAAATATATAATATTCCCCTTTTCAGTTTAAGTAAAGTATGTAATAGTTTATTAAAGTATGTAGTTGAAAAAGTACATGAGTGCAAAGTAGAAAGGTCTTGTCACAACTCTACAAATAGACCACAAATCAGAGATTCATCAACTACTTCAAAACCTTGAGTTTTTTCTTCCTCTCTAGTCTCTATCCCTTTTCTGCGAAATATCCCAAAAAATGGAGGAGACAGCACTGACAAAAGATCAGGTCACTGAGTTCAAAGAGGCATTTTGTCTCTTCGACAAAGACGGCGACGGTCCTCTCTCTTTCTCTATATGATTTATATACATAGTTACGAAGATTGATAAAATGATGTGTTGTGACATATTTATATCGCTGTTATGGAATCATATGATAGGTTGTATAACGGTGGAAGAACTTGCAACAGTGATCCGTTCGTTGGATCAGAATCCGACAGAACAAGAACTTCAAGATATCATCACTGAGTTCGACTCTGATGGCAATGGCACCATTGAATTTGCTGAGTTTCTCAACCTCATGGCCAAGAAACTTCAGGTTCCTCTCTATTGTCTCTCCCCATATTACATACATGCTTAAATAGTTTTGTCAAGAAATATATAGTATTTTTCAGAATTAGTTACAGCAAGAGAAAGATTTTTGCTTATATGATTAGTTGTCAAAATGGAGCTGTCTCATTTTGACAACTACTGATGTACAGTTATGTTTCTGTCTTCTAGTTTCTTTAGTAGGAAATATTTAGTTTTTTTTATACAACAAGTCCTTTCTCATCTTGTATGCTTTTAGTTGTTTAGAATTTTTGGTCTTCTACTAACAAATCTCATTTTTGAAAATCTGTGTGTTTATATTCTAAACAACTACATACATTGTTTATATTTTACAACAATAGTCTTGTTTTTGTTAACTTGTTGTTGTGATGCGGTGGTATAGGAAAGTGATGCAGAGGACGAGTTGAAAGAAGTATTCAAAGTCTTTGACAAAGACCAAAATGGTTTCATTTCTGCCAGTGAGGTCCGTGACTATTATTTTGTTCTCTCTCTCTCTTTATTTATTTAAAAAAAAAAATTGAAGCCGTTATATATCTCTCTTTTCTCTCTAGATTGGTGTGTTTATAGTTAGATATATGCTTGACTTATTTCTTAAGAAATTGTATAATCAAATTAGTCTGATGCACTGGATGGTGATTCGTACAACGTCCTCCAATAATTGAATGTACTACTGATGTACAGTTATTTAGTTATAAATGATTAGAGCCATAATTAAATAGATATTTGTGTCTATTGAATCCTTATCTAAATTGCGTTTTTGTGGAATTTAAATACGGTATATGCATGAACCCATTTCATTGATGTTTGTTCTGCTTAAGTAGTACATGCTCCACATCTCTAAATTGTCAATCCAGGCTAAGTATCGTAATTATGAGTATATTATTTTTATTGAACCACTTGATCAATTGATTCTGCATTAACTAGATAAATGATAAATCCAGCTATAAAGCACTTTGAATTTAATCTTTAACAAAAATAACTGAAATTTTTTGAGTCAGTGACAAAAATCAGACAACAAGGCCAGACAATCTTGCAATTTAAAGAGATCCATACTTGTCTCATTTACGTTCTAAACAAATTTATTTTAATAAAATAACAAGACATGACTATTTATTTATCTTTTCGAAAGTCTGTTTTCCATCGTGAAGGCTTAGAGCTAGCTGGCATTGTGAATCTTTGGAGAAGAACGAGGTGGGAACGAAAAAAACAATTAATTGAAAATGGTTAGATAAAGTAGATACCTATGAATTCGATCAAAAAAAAAAAGTAGATACCTATGAATTTTGATTCTATTGGTCAGGAGGCACATGTTTTCACCTAGTTTTTTTTTTTTTTTTTTTGGAATATATACACCTTTCTTTACATCCTCAAAACTCAAAAAGTTACATTAGTGCGTTTATTTTTGATATATATGCACGTTTCTGCATACAAATATTACAGTTGAAACTAACTAAATTTCGTGATTTATATATTTACTAATGTGAAAAGCTTTCATATTGCAGTTGAGCCATGTAATGATAAATCTAGGGGAAAAGCTAACAGATGAAGAAGTTGAACAAATGATCAAGGAGGCAGATTTGGATGGTGATGGCCAAGTGAATTATGATGAATTTGTCAAGATGATGGTCAACATTGGCTAATTAATTACTTCTTTTGATTATTCTATTATCTATATACACCAATGATCCATTATACCTTGTTAGTTCCTTATGTTCACACCATCTCAACAGATTCCATTATTCTAAATTCATTGAAGTTTTCAGTTCTAGTTTTGTAATTTCATCTCTTATTGACTCTTTCGATCCAGTTTTCTTCTAAGATGTTTCATAAGCTGTTGCATAGAAAGAAAAGTACTTTTACATATATATATTTTCTTTTCTTATTAAGTGATTAACTATAACAAACAAAAAAAACTATAACAAAACCATGAATAAATATCTCTTTTTTTTTGGTAAGTGAGATGGGAGATAAATCTCCCATGTTTTATTCAAGAAAATAAAAATACAACTAAACAATGCAAACACTTCTCAGACGCGCAGATCCAAGAATGTCATCTTGCAACACACCATTTAAATCGGAAGGAACTGAATCAAAACTAGAGAACCCCATTGGGAGAGAAAATGCATAGTTTGCCAATCCATCTGCAAGACAATTGGCCTCCCTATACACATGTGAAATTCGGACTAACCAGTCCTTTTCGATCAAGCCATGGCATAGACGCACCAAGAAAGACAGCGGATGCGAGTCGTTGATCCCTGTCTTGAGAAAACCCACCACCAGTTCCGAATCGATCTCAACCTCCAACCTTGGAATATGCTTCTCCCAAGCGATAAGTAGGCCATAGTAAACCCCCCACAGCTCCGCCAGTGGTGCTGTACATCTCCCTATGTTTAGAACGAAACCTCCACACCAATCCCCATAGTTATTGCGTAGCGCTCCTCCTGCCGTAGCTGGACCAGGATTCCCCCGAGAGGCTCCATCCGTATTCAGTTTGATCCATCCCACTTCCGGTGGCACCCAAGCTATCATTCTATCCACTCTTGCTGGCTTGATATTCTGAGCATTACACTTCTCTATTGCCTGCGTCACTTCTTTTGACTGATCTTTAATGAATCGGACTCTGTCTCGGCACTTTCTATTCTCACCAAACACATTTCCGCAGCACCATTTCCATCCCCACCAAACACCTATGGCAAACATTGTTGACCACGGCGAACCTTCAACTAAACCATCCTCTCCCAGATTGTCGTACAGCCAAGACAAAATGGATCTGTCGAAGAAATCTTGTTGACGCCGGATTGGTACTATCCTGCTCCATATACCACTCATGGCTGGGCAGTCCCGAAGTATATGGATTAAAGTCTCCACTCCTCCTTTACACACAGTGCAGATGTCTGAATCACTTAAGTGTCTCCTCTTCCTTTTCTGGTTTGTCATTATGCATTGATTCCCCGTTAGCCAAAGAAAGAAACTAACCCTTTCTGGTGCAGCCACTTTCCACACACGTGAGAAAAAGGTGTCCATGCTCTGCCTCGGAGACTCATCCCGAGTGAGAGAAGCATAAGCTGATTTCACTGTAAACTCACCATTCGGACTCGGCCACCAAGCTAACCTATCCTCTGCTCCCGTAACCGTATCAACCACCACTGAGCATAGCTCCAATTTGACCTCTTCCGACACAAAAGGCGTTATTTGGTCCCATCGCCATCCTCCATTATTCTGCCAGAGATCCCTAACTAAGGGGGTTGCTTGAGTCGCCGGTAATGAAGCAATGGTTCTCTCCAATAGCGGCTTCTCTGTTAACCATCTGTCAGTCCAAAAGTGAGTTGATCTTCCATCCCCAACAACCCATCCGTGGGACTCAAGTATCACCTCTTTCATCCCTACCAGGATACTCTTCCACGTCGACGACCAGTGGTTTTTTGATGCCGTCCAGCTCCGGTCTGAAGCGCTCCCGACTTTATACTTACTTCGTAGGACTCGTGCCCATAAGCTTGTTTGATCCTGTAGTAACCTCCACCCAACTTTTGATATCATAGCTTTGTTCGTGTCGCTTGATTGACGGATCCCTAGCCCACCTTCACACTTTGGCCGACATACTCTCTTCCAATCCACCAAGTGTTGTTTCTGTTTCCCATCACTGCTTCCCCAGAGAAAATTCCTTGACAATTGATCAAGCTTGGATAGAGTGGCCTTAGGCAGCAAGATCGTGCTCATTGAGTGTACAGGGACAGATGATAACACCGCTTTAGTCAGGGTAAGTCTCCCAGCCGTACTGAGTGTCCTCCCCTTCCATCCGGCCATTCTTGATGACACCCGAGCTATTACTTCTCCAAAGGTTTCTTTATTTAACCTCTTCTGTAGCACCGGCATACCTAGATATTTCCCCAAGTCACAGGTTTGTTGGATTCCACTCTCCCCGCTGATTGAGTCTCGTAGCTCTCTAGGCACGTTTGCTGAAAAATAGATCTTTGACTTCTCCAAGCTCACCTTCTGCCCTGAGGCCATGCAGAACTTCTCCAACACTCTCCTAATGATTCTGATTTGAGCAACCGAGGCTTCAGCAAACAAGATCAGGTCGTCTGCAAATAGGATATGGCTTAGCTGAGGTTCTCCTCTCGACAGACTGATAGGTTTCCACTGCCTTCCTGCGATTGACTCTTCAATGAGATGACATAATCTCTCCATGCATAGTACGAACAAGTAAGGAGATAGAGGATCCCCTTGACGAAGGCCTCTGGAAGGAGTAAAGGCCTCTGTTTTCTCCCCGTTCCACAACACGTGCATTGCCGGACCAGTAACACCCATTGTACTGATAGATATAGTTTCCATCAAGATTTTTTGTTTTTTGTTGAGAAAATGGTAATTTGCATCAAGTTACTTTCCTATACAGTTAAAAAAGAAACATACCCATATTTTTATTTATTAAGAAAATGATATAAATACAAATTAAAGGCAGTAAAACTTTTCCGAAATATACCAAAACCCTTCACACAAACAAAAATCCATTTCAAGTATACAGAAAATTTAATCCACACACACTTTCCTCTCAATTTCCCAAGATAATAATCAACAAAAAAAAACCCATCAAATCACAAAATCTTTAATCTTTCTCTTGCAAACTTTTTCAATTCATAACGGTGGCGCAACAAAGACATGTTCCCAAGATCGAAGATTTGCTCCGTTTTCTGGCTCTGCCTTTCATAGAACCCAATGTAGCTTTCTTGTCCAGCAAGTTATCCTCTGAGCCCTTAGATTCTTTAAAGCTTTCCCCTGCTTCAGATCTCTCAGTAGGATTCATCGACAACCCTAGAGACAGCTCAAAGCCTCTTGTTTTCTCAGTCTCACTTCTCTTCAGCATCACAGTTTTCTCCTCCACATTTGCCTCGTACGTCTCAGTCTTGTCCTGACAGAGTAACGGAGTTTTCTCCGTCGATTCATCGCTTTTCTCTTCGATTCTCAGGTTATGACCAAAGCTAGGAGACAGCATCTCTTTATGGCTTTCAGTTCTCGCTTCAGTAGTTTCTTTTGTTATGTTGCTTCCTACGCAAGAAACAAGCGGAGTCTCAACCGTGTTAGCTTTCTTGTCCAGAAAGTTATCTCGTAAGCTCTTAGTTTCATTGAAGCTATTATCTGCTTCAGAGCTCTCGTTGTGTTTCATCGACAGCCCTATAGACAACTCAACGCCTCTTGTTTCCTCAGTCTCACTTCTCTTCAGCATCACAGTTTTCTCTTCCACATCGATTGCTGCCTCGTACGTCTCAGTCTTGTCCTGACAGAGTGACGGAGTTTTCTCGATCAATTCCCCGCTTCTTTCTTCGTCTCTTAGATCAATACGAAAGCTAGGAGATCGCATCTCAAGTCTAGCTTCTTTATCGCTATCAGTTATCGCTTCAGTAGTTTCTTGCGCTTTATTGCTTCCCACGCAAGAAACAAGCAGTGTCCCAGACTTGTTAGCTTTCTCTAAACCCATCTTGTTACTGGAAGGAAACACAACCCCTGAAACCAGCTGTTGAACCAGAGAGTCTCCCATAACTCTTCTATTTTGGCTCACTGGGAGCGATCTGCATCGGGACATGCGTTTCAGACTCGCCTTTCTTCCTAACTCCAAGTCCTTCTCTTCCTTATTAACTTCAGGACTAGTCTCTTGAATCACGTTTGATTCTTGAGAAACAGGTTTAGAGATTTCCGGATCAGCTTTTCTTTCAGTTATAACTTCATCATCATCATCAACAACGCCATAGTCCAGATTCAGAATCTCATGTGGCTCGATCTCCAGAAACTCTGCTCTCTGTTCCACACCAATCTCTTGATCAAGCTTTGCATCTTCCTCTACAAGAACAACTTCTTCCGGAGACTCACTGATCATCTTCTCCTCCTCTGTTCTAACACTTCCATTGAAACGTGGAGATACAAGGACAATCTCATCGATCACACAGAGCTTCTCTTCATCACCAGAATCTGTCGTGATCAATTTGCTCACAACACTTTGAGATCCAACCGAAGTTAACTCTTCGACATCTATCACTTCACACACAGTTTCAACACCTGAGGATGTACAGACAAAGGGATTTAAGAAAATACAAAGGCATATAGTCATTTTTCGAATATGAAGAGAAGAGAGAGATAAAAAGTCAGATCAACCTTCTGCATCTGATGCCTGTTTCTGAAGCTTCTCATCGGTTTCCATTACCAAGCTCTCCATGACACTATGATGATGCATCTCTTCTTGGATCTCTTTCACTTGCGGATTTTCTACTACTTCCTTGCTTTGTGGTTCTGTTTCTTGAGTCTCTTTACCTATTTCTTACAACAATGATTGAAAAGTGAGCTAGTGATTTTACATATATGATATATGGATATAAATGAAACAATTGTGAAGAAAAACCTGTAACACCATCATGCACGCTCTCTTTCTCTTCATCTCCATCTTTTCCTTCACATGCAAGAAACACCTGATCTCGCGTGGTCTCCACGGAAACAGACTTCAAAGGTGACATTCCATTGGTTTCTAGCTTTAAGCTCTCTTCTTCTAAAATTACACAAACGAGTATTTAGTGAGAATCAAAATAAAGAAATGAAGGCTTTGTTGTTTTACCTGTTAAAATAGCTGTTGCGTTGTTGTTTCCCATATCATCTCCTTCGTTCAGTTTTCAATGAATCGAAAATCTCTTAATAAATCTGATAAATTGAGGCAGAGAGCAATAGGCTTCTAGCTGAAGGAGAGGAGTACTGTTTGTATTGTCCTTAATTAAAGCATGTTTGGGATTTTATTTTAAAAGTTAATTAACGGGATAGTTAAATGCTTTTTGGTTGGCGTCACTTTGTGTGGACCCCTACACAACATTATGGACCATCTACTACGTTAAAGGTTTCATAGTAAAACCGTAGGACACTTTTAATTTCTAAATTAGAAACACGATATGATATTTATATATTATAATATTGGACCATAGTTTAAAGTGAGGTCCAACCTCTAAATTTTGGACTTCACTTTATTGTTTCAAGAACTCCACCAAATCTGTAGATAATATTCAGAAAGAAAAAAACTTTCATTAGTATGCTAATATCTACACAACTTTATGAGACCACATGATACGTTAAATGTTTCGATGTATATCCAAGCTAATATTTGATACATAAGAGTTCTATGGTCCAACCGTCATTTCAACCATATTTTAACTATGTACATAATATATTTTTATGTTGATGATATAATGTTTAGTGAGCAGTGAAACACTAATTAACAGAATCATAAGAAAATAAAAGGGACTATTTGTGGTGCTGCTGGGTCGACACATTCATCCCATGTAAGTGAAGAAATGATTCTTATATAGTATTCCAATGGCTAGCTTTAATCATTTTCGGTATAGTTTTTTTTTCTGTAGCTTTTGTTTTGGATACAAATTAATGATTTGAGCGACAATAATTAGCTCTCCACTTTTGAGGACATTTCTCTTTTTGTTTTTAAATCAAAACATAAGAGGTGTTTTTTTTGCTGGAATTCCTCAAACCAATCCTTTTTGTTATACTTAAAATAAAATAAAGTATAAAAGAATAGACAGCACTAGCATTATAAATTTATAAATTAGTACGCAATTATTGGTTAGCAACTAGAGTAACTTCGGCGGTTTCGTCATGTAATGATAGCAACACATTGGTTTTTATTTTATTTTTGAAGATGAACTTTAAACAAAAGTCTTGCTCAGACTCTGATTTTAATGATTACTTCGGTGCTTATACAATTTTACAGAGAGACAAAGATAACAGTACAATAATTTAGACTCAAGAATTTCGAAAATAAGAGAAAAGTGTCTCACATTTAGTGATTAACATTTACATTTTGATATCAACATTTACATTTAAAGCATAATAAATAATTTTAATTTTCAGATCAAATCGAAAGAATATTTAAAAGTCCTTGGATGGCCACATAAATGTTAAAATATTTGTATTTCAAATTTGAAATTTTAGATATCAAAACTGACATTATGGAGACTTTTATTACCACATTAACTTTATAAAATGTACTCGTAACTATTCAAATTATCAAAATTTTATTTTTTAATAACATTTGGGGAAGAGTTAAGAGTTATAACCCAAACCTTTTTGACTTCTTCTCCTTCACTTTGCAGCTTTTACCACCTCTTTCAGATTCTCTCAACCCCTCGACTACAACCTCATATACAAAGAAAGCTTTTTCATCTTCATCTCGTGTGGATTCCTTTTTACAAAAAGTAAGTTGTTCCTATTTTTATTTGACTTTTTATGTTCTTTAACAAGTTGAGTGTGATCATTTTAGCCTCTTTTTTTTATTAATGTAGACACAATCTTTTCACTATAGGATAAAACTTTATCGATACCCCTTTATTGATTTGATTACTGTGAATCAAAAGACAAAAAAGTAACTACGTACGTCCATGGCAAATGGCGGCGGTAATGGTAATGGCGGTAGCGGAAACACTAACAACGATGCAGCAAGCAATAGGACAGTGGAATTACAGCCCCACCCGGTGAAAGAACAACTCCCCGGAATTCAGTATTGTGTCAATAGTCCTCCTCCTTGGTGTATGTATTTTCTTTTTAAAAAAATTGCTTGTGTTAGTTTAATTTGTGTAAATAATATTACTTTGATGTTGCAGTTGAAGCGGTAGTGTTGGGTTTCCAGCATTATTTGTTGAGTCTTGGCATCACAGTTCTTATTCCCAGTCTCTTAGTTCCACTTATGGGAGGTGGTGATGTAAGTTTTTATCCAACTTCATATACGTTTTTCATTTTTTCTTACATATTGTTAACATTCTTTTTTTTCCTTCACATTGTGAAATTTTTTCAGGCAGAAAAAGCTAAAGTTATACATACAATGCTATTTGTGTCTGGATTAACAACATTGTTCCAGTCTTTCTTCGGAACTCGATTGCCTGTGATAGCTGCTGCCTCTTATGCCTATATTGTACCTATCACTTCCATCATTTGCTCAACCCGCTTCACAACCTACACTGATCCTTTTGAAGTAAGTTTTAACCATAATTTCCTCATTAAACTTTAACAAACGAAATTTTACTAATATTTTTTTCCAATCACATAATTAATCAGAGGTTTGTGAGAACAATGAGAAGCATACAAGGAGCTCTGATTATCACTGGTTGTTTCCAAGTTCTTGTATGTTTCTTAGGTGTATGGAGAAATATCATCAGGTTAGTTAATCAATATAATATTGCTTTACCAGAATTGGGACTCAACCATCAATTGAACAAAAGTATATTTTTTGGTTGTGTGATCATTAGGTTTCTAAGCCCACTCTCCATTGCTCCTTTGGCGACGTTTACCGGACTAGGTCTCTACCAAATCGGTTTCCCTTTGGTATGTTTATGTACACTCACTATGGCCATTTACAATGTAGTTTTTTTTATTGATTACTAAACATTTTCTATTATTCTTTATGATGTAAAAATATTTTATTTTTCAGCTGACAAGATGCGTTGAAGTCGGACTTCCCGGGTTAATCTTACTTGTTTTTATCACCCAGGTAAAGCTTTACGTTCGCATATTTTCCGTTTTCAACCAAAACACATGATGATTATATATAAAACTAAGTATAAAGATAAATAAACGTTCAGTTATAATAAGTAAACACAACATAAGCAAACTCAAACAAACAATCGAGACCAAATTCTTTTAAAAGACATTCATTTTCTTTTCTTTTTGTGGTTTATAGTACCTACCGCGCTGTCTAAAGATGAAGCAAGGGATGTTTGGGGATGGATCAAGATGCGACCGTTATGGGATGTTAATATGCATTCCATTGGTTTGGTTGTTTGCTCAGCTACTCACATCTAGTGGTGTTTATGACCATAAGCCTCAAACTACTCAAACAAGTTGCCGTACAGACCGTACTGGCCTCATATCCAACACTCCCTGGTCAGTTTCTTCCATTTGAATATTTTATTTTGTGTGTGGACAGTTTTCACTGTTTTGATATTCCAACTTTGTTCAAGTTCTCTTTATGTGAATTATAATAGGATATTCATACCATATCCTTTCCAATGGGGAAGCCCAACCTTCGACGTCACTGATTCTTTCGCGATGATGGCTGCCTCTTTCGTCTCTCTATTTGAGGTTAATCTTCCATTTTCTATTATGAAAATGATAATTTGAAATCATGCATTGAAAAAAAAAAAACCAAGGAAACGTAAAATTTGTATTTATGATAATGAAATGTGAAATTGTTATATATGGTTGTAGTCGACGGGTCTGTTCTATGCATCCGCAAGATATGGAAGCGCGACCCCGATTCCACCATCTGTTGTTAGCCGTGGCACTGGCTGGCTGGTTAGTCTCAGCACATTTTAACAAGTCACTTTTTGGTTTAATCGTCTATTAACTAATTTTCTGATTCTCATCATCTTATAAAATATTTGAATGAATGTCTCGCAGGGAGTTGGAATATTACTCAACGGCATGCTTGGAGGCGTCTCAGGGATCACAGCATCAGCGTAACGAAACTCATCTTATTATCAGATTTTTATTTATTGAATATTTATTTATTATTATAATTTCTCATATATAAATGTTATGGTTAATGTTAATGTGCAGAGAAAATGTTGGACTTTTGGCAATGACTAAGATTGGGAGTCGAAGAGTAATACAAATATCAGCTGCCTTCATGCTTTTCTTCTCCGTTTTTGGTATACTTTTTGTTTTTCTATTACTTGTATCTTTTTTCTTCTATTATAAATAGAGCTTGTTTTATATTTTTTTTTTCCGGTTTAGTATCTTATTTATTTTGATCCAAAATGCAGGAAAGTTTGGAGCATTTTTCGCGTCAATACCATTACCAATCATGGCGTCTGTTTACTGCATCGTCTTGTGTTTTGTTTGTAAGTCTCTTCATCACAACACACTTGTAATCTCTAAGAGTTTAAACTTACATTTTCGTTAGCTAAAAAAAACCAAACTCAATGCAATGCAGCATCTGCGGGGCTTAGCTTTCTACAGTTTTGCAACCTAAACAGCTTCAACACAAAATTCATTTTGGGATTTTCCTTTTTCATGGCTATTTCAATCCCTCAATACTTTAGAGAATACTACAATGGAGGTTGGAGGTCTGATCATCGCTCAAGTTGGGTCAGTACATCTTCTACTATACTTTTGAGTTACATTTTTGAACAAACACTCTTAGTAACTTACTTATCAACTTACGTTTTCTTTTTCTTGGACTATGTGGTGAATACAAAACAGTTGGGAGATGTGGTAAGAGTGATATTCATGTCACACACAACGGTTGCGGCAATCATAGCAATAATACTTGATTGCACATTATGTCGTGAGAATGATGAAGCCAAGAAAGATTGTGGACTGAAATGGTGGGAGAAATTTCGACTATACAATCTTGATGTCCGAAACGATGAGTTTTATGGTCTACCTTGCTGCCTCAACAAATCCTTCCCTTCTCATTGAGACTAATTCACACATATATTTCCTTCAATATTCTTTTGCCTCTTGACGATTCTGATTCATTCACAATATACCACATCTCTTTTGTTAAATTCAATGTTTCATGTTCTCTATCCTCGTAGTAAATCAGAAAACATACCGTGCTTAGAGTTGCATGAAAGATAGTCTAAAATGTATTGTCTTTAGACAGAGACATGCTATACAAAAAAGATTTCTCTCTGTTCAAGTACTTAAAACTCCATCGTTAATGAACAAGTTCAGGATACAAAAACAAAAGAGCTTGGAAAAGTCTGAACCGTTTTCTTCAGTTTCACTCTAAACTTTGATTATGAGTTGAGGATTTTGTTGATTCCCAATATCTTTTCCCCTGTTTTATTCAAACATCACACTATCAGAAACCAAGAACCAAAACAAACCACACACAAACAAGAAAAAGTAAAAGAAAAGTGTTCATTAGGATAAAGATCACATACCTAACACGTCAACTTCCTGCAGCGAAGCTTCAAGATTATCTTCCTTTTTCTTCATCTCAGACCGAAACAGTCGCACACTTGTTAAAGTGTCTACAATGCTCTGTTCCTTTCTCTCCAGCTCAGACCGAAACTGTCTCACAATGGTTATAGTGTCTACAATGCTTTGTTCCTTTGTCTCCATCTCAGAGCTAAACTGTCTCACACTGGTTAGGCTATCTACGATGCTCTGCTTCACCTTAGCCAACTGATGTGTGACGGAGCAAGGTTGAGAGTCTTTCGGGTCAGGACTGGATTTGTGAGCGCGACAAGAGGGTTCTCCTTCTCCAACTGTTTTCACCATCTCACCATGAGCTTTATGAAGGGTGCAGCTTTCCACTCGAGCTCGCTTGTGTGTTTGAGTCTCGGCTTCTCCAAGATTCTCTTCTTCAGCCATCTCAAGGGGTCTCTTCTCCTGTCTATTCACTCCTGCTTCACGCATTCGGGACACAGCCTCGTGTTCATTCTCGTTCAGTCTCCTCCTAGGTACACAAGTTTGCTCAGGGGTAGAAACTTTTGCGGCCTTCTGTTTGGAAAATAACAGAACACAGTTAACAATCTACAACTCTCAACATAAAGGAGAAAGACATCAATATCTCTACAAATCCACAAAAGTCAAAAAAGCAATCACACAGAGAAACAGGTGAGAGAGCTTACTTCCTTTTCATGAGCAACAACCTTTTTCTGCTTCCAAGCAGTTAATGGCATTTGACATATTAAAGCCACCACATCAGTATACTTTTCAAAAGACACGCCCGACAATTCCACTGCTTCAGCCAGATTTGTTTTGCACTTGCTGGAACAGTTAATGAGAACTTGTTCTGCCAACCTCCGTGATCTTTGAGGAACCTAAGGACAAGAAGCGGAAAGAGTTGAAGCATTGGGTGCTGAAAAGCAAAAAGAAACTAGTAAGAACTAAAAACCTATCAGTGTATCACCTGATCATCCTTTTTAAGATAATGTAGAATTGGTAAAAGCAACCCTGGAGGTATATCACTGCTTTTCGCTAAAGCAAGGGTCATAATGTCCTCCATATCTGTATATACTTTCAGAGGATGATGATCCCTGAAAAAGGAAATATAAATTCATCATCAGCCATGTATTGATGAATGTTGTACAGCAAACATAAGCAACACTCAGTAGACCTGTTATTACGAACACATAAAGCTATGTAGCACATCATATATAGTCCATGGAGGAGCAGCAAATGCAAGTGAGAGAATAATATCCAATTCAGGATCGATACGGAAGATAGACAAAACTAGCATCAGAAAGTATACGTTTCCAAATTTAACATCAATTCTAGCACAACATGAACTTATCAGCTTTTACCTTAGACCCTTGAGAAAATGCTGGAACATCTCAATGAGAAGTGCATCATAACCAAGATCCAACATCAGAACACATACTTGGCTTTTAGCCATAGTATTAAGGATGGATGTCCGTTTGGTATAGGAGAGACTAGATTTGTCATCTAGGTGTTCAAATGATGAGACAATTAACTGGAATACTTCCTGCGAATAAATTCAAAGAAACAAGTCAGTGACCAAAACTGCATTGTGCTCATTTGCGTAAGTTAGAAAAAAAAGGAATGTACCTTCATCTTGTCATCATCATATGGAGCAACTGGACCATTTATTCTCAGAACCTCAGTGATACAGGAAGCGGTAAAGAGTTTGACATCGACATTTGAATGCTTCAAGAGTGTTTCAGCGGATAACGCTTTCATCAACGGAGAGAGAGCATTCTTAATTGATGAGGGAGGTGACTGTTCCACCGTTAACAGGAAGTAGAAATGTTTCTACAGCCAAAAGGTACAATGGAATGATCAAGAACTCAAAATCACAGCAGCCCACACCAAAAATTGAGTCTAAAATATATATAACATCACCATTCAACAAAAAGAAGGTTTCAAATTACAATTAAAACACTTCCCAGAAAAAGAAAAAAAAAATCAGATTTTTAATTTCATTCTGTTTCAAAAGAGCAAGAAAGTTGTATTCTTTGGACAGAAAATGTCAGAAGATTCCAAAGATGACGAGAAACAAAGCACACGACTAAAAAAATCCACACATTAGACGGAAACGAAAATGGTGAAGGAGCTGACTCACGTCGAGAAGTTGTAGAAGCTTCTCAACAGGAAAAAGTGTTGGGTCAAGATCAAGAAGAGTTTTCCCAGCTTCCGAAATCAGAATCGTCCTCAGCTTCGTATCGAGCTCTTTATCAGAAAAAGCCCACATGACTCCTCCTCCTCCTTGAGCTCTCTCTTATTGTGCTAATTTACAAGAGATTTCTCCAAACCCTAGCTACGAAATCAGGAAGCAAGATTAAGCTAAGCAACGACGAGAATTGCAACGCTCACTGAACAAGACGCTAGGGTTGGTTTCCCACTCTTTTCTTTCTCTCTTTTACTCAGTTTTACAGTCTACATAAGGAAAGGAGGAAACTTTATCGGCGGAGATAATCCTCAGCTCTGTTTAATGAAGCGATGGTTAAAAGAGAAAGAAGAAAAGAGAGAGAAAATGGTTTTATATTGCTAAGTTTTGTATTGATGAAACATTATGTTACATGCAAATGTTAATATCGTCTTTCAGGTTCTAATTCGTATTTACCAGTGACAAATCGATTTGAAACTTCAAAAACAAAAAAAAACATATGGATGGTATCAAACATCAAATAGCTAAATTAGAGCAGCATTTCCTCTTCAATACCATATTACATTCAAAGATCAAGGTTCATTATCAACACAACCATGTGAGTACTTACTTACCAAACATCAACCAAAGACTTCACGAGTTATATCTGCCCAAAAAACCCTATCACATGAAGCAGATCATTCTTCAGAGATGGGTCCAAGGTAGTCCCCTTTAAGACTAGCCAGCGCCTGAAACTCCCTCTCAGCATCCATCCACTGCGTCGCCACCACCAAGAACCTAACCGTAGTCTCCACCTGAATCCTCGACATCTTGTCGTTCATGAAGATCGGGTTCTCTCCATGGACGAACTTGTAGTCCGGCATCAACGAGTTGGAGATGTAAACATTCTCCACCGGACCACACCTCAGGAACACACCGTGCTTCAGAATCTTGTGAACCACACCTTGAAGTATCTCACCTGTGAAGATCTTGAAAGTAATCCCGCTGAACACCACAGGGAACATGACTTCGCCGGTGTGCTCCCTGATCTTGCCTTCTCCGATCTTGTCAAGATCCGTGACTGTCAAGTAGTAGCCGAGCTCATTGGTGGCTTTCTTCGAAGCGAATGCTTCCAGTAACTGTACTATTATCTCTCTCTTCAGCATCAGCCCTTTTGCATCCATGGTTTCAGCTGGAATCATCACGTTCCAAGGTATCTGAACTTTGAGAAACATTCTTCAACCTTCAAAATCAAATAAACACACTGTCACGCATAGAAATGATTAACTTCAAAATCAAAATCAAATATACATATTACCACTGATACAGAGACTATAAATGATTAACTACAACCAAAGCAGGACAGAGAGAGAGAGAATAAGGAAGCAGACAATTTCGTTGTAGGTTCCTCTCTGAAATCAGCAATGTAAGTTTCAACAATCCGCATCAGTGACATTATATCAACACAATGCAACTACAAGATAAGCTAAATCATTTACTCCCACTACAATTTCTGCTCAAGATAAGATCAAAGTTTCAGTTTTTTTTCAAAGAATGTGAACACGATCGCCTTGGGATTCAAATCTATGCATGTACCAGTAAAAGTACCAGTTCCACCAATCTACGTTACTCGAACAGAAAATAGAAACCGTTTTCACAGTATACACTTAACAAGACGAACTTGGAACAAAATCTAATGAAAAAAAAAGTGAGCTTTTCAATGAATAGTTTTCTGCCAAGCATTTAAAGAAACAGTACGCAGGCATGTCAAATCTTCAAAACATCTATCAAAAGCTAACAACTTGTAGAGAAACAAAGGAACCACAAAGCTTTCCATATACATTCTACGATTAAGAACCAAAACCATCGTTTTTCCAAATATTGTTCTACCAAACCACCCTGGACTAAAAAATGTCCTGTCATGCATATATACAGAGACTAGAGATGATTTACTATAATCAAAGCAGGACACAGAGAAAGAATAAGGAAGTAGACAATTTCGGTGTAGGTTCCTCTCTGAAAGCAGCAATGTAAGTTTCACCAATCCGCATCAGTTTCATTATATCAACACAATGCAACTACAAGATAAGCTAAATCATTTACTCCCACAACAATTTCTGCTCAAGATAAGATCAAAGTTTCAGTTTTTTTCAAAGAATATGAACACGATCGCCTTAGGATTCAAATCGATGCATGTACCAATTCCACCTATATACGTTACTCAAACAGACAACTGGAGCCGTTTTTTCACATCATACATCAACACTGTCATGCATATACAAATATTACCAAAGCAGGACACAGAGAAAGAATAAGGAAGTAGACAATTTCGGTGTAGGTTCCTCTCTGAAAGCAGCAATGTAAGTTTCACCAATTCGCATTAGTAACTTTATATCAACACAATGCAACTACAAGATAAGCTAAATCATTAACTTCCACAACAATTTCAGCTCAAGATAAGAAAAAAGTTTCAGTTTTTTTTCAAAGAATCTGGATAAGATTATAGCCTTACAAGATAGCTAAATCATTAACTTCCACAACAGTTTATGCTCAAGATAAGATCAAAGTTTCAGTTTTTTTCAAATAATCTGGACATGATCCCCTTGGGATTCAAATCTATGCATGTACCAGTAAAAGTACCAATTCCACCTATCTACGTTACTCAAACAGAAAACAGGAAACCCTTTTCACGTTATACACTTAACAGGACGAACTTCGAACAAAATCTAATGGAAAAAAAAAGTGAGCTTTTCAATAAAGAGTTTTCTGTCAGGAATTTAAACAAACAGTACGCAGGCATGTAAGTATCCCAGGTAAAATCTTCAAAACTTCCCTCAAAAGCTAACAATTTGAATAGAAACAAAGAGACCCAGAAAGCTTTCCATATACATTTTACAATGAAGTACCAAAACCATCGTTTTCCCAAATATTGTTCTCGCAAACCATCGTCGACTGAAAAATGTCATGAAAATTTGTTTGAGAAACAGCAAATTCAAAGAGACGTACCTTCGCTTTTAGATGCCGAATGTAGGAAAAGAGACGAGAATCGGTAACAGAGAGCTAGACTGGTTTTGGAGAATCAACGATGCAAGCGAGAGAGAAAGAGACTGCTACAGACTACAGTCGTCTGTCAATGCCTCCACAGTATACTGAGAAAGAGAAACTCAGGTGGCCTCGATTTCGGGTTTTATACGGGCTTTAAAGGCCCATTACTATTAATACTCTATTCTTGGCCCATTGTTATGCTCACAGCCAAACCATGGGTTAAAAGTTAAAACGATAATTTTTTTGTCTTCAAAAAGTGTTACCGGCGCAAATGGAAAATGGCACTGCCTAAATTGGTGCCATTTGCTCAAGTATCTAATCGGTATTATATCTCAAAATTTCAACGGCGTTGTTCATATAAGCTTTTCCAGATCTTACAGTAAGACGGTTTTGATTATAATCTCAAAAGAAACTACCATGCTACTAATTCCGATTTACAACACAAATAGAACAAAACCAAATAAATTGGGGTTTAATTTAATCAGTCTTAAACCGGAACTTTCTCCGGAATTCTGGCATTTCCGGTTACACTCAAACTGTCGTAGTAATCAACAAGCACCTTCCAGCCTCCAGGACACATAAATCCATCTGGAGGACTTTCTTTGTTCTTCGCTAATCCTCTCATCTACAAAAACCAAACCACATTTACTAATCAGAAATTGGATACTCTTTACTTAAATTATATTAATGTCCTAATTGATCTGAGAAACTGTAAAGTACCTTAGTCCCAGAGATGAACAAGAAATCTTGAGCTCTTGAAGGATCAAAGAAAGCCATCTTGCCTTGTGTCTTATCATACGCAGCAACCTAAACAAACCAATAAAAACCAGAAAATCAGAACTCAAAAAGCCTAAATCTTTGAAGGAGATAATGATCCCGAGAAGTAAAGTACTCGTTTTTTTACCCTGAAAGGAAGAATCTTGAGCCGTTCGAGTCCAGGAGCCATGCTCAGTACTTTCTTCCCATGATCAGCATCATACAGATCACGTTTCTCCACCGGATGACCCATCCCAGCCGGATCTCTACCCACAATGTAGAAGTTAGCACCCGCATTGATCCTAGCCTTTGCATGCCACTGCACTTCCGTTGGACCAGCGTACAACATCGGAGACGGGAATATCGAAACCACAGTCGTCTCCGGATCAAGAACACCATCCTCCAACACCTAATTCAACCCATAAAAACCAATTTAGCATCTCCTATAAAGTTAACACACATAAAACAGACTTCCTCTGCTTGCGTTTGAATTTACCTTCTCGTGCTGTTTCATTCTCCAGCTCAGAGGAACATCGTCCGCTTTGGTGAACCCTCCAAGCGGATGTAGCAGAAGGATCGGGTTCTTGTATCCCATCTCAAGAAGTCTCCGGCGAGTGTCCGTCATGAGAAGCGCGTGTCCGTTGTGAACAGGGTTTCTCAGCTGGAAGGCGAAGACCGCATCAGCGCCACGTTTCTCCAGCTCTTTCCGGAGCTCCAACGGCGAGAGCCTGAACCGGTCAAGCCCGTCGTTGTACTTGACTGGCTCAAGAACCTCAAGTTCACCACCAATGAGCCAGTTTCCGGCATTGGTTATCGCTTCTTCCACGTAAGGCAAGCCCGGCGCCGTCGTGCCCCAAGTTCTCGCTATTCGCTCTTCTTTCGGATGTTTGTAAATCTCAATGCTGATGCAAAACATAATCACAATCACAATCACAATCACAGATATTGTTAATAAGCAATCTCTAAATCGAAAGATTGATTCCTCAAATCCTATGGAAATTTCAGGCCATTTTCAATTGATTTTGGATCCTAATGAGATCGACTTACTCGCTGAGGATAGCGATTGGATTATCATCGGAATCGACGAGAGCGACGCGTTTCGATTCTCCGATTAGGGCTTTCTGTTCATCGTCGATCGCGAGAACGATCGGGACGGACATGTTAACGACGGATCCGTCGTCGAGGCGAAGCGAATTGAAATGAAGAGTTTGGAGGAACTCAGATTCCCTCATGAACCCTCGGAGCGGACTTGCCCAGCCTTCGCTCAACACGTGCATCCACTGTAAATCGATCGCCGTCAATTTCACCCGCGGCAAATCCGCCGCCTCGTGTTTCTTCTCCCGTCGTCGCGGCTCCGGTACAACGAGCTCCACCAGTTTCCCGCCGTCCGGCTTGATTAGCCCGGCTCGTACTCGGAAGGAGGATCTTAGGCTGCGAGATTTCGAATACGAGGGGAATGAAATGGATGTGGTTACGGAATCGGATTTGTGGGATTTGGTGAGAGGTTGAGATAGGAAAGGGGTTGTTTTAGCGAAGGCGGTGGACATGGAAGCCATTGGAGAAGGTACCAATGGAGATTGAGAATGTGAATTTGCTTGCTTTCAAGCTTTTCTCTAATGGAGATTGAGAATCTTCTTCTCTGGTTTGATTTTTCCAATTTAATTTGAAGTGGAAGAAGAAGTGAGTATGCTTTTATAGATCCATGGTGATTAGTTTAAGGGCCGTCTTGGAAAATGTACCTGGACACTTGTATTTTTCTTATTAAATAAAAATAATTAAGAGTTTAAGACCATGTTTACGTTTTTATTTTTTACTTTAATTAAATGTTTTTTTTATATTTATATTTAATTTATTACTTTAATTTTTGTCGTACGTTTTTCTTTTTTTGGGACATAAAACGATTAAGAAAATCTCAAACACTAAACTATTGACAACAGAAAACAGCAAATTATGTTTTGAAACAAGAATTTGAGTTAGGACCAATGGTACAAACGAACTTTATCCAAGAACACGTCGAGATTCGACCAGCACTTTGCTGACGATCGACTAAACAAATAGTGAATATAGAATCACGTGAAGGACCATCAGTCACCAATATTCTCTTGATCCCACTTGAATTAAATGTTCATTATATAACAGTGTATTTCTCCATTTGTCTACGGCAAAATTATAGTGCCGGCTCAAGAAAATTGGATCTATTTGATCAAACTTATTAATGAAGAGCTCATCACTTTTGACCTGACTTTATTTAGACCTGAATCTACATCTGAATCTTTCTTTTTTTTCCTTTCTGACGGCGAAATGATTTGTTTTTTCTTTTGTCCATCCTTCGCAGATCAAATAATCAATATTTAATGCTTTATCTTGCTAAAAAGCATAGAATGTCGCAAGTTGAATCAATTTATTGGTGGCTTAAGGGATCACATTCAACATGTGCAAAATAAGACACCCAAGGCTTGACCTACCCTCGTATTCACTCATATATAGCGACAATTGAAAAAAGCGGATATTCTATCCATATCACAAATTTTATATATGTATGTTTTGTTCGCTATCGATCTATTTAAATGTTTTAGAGATCTATCTTATAGCATTCGTTTTCTTTTTCTTGTTAATTTTTCTTTTTTATAGTTTTCGGTTTTCTAATCTTGTTAACAAATTTTTCTTTTTGACAAAGACAATGAATGTTGTTATTCGTGGTCTCATGGGAGTGATTTTGTAATCATAAAACGCTTTTATGAAACAAGGTGGTGGAAACCTTCGAATGTTGAACTCGTGTAGCCTAAATCTTGAGTACGTTAAACCCAATGGCAATATCCAATACTATCTTAAATCTGTGGTTAATTAAGCCCGATTTTGTAAGAGCCAACAGTCCTCTGAGAAGAGAAGAACCTCACAAGTTTTTAAGCATTGTTGAACTTGATACCTTTTTTAGAATTATGCTTAATACGGCCCAA